>JAQJVK010000127.1:0-484278 GCA_035578135.1 Flexamia atlantica | reverse complement strand
CACAAAAATAAATGACGTCACAAAATACATAACGTCACAAAAAAAATGACGTCACAAAATACATAACGTCACAAAAATAAATGACGTCACAAAATACAAAACGTCACAAAATACATAACGTCACAAAAATAAATGACGTAACAAAATACATAACGTCACAAAAATAAATGACGTCACAAAATACTTAACGTCACAAAAATAAATGACGTCACAAAATACATAACGTCACAAAAATAAATGACGTCACAAAATACATAACGTCACAAAAATAAATGACGTCACAAAATACATAACGTCACAAAAATAAATGACGTCACAAAATACATAACGTCACAAAAATAAATGACGTCACAAAATACATAACGTCACAAAAATAAATGACGTCACAAAAATTAATTAAGTCACAAAATACATAACGTCACAAAAATAAATTACGTCACAAAATACATAACGTCACAAAATACATAACGTCACAAAAATAAATGGCGTCACAAAATACATAACGTCAAAAAAATAAATGACGTAACAAAATACATAACGTCACAAAAATAAATGACGTCACAAAATACATAACGTCACAAAAATAAATGACGTCACAAAATACATAACGTCACAAAAATAAATGACGTCACAAAATACATAACGTCACAAAAATAAATGACGTCACAAAATACATAACGTCACAAAAATAAATGACGTCACAAAAATTAATTAAGTCACAAAATACATAACTTCACAAAATAAATGACGTCACAAAAATTAATTACGTCACAAAATACATAATGTCACAAAAATAAATGACGTCACAAAATACATAACGTCCCAAACATTAATGACGTCACAAAATTCATAAGGTCACAAAAATAAATAGCGTCACAAAATACATAACGTCACAAAAATAAATGACGTCACAAAATACATAACGTCACAAAAATAATTGACGTCACAAAAATTAATTAAGTCACAAAATACATAACGTCACAAAAATAAATGACGTCACAAAAATTAATTAAGTCACAAAATACATAACTTCATAAAAATAAATGACGTCACAAAAATTAATTACGTCACAAAATACATAACGTCACAAAAAAAGACGTCACAAAATACATAACGTCACAAAAATAAATGAAGTAACAAAATACATAACGTCACAAAAATAAATGACGTCACAAAATACATAACGTCACAATAAAATGACGTCACAAAATACATAACGTCACAAAAAAAAGACGTCACAAAATACATAACGTCACAAAAATAAATGACGTCACAAAAATTAATTAAGTCACAAAATACATAACGTCAAAAAAATAAATGACGTCACAAAATACATAACGTCACAAAAATAAATGGCGTCACAAAATACATAACGTAACAAAAATAAAAGACGTCACAAAATACATAACGTCACAATAAAATGACGTCACAAAATACATAACGTCACAAAAAAAAGACGTCACAAAATACATAACGTCACAAAAATAAATGACGTCACAAAATATTAATTACGTCACAAAATACATAACGTCACAAAAATAAATGACGTCACAAAATACATAACGTCACAAAAATAAATGACGTCACAAAAATTAATTAAGTCTTAAAATACATAACGTCACAAAAATGAATTACGTCACAAAATACATAACGTCACAAAATACATAACGTCACAAAATACATAACGTCACAAAAATAAATGACGTCACAAAATACATAACGTCACAAAAATAAATGACGTCACAAAATACATAACGTCACAAAAATAAATGACGTCACAAAAATTAATTAAGTCACAAAATACATAACGTCACAAAAATGAATTACGTCACAAAATACATAACGTCACAAAATACATAACGTCACTAAATACATAACGTCACAAAAATAAATGGCGTCACAAAATACATAACGTCAAAAAAATAAATGACGTCAAAAAATACATAACGTCACAAAAATAAATGACGTCACAAAATACATAACGTCACAAAAATAAATGACGTCACAAAATACATAACGTCACAAAAATAAATGACGTCACAAAAATTAATTAAGTCACAAAATACATAACTTCACAAAAATAAATGACGACACAAAAATTAATTACGTCACAAAATACATAACGTCACAAAAATAAATGACGTCACAAAATACATAACGTCACAAAAATAAATGGCGCCACAAAATACATAACGTAACAAAAATTAATGACGTCACAAAATACATAACGTCACAATAAAATGACGTCACAAAATACATAACGTCACAAAAAAAAGACGTCACAAAATACATAACGTCACAAAAATAAATGACGTCACAAAATATTAATTAAGTCACAAAATACATAACGTCACAAAAATAAATGACGTCACAAAAATTAATTAAGTCACAAAATACATAACTTCATAAAAATAAATGACGTCACAAAAATTAATTACGTCACAAAATACATAACGTCACAAAAAAAAGACGTCACAAAATACATAACGTCACAAAATTAAATGACGTCACAAAATACATAACGTCACAAAAATAAATGACGTCACAAAATACATAACGTCACAAAAATAAATGACGTCACAAAATACATAACGTCACAAAAATAAATGACGTCACAAAAATTAATTAAGTCACAAAATACATAACTTCACAAAATAAATGACGTCACAAAAATTAATTACGTCACAAAATACATAATGTCACAAAAATAAATGACGTCACAAAATACATAACGTCCCAAACATTAATGACGTCACAAAATTCATAAAGTCACAAAAATAAATAGCGTCACAAAATACATAACGTCACAAAAATAAATGACGTCACAAAATACATAACGTCACAAAAATAAATGACGTCACAAAAATTAATTAAGTCACAAAATACATAACGTCACAAAAATAAATGACGTCACAAAAATTAATTAAGTCACAAAATACATAACTTCATAAAAATAAATGACGTCACAAAAATTAATTACGTCACAGAATACATAACGTCACAAAAAAAAGACGTCACAAAATACATAACGTCACAAAAATAAATGAAGTAACAAAATACATAACGTCACAAAAATAAATGACGTCACAAAATACATAACGTCACAATAAAATGACGTCACAAAATACATAACGTCACAAAAAAAAGACGTCACAAAATACATAACGTCACAAAAATAAATGACGTCACAAAATATTAATTACGTCACAAAATACATAACGTCACAAAAATAAATGACGTCACAAAATACATAACGTCACAAAAATAAATGACGTCACAAAAATTAATTAAGTCTTAAAATACATAACGTCACAAAAATGAATTACGTCACAAAATACATAACGTCACAAAATACATAACGTCACAAAATACATAACGTCACAAAAATAAATGACGTCACAAAATACATAACGTCACAAAAATAAATGACGTCACAAAATACATAACGTCACAAAAATAAATGACGTCACAAAAATTAATTAAGTCACAAAATACATAACGTCACAAAAATGAATTACGTCACAAAATACATAACGTCACAAAATACATAACGTCACTAAATACATAACGTCACAAAAATAAATGGCGTCACAAAATACATAACGTCAAAAAAATAAATGACGTCAAAAAATACATAACGTCACAAAAATAAATGACGTCACAAAATACATAACGTCACAAAAATAAATGACGTCACAAAATACATAACGTCACAAAAATAAATGACGTCACAAAAATTAATTAAGTCACAAAATACATAACTTCACAAAAATAAATGACGACACAAAAATTAATTACGTCACAAAATACATAACGTCACAAAAATAAATGACGTCACAAAATACATAACGTCACAAAAATAAATGGCGCCACAAAATACATAACGTAACAAAAATTAATGACGTCACAAAATACATAACGTCACAATAAAATGACGTCACAAAATACATAACGTCACAAAAAAAAGACGTCACAAAATACATAACGTCACAAAAATAAATGACGTCACAAAATATTAATTAAGTCACAAAATACATAACGTCACAAAAATAAATGACGTCACAAAAATTAATTAAGTCACAAAATACATAACTTCATAAAAATAAATGACGTCACAAAAATTAATTACGTCACAAAATACATAACGTCACAAAAAAAAGACGTCACAAAATACATAACGTCACAAAATTAAATGACGTCACAAAATACATAACGTCACAAAAATAAATGACGTCACAAAATACATAACGTCACAAAAATAAATGACGTCACAAAATACATAACGTCACAAAAATAAATGACGTCACAAAAATTAATTAAGTCACAAAATACATAACTTCACAAAATAAATGACGTCACAAAAATTAATTACGTCACAAAATACATAATGTCACAAAAATAAATGACGTCACAAAATACATAACGTCCCAAACATTAATGACGTCACAAAATTCATAAAGTCACAAAAATAAATAGCGTCACAAAATACATAACGTCACAAAAATAAATGACGTCACAAAATACATAACGTCACAAAAATAAATGACGTCACAAAAATTAATTAAGTCACAAAATACATAACGTCACAAAAATAAATGACGTCACAAAAATTAATTAAGTCACAAAATACATAACTTCATAAAAATAAATGACGTCACAAAAATTAATTACGTCACAGAATACATAACGTCACAAAAAAAAGACGTCACAAAATACATAACGTCACAAAAATAAATGAAGTAACAAAATACATAACGTCACAAAAATAAATGACGTCACAAAATACATAACGTCACAATAAAATGACGTCACAAAATACATAACGTCACAAAAAAAAGACGTCACAAAATACATAACGTCACAAAAATAAATGACGTCACAAAAATTAATTAAGTCACAAAATACATAACGTCAAAAAAATAAATGACGTAACAAAATACATAACGTCACAAAAATAAATGACGTCACAAAATACATAACGTCACAAAAATAAATGACGTCACAAAATACATAACGTCACAAAAATAAATGACGTCACAAAAATTAATTAAGTCACAAAATACATAACTTCATAAATATAAATGACGTCACAAAAATTAATTACGTCACAAAATACATAACGTCACAAAAAAAAAGACGTCACAAAATACATAACGTCACAAAAATAAATGAAGTAACAAAATACATAACGTCACAAAAATAAATGACGTCACAAAAATTAATTAAGTCACAAAATACATAACTTCATAAAAATAAATGACGTCACAAAAATTAATTACGTCACAAAATACATAACGTCACAAAAAAAAAGACGTCACAAAATACATAACGTCACAAAAATAAATGACGTCACAAAAATTAATTAAGTCACAAAATACATAACGTCAAAAAAATAAATGACGTCAAAAAATACATAACGTCACAAAAATAAATGACGTCACAAAATACATAACGTCACAAAAATAAATGACGTCACAAAATACATAACGTCACAAAAATAAATGACGTCACAAAAATTAATTAAGTCACAAAATACATAACTTCACAAAAATAAATGACGACACAAAAATTAATTACGTCACAAAATACATAACGTCACAAAAATAAATGACGTCACAAAATACATAACGTCACAAAAATAAATGGCGCCACAAAATACATAACGTAACAAAAATTAATGACGTCACAAAATACATAACGTCACAATAAAATGACGTCACAAAATACATAACGTCACAAAAAAAAGACGTCACAAAATACATAACGTCACAAAAATAAATGACGTCACAAAATATTAATTAAGTCACAAAATACATAACGTCACAAAAATAAATGACGTCACAAAAATTAATTAAGTCACAAAATACATAACTTCATAAAAATAAATGACGTCACAAAAATTAATTACGTCACAAAATACATAACGTCACAAAAAAAAGACGTCACAAAATACATAACGTCACAAAAATAAATGACGTCACAAAATACATAACGTCACAAAAATAAATGACGTCACAAAATACATAACGTCACAAAAATAAATGACGTCACAAAATACATAACGTCACAAAAATAAATGACGTCACAAAAATTAATTAAGTCACAAAATACATAACTTCACAAAATAAATGACGTCACAAAAATTAATTACGTCACAAAATACATAATGTCACAAAAATAAATGACGTCACAAAATACATAACGTCCCAAACATTAATGACGTCACAAAATTCATAAAGTCACAAAAATAAATAGCGTCACAAAATACATAACGTCACAAAAATAAATGACGTCACAAAATACATAACGTCACAAAAATAAATGACGTCACAAAAATTAATTAAGTCACAAAATACATAACGTCACAAAAATAAATGACGTCACAAAAATTAATTAAGTCACAAAATACATAACTTCATAAAAATAAATGACGTCACAAAAATTAATTACGTCACAAAATACATAACGTCACAAAAAAAGACGTCACAAAATACATAACGTCACAAAAATAAATGAAGTAACAAAATACATAACGTCACAAAAATAAATGACGTCACAAAATACATAACGTCACAATAAAATGACGTCACAAAATACATAACGTCACAAAAAAAAGACGTCACAAAATACATAACGTCACAAAAATAAATGACGTCACAAAAATTAATTAAGTCACAAAATACATAACGTCAAAAAAATAAATGACGTAACAAAATACATAACGTCACAAAAATAAATGACGTCACAAAATACATAACGTCACAAAAATAAATGACGTCACAAAATACATAACGTCACAAAAATAAATGACGTCACAAAATACATAACGTCACAAAAATAAATGACGTCACAAAATACATAACGTCACAAAAATAAATGACGTCACAAAAATTAATTAAGTCACAAAATACATAACTTCACAAAATAAATGACGTCACAAAAATTAATTACGTCACAAAATACATAATGTCACAAAAATAAATGACGTCACGAAATACATAACGTCCCAAACATTAATGACGTCACAAAATTCATAATGTCACAAAAATAAATAGCCTCACAAAATACATAACGTCACAAAAATAAATGACGTCACAAAATACATAACGTCACAAAAATAAATGACGTCACAAAAATTAATTAAGTCACAAAATACATAACGTCACAAAAATAAATGACGTCACAAAAATTAATTAAGTCACAAAATACATAACTTCATAAAAATAAATGACGTCACAAAAATTAATTACGTCACAAAATACATAACGTCACAAAAAAAAGACGTCACAAAATACATAACGTCACAAAAATAAATGAAGTAACAAAATACATAACGTCACAAAAATAAATGACGTCACAAAATACATAACGTCACAATAAAATGACGTCACAAAATACATAACGTCACAAAAAAAAGACGTCACAAAATACATAATGTCACAAAAATAAATGACGTCACAAAAATTAATTAAGTCACAAAATACATAACGTCAAAAAAATAAATGACGTCACAAAATACATAACGTCACAAAAATAAATGGCGTCACAAAATACATAACGTAACAAAAATAAAAGACGTCACAAAATACATAACGTCACAATAAAATGACGTCACAAAATACATAACGTCACAAAAAAAAGACGTCACAAAATACATAACGTCACAAAAATAAATGACGTCACAAAATATTAATTACGTCACAAAATACATAACGTCACAAAAATAAATGACGTCACAAAATACATAACGTCACAAAAATAAATGACGTCACAAAAATTAATTAAGTCTTAAAATACATAACGTCACAAACATGAATTACGTCACAAAATACATAACGTCACAAAATACATAACGTCACAAAAATAAATGACGTCACAAAATACATAACGTCACAAAAATAAATGACGTCACAAAAATTAATTAAGTCACAAAATACATAACTTCACAAAATAAATGACGTCACAAAAATTAATTACGTCACAAAATACATAATGTCACAAAAATAAATGACGTCACAAAATACATAACGTCCCAAACATTAATGACGTCACAAAATTCATAAAGTCACAAAAATAAATAGCGTCACAAAATACATAACGTCACAAAAATAAATGACGTCACAAAATACATAACGTCACAAAAATAAATGACGTCACAAAAATTAATTAAGTCACAAAATACATAACGTCACAAAAATAAATGACGTCACAAAAATTAATTAAGTCACAAAATACATAACTTCATAAAAATAAATGACGTCACAAAAATTAATTACGTCACAAAATACATAACGTCACAAAAAAAAGACGTCACAAAATACATAACGTCACAAAAATAAATGAAGTAACAAAATACATATTGTCACAAAAATAAATGACGTCACAAAATACATAACTTCACAATAAAATGACGTCACAAAATACATAACGTCACAAAAAAAAGACGTCACAAAATACATAACGTCACAAAAATAAATGACGTCACAAAAATTAATTAAGTCACAAAATACATAACGTCAAAAAAATAAATGACGTCACAAAATACATAACGTCACAAAAATAAATGGCGTCACAAAATACATAACGTAACAAAAATAAAAGACGTCACAAAATACATAACGTCACAATAAAATGACGTCACAAAATACATAACGTCACAAAAAAAAGACGTCACAAAATACATAACGTCACAAAAATAAATGACGTCACAAAATATTAATTACGTCACAAAATACATAACGTCACAAAAATAAATGACGTCACAAAATACATAACGTCACAAAAATAAATGACGTCACAAAAATTAATTAAGTCTTAAAATACATAACGTCACAAAAATGAATTACGTCACAAAATACATAACGTCACAAAATACATAACGTCACAAAATACATAACGTCACAAAAATAAATGACGTCACAAAATACATAACGTCACAAAAATAAATGACGTCACAAAATACATAACGTCACAAAAATAAATGACGTCACAAAAATTAATTAAGTCACAAAATACATAACGTCACAAAAATGAATTACGTCACAAAATACATAACGTCACAAAATACATAACGTCACAAAATACATAACGTCACAAAAATAAATGGCGTCACAAAATACATAACGTCAAAAAAATAAAGGACGTCAAAAAATACATAACGTCACAAAAATAAATGACGTCACAAAATACATAACGTCACAAAAATAAATGACGTCACAAAATACATAACGTCACAAAAATAAATGACGTCACAAAAATTAATTAAATCACAAAATACATAACTTCACAAAAATAAATGACGACACAAAAATTAATTAGGTCACAAAATACATAACGTCACAAAAATAAATGACGTCACAAAATACATAACGTCACAAAAATAAATGGCGTCACAAAATACATAACGTAACAAAAATTAATGACGTCACAAAATACATAACGTCACAATAAAATGACGTCACAAAATACATAACGTCACAAAAAAAAGACGTCACAAAATACATAACGTCACAAAAATAAATGACGTCACAAAATATTAATTACGTCACAAAATACATAACGTTACAAAAATAAATGACGTCACAAAATATTAATTACATCACAAAATACATAACGTCACAAAAATAAATGACGTCACAAAATACATAACGTCACAAAAATAAATGACGTCACAAAATATTAATCACGTCACAAAATGCATAAGGTCACAAAAATAAATGACGTCAAAAAATTAATTAAGTCACAAAATACATAACGTCACAAAAATAAACTACGTCACAAAATACATAACGTCACAAAAATAAATGGCGTCACAAAATACATAACGTCAAAAAAATGACGTCACAAAATACATAACGTCACAAAAATAAATGACGTCACAAAATACATAACGTCACAAAAATAAATGACGTCACAAAATACATAAGGTCACAAAAATAAATGACGTCACAAAAATTAATTAAGTCACAAAATACATAACGTCAAAAAAATAAATGACGTCACAAAATATTAATCACGTCACAAAATACATAACGTCACAAAAATAAATGACGTCACAAAATACATAACGTCACAAAAACATAACGTCACAAAAATAAATGACGTCACAAAATACATAACGTCACAAAAATAAATGACGTTACAAAATACATAACGTTTCAAAAATAAATGACGTCACAAAATACATAACGTTACAAAAATAAATGACGTCACAAAATACATAACGTCACAAAAAAAAATGACGTCACAAAATACATAACGTCACAAAAATAAATGACGTCACAAAATACAAAACGTCACAAAATACATAACGTCACAAAAATAAATGACGTAACAAAATACATAACGTCACAAAAATAAATGACGTCACAAAATACTTAACGTCACAAAAATAAATGACGTCACAAAATACATTACGTCACAAAAATAAATGACGTCACAAAATACATAACGTCACAAAAATAAATGACGTCACAAAATACATAACGTCACAAAAATAAATGACGTCACAAAATACATAACGTCACAAAAATAAATGACGTCACAAAATACATAACGTCACAAAAATAAATGACGTCACAAAATACATAACGTCACAAAAATTAATGACGTCACAAAATATAATTTACGTCACAAAATACATAACGTCACAAAAATCAATGACGTCACAAAATATTAATCACGTCACAAAATGCATAACATCACAAAAATAAATGGCGTCACAAAATACATAACGTCAAAAAAAATGAAGTCACAAAATACATAACGTCACAAAAATAAATGACGTCACAAAATACATAACGACACAAAAATAAATGACGTCACAAAATAGAAAACGTCACAAAAATAAATGACGTCACAAAAATTAATTAAGTCACAAAATACATAACGTCAAAAAAATAAATGACGTCACAAAATACATAACGTCACAAAAATAAATGACGTCACAAAATACATAACGTCACAAAAATAAATGACGACACAAAATACATAACGTCACAAAAAATGACGTCACAAAATACATAACGTCACAAAAAAAAGACGTCACAAAATACATAACGTCACAAAAATAAATGACGTCACAAAATATTAATTACGTCACAAAATACATAACGTCACAAAAATAAATGACGTCACAAAATACATAACGTCACAAAAACATAACGTCACAAAAATAAATGACGTCACAAAATACATAACGTCACAAAAATAAATGACGTTACAAAATACATAACGTTTCAAAAATAAATGACGTCACAAAATACATAACGTCACAAAAATAAATGAAGTCACGAAAATAAATGACGTCACAAAAAAAATGACGTCACAAAATACATAACGTCACAAAAATAAATGACGTCACAAAATACATAACGTCACAAAAATAAATGACGTCACAAGAATTAATTAAGTCACAAAATGCATAACATCACAAAAATAAATGACGTCAAAAAATACATAACGTCACAAAAATAAATGACGTCACAAAATACATAACGTCAAAAAAATAAATGACGTCACAAAATACATAACGTCACAAAAATAAATGACGTCACAAAATACATAAGGTCACAAAAATAAATGACGTCACAAAAATTAATTAAGTCACAAAATACATAACGTCAAAAAAATAAATGACGTCACAAAATATTTATCACGTCACAAAATACATAACGTCACAAAAATAAATGACGTCACAAAATACATAACGTCACAAAAACATAACGTCACAAAAATAAATGACGTCACAAAATACATAACGTCACAAAAATAAATGACGTTACAAAATACATAACGTTTCAAAAATAAATGACGTCACAAAATACATAACGTCACAAAAATAAATGACGTCACAAAATACATAACGTCACAAAAAAAATGACGTCACAAAATACATAACGTCACAAAAATAAATGACGTCACAAAATACAAAACGTCACAAAATACATAACGTCACAAAAATAAATGACGTCACAAAATACATAACGTCACAAAAATAAATGACGTCACAACATACATAACGTCACAAAAATAAATGACGTCACAAAATACATAACGTCACAAAAATTAATGACGTCACAAAATATAATTTACGTCACAAAATACATAACGTCACAAAAATAAATGACGTCACAAAATATTAATCACGTCACAAAATGCATAACATCACAAAAATAAATGGCGTCACAAAATACATAACGTAAAAAAAATGAAGTCACAAAATACATAACGTCAAAAAAATAAATGACGTCACAAAATACATAACGTCACAAAAAAAATGACGTCACAAAATACATAACGTCACAAAAATAAATGGCGTCACAAAATACATAACGTCACAAAAAATGACGTCACAAAATACATAACGTCACAAAAAAAAGACGTCACAAAATACATAACGTCACAAAAATAAATGACGTCACAAAATATTAATTACGTCACATAATACATAACGTCACAAAAATAAATGACGTCACAAAATACATAACGTCACAAAAACATAACGTCACAAAAATAAATGACGTCACAAAATACATAACGTCACAAAAATAAATGACGTTACAAAATACATAACGTTTCAAAAATAAATGACGTCACAAAATACATAACGTCACAAAAATAAATGACGTCACAAAAATAAATGACGTCACAAAAAAAATGACGTCA
Source organism: Flexamia atlantica (assembly GCA_035578135.1). Classification (NCBI taxonomy): domain Eukaryota; kingdom Metazoa; phylum Arthropoda; class Insecta; order Hemiptera; family Cicadellidae; genus Flexamia; species Flexamia atlantica. The sequence goes on along the minus strand of JAQJVK010000127.1, from coordinate 471,612 downwards.
CAAAATACATAACGTCACAAAAATAAATGACGTCACAAAATACATAACGTCACAAAAATAAATGACGTCACAAGAATTAATTAAGTCACAAAATGCATAACATCACAAAAATAAATGACATCAAAAAATACATAACGTCACAAAAATAAATGACGTCACAAAATACATAAGGTCACAAAAATAAATGACGTCACAAAAATTAATTAAGTCACAAAATACATAACGTCAAAAAAATAAATGACGTCACAAAATATTAATCACGTCACAAAATACATAACGTCACAAAAATAAATGACGTCACAAAATACATAACGTCACAAAAACATAACGTCACAAAAATAAATGACGTCACAAAATACATAACGTCACAAAAATAAATGACGTTACAAAATACATAACGTTTCAAAAATAAATGACGTCACAAAATACATAACGTCACAAAAATAAATGACGTCACAAAATACATAACGACACAAAAAAAATGACGTCACAAAATACATAGCGTCACAAAAATAAATGACGTCACAAAATACAAAACGTCACAAAATACATAACGTCACAAAAATAAATGACGTAACAAAATACATAACGTCACAAAAATAAATGACGTCACAAAATACTTAACGTCACAAAAATAAATGACGTCACAAAATACATAACGTCACAAAAATAAATGACGTCACAAAATACATAACGTCACAAAAATAAATGACGTCACAAAATACATAACGTCACAAAAATAAATGACGTCACAAAATACATAACGTCACAAAAATAAATGACGTCACAAAATACATAACGTCACAAAAATAAATGACGTCACAAAATACATAACGTCACAAAAATTAATGACGTCACAAAATATAATTTACGTCACAAAATACATAACGTCACAAAAATAAATGACGTCACAAAATATTAATCACGTCACAAAATGCATAACATCACAAAAATAAATGGCGTCACAAAATACATAACGTCAAAAAAAATGAAGTCACAAAATACATAACGTCACAAAAATAAATGACGTCACAAAATACATAACGACACAAAAATAAATGACGTCACAAAATAGAAAACGTCACAAAAATAAATGACGTCACAAAAATTAATTAAGTCACAAAATACATAACGTCAAAAAAATAAATGACGTCACAAAATACATAACGTCACAAAAATAAATGACGTCACAAAATACATAACGTCACAAAAATAAATGACGTCACAGAATACATAACGTCACAAAAAATGACGTCACAAAATACATAACGTCACAAAAAAAAGACGTCACAAAATACATAACGTCACAAAAATAAATGACGTCACAAAATATTAATTACGTCACAAAATACATAACGTCACAAAAATAAATGACGTCACAAAATACATAACGTCACAAAAACATAACGTCACAAAAACATAACGTCACAAAAATAAATGACGTCACAAAATACATAACGTCACAAAAATAAATGACGTTACAAAATACATAACGTTTCAAAAATAAATGACGTCACAAAATACATAACGTCACAAAAATAAATGACGTCACAAAAATAAATGACGTCACAAAAAAAATGACGTCACAAAATACATAACGTCACAAAAATAAATGACGTCACAAAATACATAACGTCACAAAAATAAATGACGTCACAAGAATTAATAAAGTCACAAAATGCATAACATCACAAAAATAAATGACGTCAAAAAATACATAACGGCACAAAAATAAATGACGTCACAAAATACATAACGTCAAAAAAATAAATGACGTCACAAAATACATAACGTCACAAAAATAAATGACGTCACAAAATACATAAGGTCACAAAAATAAATGACGTCACAAAAATTAATTAAGTCACAAAATACATAACGTCAAAAAAATAAATGACGTCACAAAATATTAATCACGTCACAAAATACATAACGTCACAAAAATAAATGACGTCACAAAATACATAACGTCACAAAAACATAACGTCACAAAAATAAATGACGTCACAAAATACATAACGTCACAAAAATAAATGACGTTACAAAATACATAACGTTTCAAAAATAAATGACGTCACAAAATACATAACGTCACAAAAATAAATGACGTCACAAAATACATAACGTCACAAAAAAATGACGTCACAAAATACATAACGTCACAAAAATAAATGACGTCACAAAATACAAAACGTCACAAAATACATAACGTCACAAAAATAAATGACGTAACAAAATACATAACGTCACAAAAATAAATGACGTCACAAAATACTTAACGTCACAAAAATAAATGACGTCACAAAATACATAACGTCACAAAAATAAATGACGTCACAAAATACATAACGTCACAAAAATAAATGACGTTACAAAATACATAACGTTTCAAAAATAAATGACGTCACAAAATACATAACGTCACAAAAATTAATGACGTCACAAAATATAATTTACGTCACAAAATACATAACGTCACAAAAATAAATGACGTCACAAAATATTAATCACGTCACAAAATGCATAACATCACAAAAATAAATGGCGTCACAAAATACATAACGTCAAAAAAAATGAAGTCACAAAATACATAACGTCACAAAAATAAATGACGTCACAAAATACATAACGTCACAAAAATAAATGACGTCACAAGAATTAATTAAGTCACAAAATGCATAACATCACAAAAATAAATGACGTCAAAAAATACATAACGTCACAAAAATAAATGACGTCACAAAATACATAACGTCAAAAAAATAAATGACGTCACAAAATACATAACGTCACAAAAATAAATGACGTCACAAAATACATAAGGTCACAAAAATAAATGACGTCACAAAAATTAATTAAGTAACAAAATACATAACGTCAAAAAAATAAATGACGTCACAAAATATTAATCACGTCACAAAATACATAACGTCACAAAAATAAATGACGTCACAAAATACATAACGTCACAAAAACATAACGTCACAAAAATAAATGACGTCACAAAATACATAACGTCACAAAAATAAATGACGTTACAAAATACATAACGTTTCAAAAATAAATGACGTCACAAAATACATAACGTCACAAAAATAAATGACGTCACAAAATACATAACGTCACAAAAAAAATGACGTCACAAAATACATAACGTCACAAAAATAAATGACGTCACAAAATACAAAACGTCACAAAATACATAACGTCACAAAAATAAATGACGTAACAAAATACATAACGTCACAAAAATAAATGACGTCACAAAATACTTAACGTCACAAAAATAAATGACGTCACAAAATACATAACGTCACAAAAATAAATGACGTCACAAAATACATAGCGTCACAAAAATATATGACGTTACAAAATACATAACGTTTCAAAAATAAATGACGTCACAAAATACATAACGTCACAAAAATTAATGACGTCACAAAATATAATTTACGTCACAAAATACATAACGTCACAAAAATAAATGACGTCACAAAATATTAATCACGTCACAAAATGCATAACATCACAAAAATAAATGGCGTCACAAAATACATAACGTCAAAAAAAATGAAGTCACAAAATACATAACGTCACAAAAATAAATGACGTCACAAAATACATAACGACACAAAAATAAATGACGTCACAAAATAGAAAACGTCACAAAAATAAATGACATCACAAAAATTATTTAAGTCACAAAATACATAACGTCAAAAAAATAAATGACGTCACAAAATACATAACGTCACAAAAATAAATGACGTCACAAAATACATAACGTCACAAAAATAAATGACGTCACAAAATACATAACGTCACAAAAAATGACGTCACAAAATACATAACGTCACAAAAAAAAGACGTCACAAAATTCATAACGTCACAAAAATAAATGACGTCACAAAATATTAATTACGTCACAAAATACATAACGTCACAAAAATAAATGACGTCACAAAATACATGACGTCACAAAAACATAACGTCACAAAAATAAATGACGTCACAAAATACATAACGTCACAAAAATAAATGACGTTACAAAATACATAACGTTTCAAAAATAAATGACGTCACAAAATACATAACGTCACAAAAATAAATGACGTCACAAAAATAAATGACGTCACAAAAAAAATGACGTCACAAAATACATAACGTCACAAAAATAAATGACGTCACAAAATACATAACGTCACAAAAATAAATGACGTCACAAAAATTAATTAAGTCACAAAATACATAACGTAAAAAAAATAAATGACGTCACAAAATACATAACGTCACAAAAATAAATGACGTCACAAAATACATAACGTCACAAAAATAAATGACGTCACAAAATACATAACGTCACAAAAAATGACGTCACAAAATACATAACGTCACAAAAAAAAGACGTCACAAAATACATAACGTCACAAAAATAAATGACGTCACAAAATATTAATTACGTCACAAAATACATAACGTCACAAAAATAAATGACGTCACAAAATACATAACGTCACAAAAACATAACGTCACAAAAATAAATGACGTCACAAAATACATAACGTCACAAAAATAAATGAAGTCACAAAAATAAATGACGTCACAAAAAAAAATGACGTCACAAAATACATAACGTCACAAAAATAAATGACGTCACAAAATACATAACGTCACAAAAATAAATGACGTCACAAGAATTAATCAAGTCACAAAATGCATAACATCACAAAAATAAAAGACGTCAAAAAATACATAACGTCACAAAAATAAATGACGTCACAAAATACATAACGTCAAAAAAATAAATGACGTCACAAAATACATAACGTCACAAAAATAAATGACGTCACAAAATACATAAGGTCACAAAAATAAATGACATCACAAAAATTAATTAAGTCACAAAATACATAACGTCAAAAAAATAAATGACGTCACAAAATATTAATCACGTCACAAAATACATAACGTCACAAAAATAAATGACGTCACAAAATACATAACGTCACAAAAACATAACGTCACAAAAATAAATGACGTCACAAAATACATAACGTCACAAAAATAAATGACGTTACAAAATACATAACGTTTCAAAAATAAATGACGTCACAAAATACATAACGTCACAAAAATAAATGACGTCACAAAATACATAACGTCACAAAAAAAATGACGTCACAAAATACATAATGTCACAAAAATAAATGACGTCACAAAATACAAAACGTCACAAAATACATAACGTCACAAAAATAAATGACGTAACAAAATACATAACGTCACAAAAATAAATGACGTCACAAAATACTTAACGTCACAAAAATAAATGACGTCACAAAATACATAACGTCACAAAAATAAATGACGTCACAAAATACATAACGTCACAAAAATAAATGACGTCACAAAATACATAACGTCACAAAAATAAATGACGTCACAAAATACATAACGTCACAAAAATAAATGACGTCACAAAATACATAACGTCACAAAAATAAATGACGTCACAAAATACATAACGTCACAAAAATTAATGACGTCACAAAATATAATTTACGTCACAAAATACATAACGTCACAAAAATAAATGACGTCAAAAAATATTAATCACGTCACAAAATGCATAACATCACAAAAATAAATGGCGTCACAAAATACATAACGTCAAAAAAAATGAAGTCACAAAATACATAACGTCACAAAAATAAATGACGTCACAAAATACATAACGACACAAAAATAAATGACGTCACAAAATAGAAAACGTCACAAACATAAATGACGTCATAAAAATTATTTAAGACACAAAATACATAACGTCAAAAAAATAAATGACGTCACAAAATACATAACGTCACAAAAATAAATGACGTCACAAAATACATAACGTCACAAAAATAAATGACGTCGCAAAATATTAATTACGTCACAAAATACATAACGTCACAAAAATAAATGACGTCACAAAATACATAACGTCACAAAAATAAATGACGTTACAAAATACATAACGTTTCAAAAATAAATGACGTCACAAAATACATAACGTCACAAAAATAAATGACGTCACAAAAATAAATGACGTCACAAAAAAAATGACGTCACAAAATACATAACGTCACAAAAATAAATGACGTCACAAAATACATAACGTCACAAAAATAAATGACGTCACAAGAATTAATTAAGTCACAAAATGCATAACATCACAAAAATAAATGACGTCAAAAAATACATAACGTCACAAAAATAAATGACGTCACAAAATACATAAGGTCACAAAAATAAATGACGTCACAAAAATTAATTAAGTCACAAAATACATAACGTCAAAAAAATAAATGACGTCACAAAATATTAATCACGTCACAAAATACATAACGTCACAAAAATAAATGACGTCACAAAATACATAACGTCACAAAAACATAACGTCACAAAAATAAATGACGTCACAAAATACATAACGTCACAAAAATAAATGACGTTACAAAATACATAACGTTTCAAAAATAAATGACGTCACAAAATACATAACGTCACAAAAATAAATGACGTCACAAAATACATAACGTCACAAAAAAATGACGTCACAAAATACATAACGTCACAAAAATAAATGACGTCACAAAATACAAAACGTCACAAAATACATAACGTCACAAAAATAAATGACGTAACAAAATACATAACGTCACAAAAATAAATGACGTCACAAAATACTTAACGACACAAAAATAAATGACGTCACAAAATACATAACGTCACAAAAATAAATGACGTCACAAAATACATAACGTCACAAAAATAAATGACGTCACAAAATACATAACGTCACAAAAATAAATGACGTCACAAAATAAATAACGTCACAAAAATAAATGACGTCACAAAATACATAACGTCACAAAAATTAATGACGTCACAAAATATAATTTACGTCACAAAATACATAACGTCACAAAAATAAATGACGTCACAAAATATTAATCACGTCACAAAATGCATAACATCACAAAAATAAATGGCGTCACAAAATACATAACGTCAAAAAAATGAAGTCACAAAATACATAACGTCACAAAAATAAATGACGTCACAAAAATAAATGACGTCACAAAAAAAATGACGTCACAAAATACATAACGTCACAAAAATAAATGACGTCACAAAATACATAACGTCACAAAAATAAATGACGTCACAAGAATTAATTAAGTCACAAAATGCATAACATCACAAAAATAAAAGACGTCAAAAAATACATAACGTCACAAAAATAAATGACGTCACAAAATACATAACGTCAAAAAAATAAATGACGTCACAAAATACATAACGTCACAAAAATAAATGACGTCACAAAATACATAAGGTCACAAAAATAAATGACATCACAAAAATTAATTAAGTCACAAAATACATAACGTCAAAAAAATAAATGACGTCACAAAATATTAATCACGTCACAAAATACATAACGTCACAAAAATAAATGACGTCACAAAATACATAACGTCACAAAAACATAACGTCACAAAAATAAATGACGTCACAAAATACATAACGTCACAAAAATAAATGACGTTACAAAATACATAACGTTTCAAAAATAAATGACGTCACAAAATACATAACGTCACAAAAATAAATGACGTCACAAAATACATAACGTCACAAAAAAAATGACGTCACAAAATACATAATGTCACAAAAATAAATGACGTCACAAAATACAAAACGTCACAAAATACATAACGTCACAAAAATAAATGACGTAACAAAATACATAACGTCACAAAAATAAATGACGTCACAAAATACTTAACGTCACAAAAATAAATGACGTCACAAAATACATAACGTCACAAAAATAAATGACGTCACAAAATACATAACGTCACAAAAATAAATGACGTCACAAAATACATAACGTCACAAAAATAAATGACGTCACAAAATACATAACGTCACAAAAATAAATGACGTCACAAAATACATAACGTCACAAAAATAAATGACGTCACAAAATACATAACGTCACAAAAATTAATGACGTCACAAAATATAATTTACGTCACAAAATACATAACGTCACAAAAATAAATGACGTCACAAAATATTAATCACGTCACAAAATGCATAACATCACAAAAATAAATGGCGTCACAAAATACATAACGTCAAAAAAAATGAAGTCACAAAATACATAACGTCACAAAAATAAATGACGTCACAAAATACATAACGACACAAAAATAAATGACGTCACAAAATAGAAAACGTCACAAACATAAATGACGTCATAAAAATTATTTAAGACACAAAATACATAACGTCAAAAAAATAAATGACGTCACAAAATACATAACGTCACAAAAATAAATGACGTCACAAAATACATAACGTCACAAAAATAAATGACGTCGCAAAATATTTATTACGTCACAAAATACATAACGTCACAAAAATAAATGACGTCACAAAATACATAACGTCACAAAAATAAATGACGTTACAAAATACATAACGTTTCAAAAATAAATGACGTCACAAAATACATAACGTCACAAAAATAAATGACGTCACAAAAATAAATGACGTCACAAAAAAAATGACGTCACAAAATACATAACGTCACAAAAATAAATGACGTCACAAAATACATAACGTCACAAAAATAAATGACGTCACAAGAATTAATTAAGTCACAAAATGCATAACATCACAAAAATAAATGACGTCAAAAAATACATAACGTCACAAAAATAAATGACGTCACAAAATATTAATCACGTCACAAAATACATAACGTCACAAAAATAAATGACGTCACAAAATACATAACGTCACAAAAACATAACGTCACAAAAATAAATGACGTCACAAAATACATAACGTCACAAAAATAAATGACGTTACAAAATACATAACGTTTCAAAAATAAATGACGTCACAAAATACATAACGTCACAAAAATAAATGACGTCACAAAATACATAACGTCACAAAAAAATGACGTCACAAAATACATAACGTCACAAAAATAAATGACGTCACAAAATACAAAACGTCACAAAATACATAACGTCACAAAAATAAATGACGTAACAAAATACATAACGTCACAAAAATAAATGACGTCACAAAATACTTAACGACACAAAAATAAATGACGTCACAAAATACATAACGTCACAAAAATAAATGACGTCACAAAATACATAACGTCACAAAAATAAATGACGTCACAAAATACATAACGTCACAAAAATAAATGACGTCACAAAATAAATAACGTCACAAAAATAAATGACGTCACAAAATACATAACGTCACAAAAATTAATGACGTCACAAAATATAATTTACGTCACAAAATACATAACGTCACAAAAATAAATGACGTCACAAAATATTAATCACGTCACAAAATGCATAACATCACAAAAATAAATGGCGTCACAAAATACATAACGTCAAAAAAATGAAGTCACAAAATACATAACGTCACAAAAATAAATGACGTCACAAAATACATAACGACACAAAAATAAATGACGTCACAAAATAGAAAACGTCACAAAAATAAATGACGTCACAAAAATTAATTAAGTCACAAAATACATAACGTCAAAAAAATAAATGACGTCACAAAATACATAACGTCACAAAAATAAATGACGTCACAAAATACATAACGTCACAAAAATAAATGACGTCACAAAATACATAACGTCACAAAAATAAATGACGTCACAAAATACATAACGTCACAAAAAATGACGTCACAAAATACATAACGTCACAAAAAAAAGACGTCACAAAATACATAACGTCACAAAAATAAATGACGTCACAAAATATTAATTACGTCACAAAATACATAACGTCACAAAAATAAATGACGTCACAAAATACATTACGTCACAAAAACATAACGTCACAAAAACATAACGTCACAAAAATAAATGACGTCACAAAATACATAACGTCACAAAAATAAATGACGTTACAAAATACATAACGTTTCAAAAATAAATGACGTCACAAAATACATAACGTCACAAAAATAAATGCCGTCACAAAAATAAATGACGTCACAAAAAAAATGACGTCACAAAATACATAACGTCACAAAAATAAATGACGTCACAAAATACATAACGTCACAAAAATAAATGACGTCACAAAATACATAACGTCACAAAAATAAATGACGTCACAAGAATTAATTAAGTCACAAAATGCATAACATCACAAAAATAAATGACGTCAAAAAATACATAACGTCACAAAAATAAATGACGTCACAAAATACATAACGTCAAAAAAATAAATGACGTCACAAAATACATAACGTCACAAAAATAAATGACGTTACAAAATACATAACGTTTCAAAAATAAATGACGTCACAAAATACATAACGTCACAAAAATAAATGACGTCACAAAATACATAACGTCACAAAAAAAATGACGTCACAAAATACATAACGTCACAAAAATAAATGACGTCACAAAATACAAAACGTCACAAAATACATAACGTCACAAAAATAAATGACGTAACAAAATACATAACGTCACAAAAATAAATGGCGTCACAAAATACTTAACGTCACAAAAATAAATGACGTCACAAAATACAAAACGTCACAAAATACATAACGTCACAAAAATAAATGACGTAACAAAATACATAACGTCACAAAAATAAATGACGTCACAAAATACTTAACGTCACAAAAATAAATGACGTCACAAAATACATAACGTCACAAAAATAAATGACGTCACAAAATACATAACGTCACAAAAATAAATGACGTCACAAAATACATAACGTCACAAAAATAAATGACGTCACAAAATACATAACGACACAAAAATAAATGACGTCACAAAATAGAAAACGTCACAAAAATAAATGACGTCACAAAAATTAATTAAGTCACAAAATACATAACGTCAAAAAAATAAATGACGTCACAAAATACATAACGTCACAAAAATAAATGACGTCACAAAATACATAACGTCACAAAAATAAATGACGTCACAAAATACATAACGTCACAAAAAATGACGTCACAAAATACATAACGTCACAAAAAAAAGACGTCACAAAATACATAACGTCACAAAAATAAATGACGTCACAAAATATTAATTACGTCACAAAATACATAACGTCACAAAAATAAATGACGTCACAAAATACATTACGTCACAAAAACATAACGTCACAAAAACATAACGTCACAAAAATAAATGACGTCACAAAATACATAACGTCACAAAAATAAATGACGTTACAAAATACATAACGTTTCAAAAATAAATGACGTCACAAAATACATAACGTCACAAAAATAAATGCCGTCACAAAAATAAATGACGTCACAAAAAAAATGACGTCACAAAATACATAACGTCACAAAAATAAATGACGTCACAAAATACATAACGTCACAAAAATAAATGACGTCACAAAATACATAACGTCACAAAAATAAATGACGTCACAAAATAAATAACGTCACAAAAATAAATGACGTCACAAAATACATAACGTCACAAAAATTAATGACGTCACAAAATATAATTTACGTCACAAAATACATAACGTCACAAAAATAAATGACGTCACAAAATATTAATCACGTCACAAAATGCATAACATCACAAAAATAAATGGCGTCACAAAATACATAACGTCAAAAAAAATGAAGTCACAAAATACATAACGTCACAAAAATAAATGACGTCACAAAATACATAACGACACAAAAATAAATGACGTCACAAAATAGAAAACGTCACAAAAATAAATGACGTCACAAAAATTAATTAAGTCACAAAATACATAACGTCAAAAAAATAAATGACGTCACAAAATACATAACGTCACAAAAATAAATGACGTCACAAAATACATAACGTCACAAAAATAAATGACGTCACAAAATACATAACGTCACAAAAAAATGACGTCACAAAATACATAACGTCACAAAAATAAATGACGTCACAAAATACAAAACGTCACAAAATACATAACGTCACAAAAATAAATGACGTCACAAAATACTTAACGTCACAAAAATAAATGACGTCACAAAATACATAACGTCACAAAAATAAATGACGTCACAAAATACATAACGTCACAAAAATAAATGACGTTACAAAATACATAACGTCACAAAAATAAATGACGTTACAAAATACATAACGTTTCAAAAATAAATGACGTCACAAAATACATAACGTCACAAAAATCAATGACGTCACAAAATATAATTTACGTCACAAAATACATAACGTCACAAAAATAAATGACGTCACAAAATATTAATCACGTCACAAAATGCATAACATCACAAAAATAAATGGCGTCACAAAATACATAACGTCAAAAAAAATGAAGTCACAAAATACATAACGTCACAAAAATAAATGACGTCACAAAATACATAACGTCACAAAAATAAATGACGTCACAAAATACATAAGGTCACAAAAATAAATGACGTCACAAAAATTAATTAAGTCACAAAATACATAACGTCAAAAAAATAAATGACGTCACAAAATATTAATCACGTCACAAAATACATAACGTCACAAAAATAAATGACGTCACAAAATACATAACGTCACAAAAACATAACGTCACAAAAATAAATGACGTCACAAAATACATAACGTCACAAAAATAAATGACGTTACAAAATACATAACGTTTCAAAAATAAATGACGTCACAAAATACATAACGTCACAAAAATAAATGACGTCACAAAATACATAACGTCACAAAAAAAATGACGTCACAAAATACATAACGTCACAAAAATAAATGACGTCACAAAATACAAAACGTCACAAAATACATAACGTCACAAAAATAAATGACGTAACAAAATACATAACGTCACAAAAATAAATGACGTCACAAAATACTTAACGTCACAAAAATAAATGACGTCACAAAATACATAACGTCACAAAAATAAATGACGTCACAAAATACATAACGTCACAAAAATAAATGACGTCACAAAATACATAACGTCACAAAAATAAATGACGTCACAAAATACATAACGTCACAAAAATAAATGACGTCACAAAATACATAACGTCACAAAAATAAATGACGTCACAAAATACATAACGTCACAAAAATTAATGACGTCACAAAATATAATTTACGTCACAAAATACATAACGTCACAAAAATAAATGACGTCACAAAATATTAATCACGTCACAAAATGCATAACATCACAAAAATAAATGGCGTCACAAAATACATAACGTCAAAAAAAATGAAGTCACAAAATACATAACGTCACAAAAATAAATGACGTCACAAAATACATAACGTCACAAAAATAAATGACGTCACAAAATACATAACGTCACAAAAAATGACGTCACAAAATACATAACGTCACAAAAAAAAGACGTCACAAAATACATAACGTCACAAAAATAAATGACGTCACAAAATATTAATTACGTCACAAAATACATAACGTCACAAAAATAAATGACGTCACAAAATACATTACGTCACAAAAACATAACGTCACAAAAACATAACGTCACAAAAATAAATGACGTCACAAAATACATAACGTCACAAAAATAAATGACGTTACAAAATACATAACGTTTCAAAAATAAATGACGTCACAAAATACATAACGTCACAAAAATAAATGCCGTCACAAAAATAAATGACGTCACAAAAAAAATGACGTCACAAAATACATAACGTCACAAAAATAAATGACGTCACAAAATACATAACGTCACAAAAATAAATGACGTCACAAAATACATAACGTCACAAAAATAAATGACGTCACAAAATAAATAACGTCACAAAAATAAATGACGTCACAAAATACATAACGTCACAAAAATTAATGACGTCACAAAATATAATTTACGTCACAAAATACATAACGTCACAAAAATAAATGACGTCACAAAATATTAATCACGTCACAAAATGCATAACATCACAAAAATAAATGGCGTCACAAAATACATAACGTCAAAAAAAATGAAGTCACAAAATACATAACGTCACAAAAATAAATGACGTCACAAAATACATAACGACACAAAAATAAATGACGTCACAAAATAGAAAACGTCACAAAAATAAATGACGTCACAAAAATTAATTAAGTCACAAAATACATAACGTCAAAAAAATAAATGACGTCACAAAATACATAACGTCACAAAAATAAATGACGTCACAAAATACATAACGTCACAAAAATAAATGACGTCACAAAATACATAACGTCACAAAAAAATGACGTCACAAAATACATAACGTCACAAAAATAAATGACGTCACAAAATACAAAACGTCACAAAATACATAACGTCACAAAAATAAATGACGTCACAAAATACTTAACGTCACAAAAATAAATGACGTCACAAAATACATAACGTCACAAAAATAAATGACGTCACAAAATACATAACGTCACAAAAATAAATGACGTTACAAAATACATAACGTCACAAAAATAAATGACGTTACAAAATACATAACGTTTCAAAAATAAATGACGTCACAAAATACATAACGTCACAAAAATCAATGACGTCACAAAATATAATTTACGTCACAAAATACATAACGTCACAAAAATAAATGACGTCACAAAATATTAATCACGTCACAAAATGCATAACATCACAAAAATAAATGGCGTCACAAAATACATAACGTCAAAAAAAATGAAGTCACAAAATACATAACGTCACAAAAATAAATGACGTCACAAAATACATAACGTCACAAAAATAAATGACGTCACAAAATACATAAGGTCACAAAAATAAATGACGTCACAAAAATTAATTAAGTCACAAAATACATAACGTCAAAAAAATAAATGACGTCACAAAATATTAATCACGTCACAAAATACATAACGTCACAAAAATAAATGACGTCACAAAATACATAACGTCACAAAAACATAACGTCACAAAAATAAATGACGTCACAAAATACATAACGTCACAAAAATAAATGACGTTACAAAATACATAACGTTTCAAAAATAAATGACGTCACAAAATACATAACGTCACAAAAATAAATGACGTCACAAAATACATAACGTCACAAAAAAAATGACGTCACAAAATACATAACGTCACAAAAATAAATGACGTCACAAAATACAAAACGTCACAAAATACATAACGTCACAAAAATAAATGACGTAACAAAATACATAACGTCACAAAAATAAATGACGTCACAAAATACTTAACGTCACAAAAATAAATGACGTCACAAAATACATAACGTCACAAAAATAAATGACGTCACAAAATACATAACGTCACAAAAATAAATGACGTCACAAAATACATAACGTCACAAAAATAAATGACGTCACAAAATACATAACGTCACAAAAATAAATGACGTCACAAAATACATAACGTCACAAAAATAAATGACGTCACAAAATACATAACGTCACAAAAATTAATGACGTCACAAAATATAATTTACGTCACAAAATACATAACGTCACAAAAATAAATGACGTCACAAAATATTAATCACGTCACAAAATGCATAACATCACAAAAATAAATGGCGTCACAAAATACATAACGTCAAAAAAAATGAAGTCACAAAATACATAACGTCACAAAAATAAATGACGTCACAAAATACATAACGACACAAAAATAAATGACGTCACAAAATAGAAAACGTCACAAACATAAATGACGTCACAAAAATTATTTAAGACACAAAATACATAACGTCAAAAAAATAAATGACGTCACAAAATACATAACGTCACAAAAATAAATGACGTCACAAAATACATAACGTCACAAAAAAAAGACGTCACAAAATACATAACGTCACAAAAATAAATGACGTCACAAAATATTAATTACGTCACAAAATACATAACGTCACAAAAATAAATGACGTCACAAAATACATAACGTCACAAAAATAAATGACGTTACAAAATACATAACGTTTCAAAAATAAATGACGTCACAAAATACATAACGTCACAAAAATAAATGACGTCACAAAAATAAATGACGTCACAAAAAAAATGACGTCACAAAATACATAACGTCACAAAAATAAATGACGTCACAAAATACATAACGTCACAAAAATAAATGACGTCACAAGAATTAATTAAGTCACAAAATGCATAACATCACAAAAATAAATGACGTCAAAAAATACATAACGTCACAAAAATAAATGACGTCACAAAATACATAAGGTCACAAAAATAAATGACGTCACAAAAATTAATTAAGTCACAAAATACATAACGTCAAAAAAATAAATGACGTCACAAAATATTAATCACGTCACAAAATACATAACGTCACAAAAATAAATGACGTCACAAAATACATAACGTCACAAAAACATAACGTCACAAAAATAAATGACGTCACAAAATACATAACGTCACAAAAATAAATGACGTTACAAAATACATAACGTTTCAAAAATAAATGACGTCACAAAATACATAACGTCACAAAAATAAATGACGTCACAAAATACATAACGTCACAAAAAAAATGACGTCACAAAATACATAACGTCACAAAAATAAATGACGTCACAAAATACAAAATGTCACAAAATACATAACGTCACAAAAATAAATGACGTAACAAAATACATAACGTCACAAAAATAAATGACGTCACAAAATACTTAACGTCACAAAAATAAATGACGTCACAAAATACATAACGTCACAAAAATAAATGACGTCACAAAATACATAACGTCACAAAAATAAATGACGTCACAAAATACACAACGTCACAAAAATGAATGACGTCACAAAATACATAACGTCACAAAAATAAATGACGTCACAAAATACATAACGTCACAAAAATAAATGACGTCACAAAATACATAACGTCACAAAAATTAATGACGTCACAAAATATAATTTACGTCACAAAATACATAACGTCACAAAAATAAATGACGTCACAAAATATTAATCACGTCACAAAATGCATAACATCACAAAAATAAATGGCGTCACAAAATACATAACGTCAAAAAAAATGAAGTCACAAAATACATAACGTCACCAAAATAAATGACGTCACAAAATACATAACGACACAAAAATAAATGACGTCACAAAATAGAAAACGTCACAAAAATAAATGACGTCACAAAAATTAATTAAGTCACAAAATACATAACGTCAAAAAAATAAATGACGTCACAAAATACATAACGTCACAAAAATAAATGACGTCACAAAATACATAACGTCACAAAAATAAATGACGTCACAAAATACATAACGTCACAAAAAATGACGTCACAAAATACATAACGTCACAAAAAAAAGACGTCACAAAATACATAACGTCACAAAAATAAATGACGTCACAAAATATTAATTACGTCACAAAATACATAACGTCACAAAAATAAATGACGTCACAAAATACATAACGTCACAAAAACATAACGTCACAAAAACATAACGTCACAAAAATAAATGACGTCACAAAAAACATAACGTCACAAAAATAAATGACGTTACAAAATACATAACGTTTCAAAAATAAATGACGTCACAAAATACATAACGTCACAAAAATAAATGACGTCACAAAAATAAATGACGTCACAAAAAAAATGACGTCACAAAATACATAACGTCACAAAAATAAATGACGTCACAAAATACCTAACGTCACAAAAATAAATGACGTCACAAGAATTAATTAAGTCACAAAATGCATAACATCACAAAAATAAATGACGTCAAAAAATACATAACGTCACAAAAATAAATGACGTCACAAAATACATAACGTCAAAAAAATAAATGACGTCACAAAATACATAACGTCACAAAAATAAATGACGTCACAAAATACATAAGGTCACAAAAATAAATGACGTCACAAAAATTAATTAAGTCACAAAATACATAACGTCAAAAAAATAAATGACGTCACAAAATATTAATCACGTCACAAAATACATAACGTCACAAACATAAATGACGTCACAAAATACATAACGTCACAAAAACATAACGTCACAAAAATAAATGACGTCACAAAATACATAACGTCACAAAAATAAATGACGTAACAAAATAAATAACGTCACAAAAATAAATGACGTCACAAAATACTTAACGTCACAAAAATAAATGACGTCACAAAATACATAACGTCACAAAAATAAATGACGTCACAAAATACATAACGTCACAAAAATAAATGACGTTACAAAATACATAACGTCACAAAAATAAATGACGTCACAAAAATAAATGACGTCACAAAAAAAATGACGTCACAAAATACATAACGTCACAAAAATAAATGACGTCACAAAATACCTAACGTCACAAAAATAAATGACGTCACAAGAATTAATTAAGTCACAAAATGCATAACATCACAAAAATAAATGACGTCAAAAAATACATAACGTCACAAAAATAAATGACGTCACAAAATACATAACGTCAAAAAAATAAATGACGTCACAAAATACATAACGTCACAAAAATAAATGACGTCACAAAATACATAAGGTCACAAAAATAAATGACGTCACAAAAATTAATTAAGTCACAAAATACATAACGTCAAAAAAATAAATGACGTCACAAAATATTAATCACGTCACAAAATACATAACGTCACAAAAATAAATGACGTCACAAAATACATAACGTCACAAAAACATAACGTCACAAAAATAAATGACGTCACAAAATACATAACGTCACAAAAATAAATGACGTAACAAAATACATAACGTCACAAAAATAAATGACGTCACAAAATACTTAACGTCACAAAAATAAATGACGTCACAAAATATATAACGTCACAAAAATAAATGACGTCACAAAATACATAACGTCACAAAAATAAATGACGTTACAAAATACATAACGTCACAAAAATAAATGACGTTACAAAATACATAACGTTTCAAAAATAAATGACGTCACAAAATACATAACGTCACAAAAATTAATGACGTCACAAAATATAATTTACGTCACAAAATACATAACGTCACAAAAATAAATGACGTCACAAAATATTAATCACGTCACAAAATGCATAACATCACAAAAATAAATGGCGTCACAAAATACATAACGTCAAAAAAAATGAAGTCACAAAATACATAACGTCACAAAAATAAATGACGTCACAAAATACATAACGTCACAAAAATAAATGACGTCAAAAAATACATAAGGTCACAAAAATAAATGACGTCACAAAATACATAACGTCAAAAAATAAATGACGTCACAAAATACATAACGTCACAAAAATAAATGACGTCACAAAATACATAAGGTCACAAAAATAAATGACGTCACAAAAATTAATTAAGTCACAAAATACATAACGTCAAAAAAATAAATGACGTCACAAAATACATAACGTCACAAAAATAAATGACGTCACAAAATACATAACGTCACAAAAACATAACGTCACAAAGATAAATGACGTCACAAAATACATAACGTCACAAAAATAAATGACGTTACAAAATACATAACGTTTCAAAAATAAATGACGTCACAAAATACATAACGTCACAAAAATAAATGACGTCACAAAAATTAATTAAGTCACAAAATACATAACGTCAAAAAAATAAATGACGTCACAAAATATTAATCACGTCACAAAATACATAACGTCACAAAAATAAATGACGTCACAAAATACATAACGTCACAAAAACATAACGTCACAAAAATAAATGACGTCACAAAATACATAACGTCACAAAAATAAATGACGTTACAAAATACATAACGTTTCAAAAATAAATGACGTCACAAAATACATAACGTCACAAAAATAAATGACGTCACAAAATACATAACGTCACAAAAAAAATGACGTCACAAAATACATAACGTCACAAAAATAAATGACGTCACAAAATACAAAACGTCACAAAATACATAACGTCACAAAAATAAATGACGTAACAAAATACATAACGTCACAAAAATAAATGACGTCACAAAATACTTAACGTCACAAAAATAAATGACGTCACAAAATACATAACGTCACAAAAATAAATGACGTCACAAAATACATAACGTCACAAAAATAAATGACGTTACAAAATACATAACGTTTCAAAAATAAATGACGTCACAAAATACATAACGTCACAAAAATTAATGACGTCACAAAATATAATTTACGTCACAAAATACATAACGTCACAAAAATAAATGACGTCACAAAATATTAATCACGTCACAAAATGCATAACATCACAAAAATAAATGGCGTCACAAAATACATAACGTCAAAAAAAATGAAGTCACAAAATACATAACGTCACAAAAATAAATGACGTCACAAAATACATAACGACACAAAAATAAATGACGTCACAAAATAGAAAACGTCACAAAAATAAATGACATCACAAAAATTATTTAAGTCACAAAATACATAACGTCAAAAAAATAAATGACGTCACAAAATACATAACGTCACAAAAATAAATGACGTCACAAAATACATAACGTCACAAAAATAAATGACGTCACAAAATACATAACGTCACAAAAAATGACGTCACAAAATACATAACGTCACAAAAAAAAGACGTCACAAAATTCATAACGTCACAAAAATAAATGACGTCACAAAATATTAATTACGTCACAAAATACATAACGTCACAAAAATAAATGACGTCACAAAATACATAACGTCACAAAAACATAACGTCACAAAAATAAATGACGTCACAAAATACATAACGTTACAAAAATAAATGACGTTACAAAATACATAACGTTTCAAAAATAAATGACGTCACAAAATACATAACGTCACAAAAATAAATGACGTCACAAAAATAAATGACGTCACAAAAAAATGACGTCACAAAATACATAACGTCACAAAAATAAATGACGTCACAAAATACATAACGTCACAAAAATTAATGACGTCACAAGAATTAATTAAGTCACAAAATGCATAACATCACAAAAATAAATGACGTCAAAAAATACATAACGTCACAAAAATAAATGACGTCACAAAATACATAACGTCAAAAAAATAAATGACGTCACAAAATACATAACGTCACAAAAATAAATGACGTCACAAAATACATAACGTCACAAAAATAAATGACGTCACAAAATACATAACGTCACAAAAATAAATGACGTCACAAAATACATAACGTCACAAAAATAAATGACGTCACAAAATACATAACGTCACAAAAATAAATGACGTCACAAAAATTAATTAAGTCACAAAATACATAACTTCACAAAAATAATTGACGTCACAAAAATTAATTACGTCACAAAATACATAATGTCACAAAAATAAATGACGTCACAAAATACATAACGTCCCAAACATTAATGACGTCACAAAATTCATAACGTCACAAAAATAAATAGCGTCACAAAATACATAACGTCACAAAAATAAATGACGTCACAAAATACATAACGTCAAAAAAATAAATGACGTCACAAAATACATAACGTCACAAAAATAAATGACGTCACAAAATACATAACGTCACAAAAATAAATGACGTCACAAAATACATAACGTCACAAAAATAAATGACGTCACAAAATACATAACGTCACAAAAATAAATGACGTCACAAAATACATAACGTCACAAAAATAAATGACGTCACAAAAATTAATTAAGTCACAAAATACATAACGTCACAAAAATAAATTACGTCACAAAATACATAACGTCACAAAAATAAATGACGTCACAAAAATTAATTAAGTCACAAAATACATAACTTCACAAAAATAATTGACGTCACAAAAATTAATTACGTCACAAAATACATAATGTCACAAAAATAAATGACGTCACAAAATACATAACGTCCCAAACATTAATGACGTCACAAAATTCATAACGTCACAAAAATAAATAGCGTCACAAAATACATAACGTCACAAAAATAAATGACGTCACAAAATACATAACGTCAAAAAAATAAATGACGTCACAAAATACATAACGTCACAAAAATAAATGACGTCACAAAATACATAACGTCACAAAAATAAATGACGTCACAAAATACATAACGTCACAAAAATAAATGGCGTCACAAAATACATAACGTAACAAAAATAAATGACGTCACAAAATACATAACGTCACAATAAAATGACGTCACAAAATACATAACGTCACAAAAAAAGACGTCACAAAATACATAACGTCACAAAAATAAATGACGTCACAAAATATTAATTACGTCACAAAATACATAACGTTACAAAAATAAATGACGTCACAAAATATTAATTACATCACAAAATACATAACGTCACAAAAATAAATGACGTCACAAAATACATAACGTCACAAAAATAAATGACGTCACAAAATATTAATCACGTCACAAAATGCATAAGGTCACAAAAAAAATGACGTAAAAAAATTAATTAAGTCACAAAATACATAACGTCACAAAAATAAATTACGTCACAAAATACATAACGTCACAAAAATAAATGGCGTCACAAAATACATAACGTCAAAAAAATGACGTCACAAAATACATAACGTCACAAAAATAAATGACGTCACAAAATACATAACGTCACAAAAATAAATGACGTCACAAAATACATAAGGTCACAAAAATAAATGACGTCACAAAAATTAATTAAGTCACAAAATACATAACGTCAAAAAAATAAATGACGTCACAAAATATTAATCACGTCACAAAATACATAACGTCACAAAAATAAATGACGTCACAAAATACATAACGTCACAAAAACATAACGTCACAAAAATAAATGACGTCACAAAATACATAACGTCACAAAAATAAATGACGTTACAAAATACATAACGTTTCAAAAATAAATGACGTCACAAAATACATAACGTCACAAAAATAAATGACGTCACAAAATACATAACGTCACAAAATACATAACGTCACAAAAATAAATGACGTCACAAAATACAAAACGTTACAAAATACATAACGTCACAAAAATAAATGACGTAACAAAATACATAACGTCACAAAAATAAATGACGTCACAAAATACTTAACGTCACAAAAATAAATGACGTCACAAAATACATAACGTCACAAAAATAAATGACGTCACAAAATACATAACGTCACAAAAATAAATGACGTCACAAAATACATAACGTCACAAAAATAAATGACGTCACAAAATACATAACGTCACAAAAATAAATGAAGTCACAAAATACATAACGTCACAAAAATAAATGACGTCACAAAATACATAACGTCACAAAAATTAATGACGTCACAAAAAATAATTTACGTCACAAAATACATAACGTCACAAAAATAAATGACGTCACAAAATATTAATCACGTCACAAAATGCATAACATCACAAAAATAAATGGCGTCACAAAATACATAACGTCAAAAAAAATGAAGTCACAAAATACATAACGTCACAAAAATAAATGACGTCATAAAATACATAACGACACAAAAATAAATGACGTCACAAAATAGAAAACGTCACAAAAATAAATGACGTCACAAAAATTAATTAAGTCACAAAATACATAACGTCAAAAAAATAAATGACGTCACAAAATACATAACGTCACAAAAATAAATGACGTCACAAAATACATAACGTCACAAAAATAAATGACGTCACAAAATACATAACGTCACAAAAAATGACGTCACAAAATACATAACGTCACAAAAAAAGACGTCACAAAATACATAACGTCACAAAAATAAATGACGTCACAAAATATTAATTACGTCACAAAATACATAACGTCACAAAAATAAATGACGTCACAAAATACATAACGTCGCAAAAACATAATGTCACAAAAATAAATGATGTCACAAAATACATAACGTCACAAAAATAAATGACGTTACAAAATACATAACGTTTCAAAAATAAATGACGTCACAAAATACATAACGTCACAAAAATAAATGACGTCACAAAAATAAATGACGTCACAAAAAAAATGACGTCACAAAATACATAACGTCACAAAAATAAATGACGTCACAAAATACATAACGTCACAAAAATAAATGACGTCACAAGAATTAATTAAGTCACAAAATGCATAACATCACAAAAATAAATGACGTCAAAAAATACATAACGTCACAAAAATAAATGACGTCACAAAATACATAACGTCAAAAAAATAAATGACGTCACAAAATACATAACGTCACAAAAATAAATGACGTCACAAAATACATAAGGTCACAAAAATAAATGACGTCACAAAAATTAATTAAGTCACAAAATACATAACGTCAAAAAAATAAATGATGTCACAAAATATTAATCACGTCACAAAATACATAACGTCACAAAAATAAATGACGTCACAAAATACATAACGTCACAAAAACATAACGTCACAAAAGTAAATGACGTCACAAAATACATAACGTCACAAAAATAAATGACGTTACAAAAAACATAACGTTTCAAAAATAAATGACGTCACAAAATACATAACGTCACAAAAATAAATGACGTCACAAAATACATAACGTCACAAAAAAAATGACGTCACAAAATACATAACGTCACAAAAATAAATGACGTCACAAAATACAAAACGTCACAAAATACATAACGTCACAAAAATAAATGACGTAACAAAATACATAACGTCACAAAAATAAATGACGTCACAAAATACTTAACGTCACAAAAATAAATGACGTCACAAAATACATAACGTCACAAAAATAAATGACGTCACAAAATACATAACGTCACAAAAATAAATGACGTCACAAAATACATAACGTCACAAAAATAAATGACGTCACAAAGTACATAACGTCACAAAAATTAATGACGTCACAAAATATAATTTACGTCACAAAATACATAACGTCACAAAAATAAATGACGTCACAAAATATTAATCACGTCACAAAATGCATAACATCACAAAAATAAATGGCGTCACAAAATACATAACGTCAATAAAATGAAGTCACAAAATACATAACGTCACAAAAATAAATGACGTCACAAAATACATAACGACACAAAAATAAATGACGTCACAAAATAGAAAACGTCACAAAAAAAATGACGTCACAAAAATTATTTAAGTCACAAAATACATAACGTCAAAAAAATAAATGACGTCACAAAATACATACCGTCACAAAAATAAATGACGTCACAAAATACAAAACGTCACAAAATACATAACATCACAAAAATAAATGACGTAACAAAATACATAACGTCACAAAAATAAATGACGTCACAAAATACTTAACGTCACAAAAATAAATGACGTCACAAAATACATAACGTCACAAAAATAAATGACGTCACAAAATACATAACGTCACAAAAATAAATGACGTCACAAAATACATAACGTCACAAAAATAAATGACGTCACAAAATACATAACGTCACAAAAATAAATGACGTCACAAAATACATAACGTCACAAAAATAAATGACGAAACAAAATACATAACGTCACAAAAATTAATGACGTCACAAAATATAATTTACGTCACAAAATACATAACGTCACAAAAATAAATGACGTCACAAAATATTAATCACGTCACAAAATGCATAACATCACAAAAATAAATGGCGTCACAAAATACATAACGTCAAAAAAAATGAAGTCACAAAATACATAACGTCACAAAAATAAATGACGTCACAAAATACATAACGACACAAAAATAAATGACGTCACAAAATAGAAAACGTCACAAAAATAAATGACGTCACAAAAATTATTTAAGTCACAAAATACATAACGTCAAAAAAATAAATGACGTCACAAAATACATAACGTCACAAAAATAAATGACGTCACAAAATACATAACGTCACAAAAATAAATGACGTCACAAAATACATAACGTCACAAAAAATGACGTCACAAAATACATAACGTCACAAAAAAAAGACGTCACAAAATACATAACGTCACAAAAATAAATGACGTCACAAAATATTAATTACGTCACAAAATACATAACGTCACAAAAATAAATGACGTCACAAAATACATAACGTCACAAAAACATAACGTCACAAAAAAAATGACGTCACAAAATACATAACGTCACAAAAATAAATGACGTTACAAAATACATAACGTTTCAAAAATAAATGACGTCACAAAATACATAACGTCACAAAAATAAATGACGTCACAAAAATAAATGACGTCACAAAAAAAATTACGTCACAAAATACATAACGTCACAAAAATAAATGACGTCACAAAATACATAACGTCACAAAAATAAATGACGTCACAAAAATAAATGACGTCACAAAAAAAATGACGTCACAAAATACATAACGTCACAAAAATAAATGACGTCACAAAATACATAACGTCACAAAAATAAATGACGTCACAAGAATTAATTAAGTCACAAAATGCATAACATCACAAAAATAAATGACGTCAAAAAATACATAACGTCACAAAAATAAATGACGTCACAAAATACATAACGTCAAAAAAATAAATGACGTCACAAAATACATAACGTCACAAAAATAAATGACGTCACAAAATACATAACGTTACAAAAATAAATGACGTCACAAAATACATAACGTCACAAAAATAAATGACGTCACAAAATACATAACGTGACAAAAATTAATGACGTCACAAAATACATAACGTCACAAAAATAAATGACGTCACAAAAATTAATTAAGTCACAAAATACATAACTTCACAAAAATAAATGACGTCACAAAAATTAATTACGTCACAAAATACATAATGTCACAAAAATAAATGACGTCACAAAATACATAACGTCCCAAACATTAATGACGTCACAAAATTCATAACGTCACAAAAATAAATAGCGTCACAAAATACATAACGTCACAAAAATAAATGACGTCACAAAATACATAACGTCAAAAAAATAAATGACGTCACAAAATACATAACGTCACAAAAATAAATGACGTCACAAAATCATAACGTCACAAAAATAAATGACGTCACAAAATACATAACGTCACAAAAATAAATGACGTCACAAAATACATAACGTCACAAAAATAAATGACGTCACAAAATACATAACGTCACAAAAATAAATGACGTCACAATAATTAATTAAGTCACAAAATACATAACGTCACAAAAATAAATTACGTCACAAAATACATAACGTCACAAAAATAAATGACGTCACAAAATATTAATCACGTCACAAAATACATAACGTCACAAAAATAAATGACGTCACAAAATACATAACGTCACAAAAACATAACGTCACAAAAATAAATGACGTCACAAAATACATAACGTCACAAAAATAAATGACGTTACAAAATACATAACGTTTCAAAAATAAATGACGTCACAAAATACATAACGTCACAAAAATAAATGACGTCACAAAATACATAACGTCACAAAAATAAATGACGTCACAAAATACATAACGTCACAAAAATAAATGACGTCACAAAATAGAAAACGTCACAAAAATAAATGACGTCACAAAAATTATTTAAGTCACAAAATACATAACGTCAAAAAAATAAATGACGTCACAAAATACATAACGTCACAAAAATAAATGACGTCACAAAATACATAACGTCACAAAAATAAATGACGTCACAAAATACATAACGTCACAAAAAATGACGTCACAAAATACATAACGTCACAAAAAAAAGACGTCACAAAATACATAACGTCACAAAAATAAATGACGTCACAAAATATTAATTACGTCACAAAATACATAACGTCACAAAAATAAATGACGTCACAAAATACATAACGTCACAAAAACATAACGTCACAAAAAAAATGACGTCACAAAATACATAACGTCACAAAAATAAATGACGTTACAAAATACATAACGTTTCAAAAATAAATGACGTCACAAAATACATAACGTCACAAAAATAAATGACGTCACAAAAATAAATGACGTCACAAAAAAAATTACGTCACAAAATACATAACGTCACAAAAATAAATGACGTCACAAAATACATAACGTCACAAAAATAAATGACGTCACAAAAATAAATGACGTCACAAAAAAAATGACGTCACAAAATACATAACGTCACAAAAATAAATGACGTCACAAAATACATAACGTCACAAAAATAAATGACGTCACAAGAATTAATTAAGTCACAAAATGCATAACATCACAAAAATAAATGACGTCAAAAAATACATAACGTCACAAAAATAAATGACGTCACAAAATACATAACGTCAAAAAAATAAATGACGTCACAAAATACATAACGTCACAAAAATAAATGACGTCACAAAATACATAACGTTACAAAAATAAATGACGTCACAAAATACATAACGTCACAAAAATAAATGACGTCACAAAATACATAACGTGACAAAAATTAATGACGTCACAAAATACATAACGTCACAAAAATAAATGACGTCACAAAAATTAATTAAGTCACAAAATACATAACTTCACAAAAATAAATGACGTCACAAAAATTAATTACGTCACAAAATACATAATGTCACAAAAATAAATGACGTCACAAAATACATAACGTCCCAAACATTAATGACGTCACAAAATTCATAACGTCACAAAAATAAATAGCGTCACAAAATACATAACGTCACAAAAATAAATGACGTCACAAAATACATAACGTCAAAAAAATAAATGACGTCACAAAATACATAACGTCACAAAAATAAATGACGTCACAAAATCATAACGTCACAAAAATAAATGACGTCACAAAATACATAACGTCACAAAAATAAATGACGTCACAAAATACATAACGTCACAAAAATAAATGACGTCACAAAATACATAACGTCACAAAAATAAATGACGTCACAATAATTAATTAAGTCACAAAATACATAACGTCACAAAAATAAATTACGTCACAAAATACATAACGTCACAAAAATAAATGACGTCACAAAATATTAATCACGTCACAAAATACATAACGTCACAAAAATAAATGACGTCACAAAATACATAACGTCACAAAAACATAACGTCACAAAAATAAATGACGTCACAAAATACATAACGTCACAAAAATAAATGACGTTACAAAATACATAACGTTTCAAAAATAAATGACGTCACAAAATACATAACGTCACAAAAATAAATGACGTCACAAAATACATAACGTCACAAAAAAAAAGACGTCACAAAATACATAACGTCACAAAAATAAATGACGTCACAAAATACAAAACGTCACAAAATACAAAACGTCACAAAAATAAATGACGTAACAAAATACATAACGTCCCAAACATTAATGACGTCACAAAATTCATAACGTAACAAAAATAAATAGCGTCACAAAATACATAACGTCACAAAAATAAATGACGTCACAAAATACATAACGTCAAAAAAATAAATGACGTCACAAAATACATAACGTCACAAAAATAAATGACGTCACAAAATACATAACGTCACAAAAATAAATGACGTCACAAAATACATAACGTCACAAAAATAAATGACGTCACAAAATACATAACGTCACAAAAATAAATGACGTCACAAAATACATAACGTCACAAAAATAAATGACGTCACAAAAATTAATTAAGTCACAAAATACATAACGTCACAAAAATAAATTACGTCACAAAATACATAACGTCACAAAAATAAATGACGTCACAAAAATTAATTAAGTCACAAAATACATAACTTCACAAAAATAAATGACGACACAAAAATTAATTACGTCACAAAATACATAACGTCACAAAAATAAATGACGTCACAAAATACATAACGTCACAAAAATAAATGGCGTCACAAAATACATAACGTAACAAAAATAAATGACGTCACAAAATACATAACGTCACAATAAAATGACGTCACAAAATACATAACGTCACAAAAAAAGACGTCACAAAATACATAACGTCACAAATATAAATGACGTCACAAAATATTAATTACGTCACAAAATACATAACGTTACAAAAATAAATGACGTCACAAAATATTAATTACATCACAAAATACATAACGTCACAAAAATAAATGACGTCACAAAATACATAACGTCACAAAAATAAATGACGTCACAAAATATTAATCACGTCACAAAATGCATAAGGTCACAAAAATAAATGACGTCAAAAAATTAATTAAGTCACAAAATACATAACGTCACAAAAATAAATTACGTCACAAAATACATAACGTCACAAAAATAAATGGCGTCACAAAATACATAACGTCAAAAAAAATGACGTCACAAAATACATAACGTCACAAAAATAAATGACGTCACAAAATACATAACGTCACAAAAATAAATGACGTCACAAAATACATAAGGTCACAAAAATAAATGACGTCACAAAAATTAATTAAGTCACAAAATACATAACGTCAAAAAAATAAATGACGTCACAAAATATTAATCACGTCACAAAATACATAACGTCACAAAAATAAATGACGTCACAAAATACATAACGTCACAAAAACATAACGTCACAAAAATAAATGACGTCACAAAATACTTAACGTCACAAAAATAAATGACGTCACAAAATACATAACGTCACAAAAATAAATGACGTCACAAAATACATAACGTCACAAAAATAAATGACGTCACAAAATACATAACGTCACAAAAATAAATGACGTCACAAAATACATAACGTCACAAAAATAAATGAAGTCACAAAATACATAACGTCACAAAAATAAATGACGTCACAAAATACATAACGTCACAAAAATTAATGACGTCACAAAATATAATTTACGTCACAAAATACATAACGTCACAAAAATAAATGACGTCACAAAATATTAATCACGTCACAAAATGCATAACATCACAAAAATAAATGGCGTCACAAAATACATAACGTCAAAAAAAATGAAGTCACAAAATACATAACGTCACAAAAATAAATGACGTCACAAAATACAT
The DNA here is from genome assembly GCA_035578135.1 of Flexamia atlantica. NCBI lineage: Eukaryota > Metazoa > Arthropoda > Insecta > Hemiptera > Cicadellidae > Flexamia > Flexamia atlantica. The sequence continues at coordinate 440,464 of JAQJVK010000127.1, read as the reverse complement.
AACGACACAAAAATAAATGACGTCACAAAATAGAAAACGTCACAAAAATAAATGACGTCACAAAAATTAATTAAGTCACAAAATACATAACGTCAAAAAAATAAATGACGTCACAAAATACATAACGTCACAAAAATAAATGACGTCACAAAATACATAACGTCACAAAAATAAATGACGTCACAAAATACATAACGTCACAAAAAATGACGTGACAAAATACATAACGTCACAAAAAAAGACGTCACAAAATACATAACGTCACAAAAATAAATGACGTCACAAAATATTAATTACGTCACAAAATACATAACGTCACAAAAATAAATGACGTCACAAAATACATAACGTCGCAAAAACATAACGTCACAAAAATAAATGATGTCACAAAATACATAACGTCACAAAAATAAATGACGTTACAAAATACATAACGTTTCAAAAATAAATGACGTCACAAAATACATAACGTCACAAAAATAAATGACGTCACAAAAATAAATGACGTCACAAAAAAATGACGTCACAAAATACATAACGTCACAAAAATAAATGACGTCACAAAATACATAACGTCACAAAAATAAATGACGTCACAAGAATTAATTAAGTCACAAAATGCATAACATCACAAAAATAAATGACGTCAAAAAATACATAACGTCACAAAAATAAATGACGTCACAAAATACATAACGTCAAAAAAATAAATGACGTCACAAAATACATAACGTCACAAAAATAAATGACGTCACAAAATACATAAGGTCACAAAAATAAATGACGTCACAGAAATTAATTAAGTCACAAAATACATAACGTCAAAAAAATAAATGATGTCACAAAATATTAATCACGTCACAAAATACATAACGTCACAAAAATAAATGACGTCACAAAATACATAACGTCACAAAAACATAACGTCACAAAAGTAAATGACGTCACAAAATACATAACGTCACAAAAATAAATGACGTTACAAAATACATAACGTTTCAAAAATAAATGACGTCACAAAATACATAACGTCACAAAAAAAATGACGTCACAAAATACATAACGTCACAAAAATAAATGACGTCACAAAATACAAAACGTCACAAAATACATAACGTCACAAAAATAAATGACGTAACATAATACATAACGTCACAAAAATAAATGACGTCACAAAATACTTAACGTCACAAAAATAAATGACGTCACAAAATACATAACGTCACAAAAATAAATGACGTCACAAAATACATAACGTCACAAAAATAAATGACGTCACAAAATACATAACGTCACAAAAATAAATGACGTCACAAAATACATAACGTCACAAAAATAAATGACGTCACAAAATACATAACGTCACAAAAATAAATGACGTCACAAAATACATAACGTCACAAAAATAAATGACGTCACAAAATACATAACGTCACAAAAATAAATGACGTCACAAAATACATAACGTCACAAAAATTAATGACGTCACAAAATATAATTTACGTCACAAAATACATAACGTCACAAAAATAAATGACGTCACAAAATATTAATCACGTCACAAAATGCATAACATCACAAAAATAAATGGCGTCACAAAATACATAACGTCAAAAAAATGAAGTCACAAAATACATAACGTCACAAAAATAAATGACGTCACAAAATACATAACGACACAAAAATAAATGACGTCACAAAATAGAAAACGTCACAAAAAAAAATGACGTCACAAAAATTATTTAAGTCACAAAATACATAACGTCAAAAAAATAAATGACGTCACAAAATACATAACGTCACAAAAATAAATGACGTCACAAAATACAAAACGTCACAAAATACATAACATCACAAAAATAAATGACGTAACAAAATACATAACGTCACAAAAATAAATGACGTCACAAAATACTTAACGTCACAAAAATAAATGACGTCACAAAATACATAACGTCACAAAAATAAATGACGTCAAAAAATACATAACGTCACAAAAATAAATGACGTCACAAAATACATAACGTCACAAAAATAAATGACGTCACAAAATACATAACGTCACAAAAATAAATGACGTCACAAAATACATAACGTCACAAAAATAAATGACGAAACAAAATACATAACGTCACAAAAATTAATGACGTCACAAAATATAATTTACGTCACAAAATACATAACGTCACAAAAATAAATGACGTCACAAAATATTAATCACGTCACAAAATGCATAACATCACAAAAATAAATGGCGTCACAAAATACATAACGTCAAAAAAATTGAAGTCACAAAATACATAACGTCACAAAAATAAATGACGTCACAAAATACATAACGACACAAAAATAAATGACGTCACAAAATAGAAAACGTCACAAAAATAAATGACGTCACAAAAATTATTTAAGTCACAAAATACATAACGTCAAAAAAATAAATGACGTCACAAAATACATAACGTCACAAAAATAAATGACGTCACAAAATACATAACGTCACAAAAATAAATGACGTCACAAAATACATAACGTCACAAAAAATGACGTCACAAAATACATAACGTCACAAAAAAAAGACGTCACAAAATACATAACGTCACAAAAATAAATGACGTCACAAAATATTAATTACGTCACAAAATACATAACGTCACAAAAATAAATGACGTCACAAAATACATAACGTCACAAAAACATAACGTCACAAAAAAAATGACGTCACAAAATACATAACGTCACAAAAATAAATGACGTTACAAAATACATAACGTTTCAAAAATAAATGACGTCACAAAATACATAACGTCACAAAAATAAATGACGTCACAAAAATAAATGACGTCACAAAAAAAATTACGTCACAAAATACATAACGTCACAAAAATAAATGACGTCACAAAATACATAACGTCACAAAAATAAATGACGTCACAAAAATAAATGACGTCACAAAAAAAATGACGTCACAAAATACATAACGTCACAAAAATAAATTACGTCACAAAATACATAACGTCACAAAAATAAATGACGTCACAAGAATTAATTAAGTCACAAAATGCATAACATCACAAAAATAAATGACGTCAAAAAATACATAACGTCACAAAAATAAATGACGTCACAAAATACATAACGTCAAAAAAATAAATGACGTCACAAAATACATAACGTCACAAAAATAAATGACGTCACAAAATACATAACGTCACAAAAATAAATGACGTCACAAAATACATAACGTCACAAAAATAAATGACGTCACAAAATACATAACGTCACAAAAATTAATGACGTCACAAAATACATAACGTCACAAAAATAAATGACGTCACAAAAATTAATTAAGTCACAAAATACATAACTTCACAAAAATAAATGACGTCACAAAAATTAATTACGTCACAAAATACATAATGTCACAAAAATAAATGACGTCACAAAATACATAACGTCCCAAACATTAATGACGTCACAAAATTCATAACGTCACAAAAATAAATAGCGTCACAAAATACATAACGTCACAAAAATAAATGACGTCACAAAATACATAACGTCAAAAAAATAAATGACGTCACAAAATACATAACGTCACAAAAATAAATGACGTCACAAAATACATAACGTCACAAAAATAAATTACGTCACAAAATACATAATGTCACAAAAATAAATGACGTCACAAAATACATAACGTCCCAAACATTAATGACGTCACAAAATTCATAACGTCACAAAAATAAATGACGTCACAAAATACATAACGTCACAAAAATAAATGACGTCACAAAATACATAACGTCAAAAAAATAAATGACGTCACAAAATACATAACGTCACAAAAATAAATGACGTCACAAAATACATAACGTCACAAAAATAAATGACGTCACAAAATACATAACGTCACAAAAATAAATGACGTCACAAAATACATAACGTCACAAAAATAAATGACGTCACAAAATACATAACGTCACAAAAACATAACGTCACAAAAATAAATGACGTCACAAAATACATAACGTCACAAAAATAAATGACGTCACAAAATACATAACGTCACAAAAACATAACGTCACAAAAATAAATGACGTCACAAAATACATAACGTCACAAAAATAAATGACGTTACAAAATACATAACGTTTCAAAAATAAATGACGTCACAAAATACATAACGTCACAAAAATAAATGACGTCACAAAATACATAACGTCACAAAAAAAAAGACGTCACAAAATACATAACGTCACAAAAATAAATGACGTCACAAAATACAAAACGTCACAAAATACAAAACGTCACAAAAATAAATGACGTAACAAAATACATAACGTCCCAAACATTAATGACGTCACAAAATTCATAACGTCACAAAAATAAATAGCGTCACAAAATACATAACGTCACAAAAATAAATGACGTCACAAAATACATAACGTCAAAAAAATAAATGACGTCACAAAATACATAACGTCACAAAAATAAATGACGTCACAAAATACATAACGTCACAAAAATAAATGACGTCACAAAATACATAACGTCACAAAAATAAATGACGTCACAAAATACATAACGTCACAAAAATAAATGACGTCACAAAAATTAATTAAGTCACAAAATACATAACGTCACAAAAATAAATTACGTCACAAAATACATAACGTCACAAAAATAAATGACGTCACAAAAATTAATTAAGTCACAAAATACATAACTTCACAAAAATAAATGACGACACAAAAATTAATTACGTCACAAAATACATAACGTCACAAAAATAAATGACGTCACAAAATACATAACGTCACAAAAATAAATGGCGTCACAAAATACATAACGTAACAAAAATAAATGACGTCACAAAATACATAACGTCACAATAAAATGACGTCACAAAATACATAACGTCACAAAAAAAGACGTCACAAAATACATAACGTCACAAAAATAAATGACGTCACAAAATATTAATTACGTCACAAAATACATAACGTTACAAAAATAAATGACGTCACAAAATATTAATTACATCACAAAATACATAACGTCACAAAAATAAATGACGTCACAAAATACATAACGTCACAAAAATAAATGACGTCACAAAATATTAATCACGTCACAAAATGCATAAGGTCACAAAAATAAATGACGTCAAAAAATTAATTAAGTCACAAAATACATAACGTCACAAAAATAAATTACGTCACAAAATACATAACGTCACAAAAATAAATGGCGTCACAAAATACATAACGTCAAAAAAAATGACGTCACAAAATACATAACGTCACAAAAATAAATGACGTCACAAAATACATAACGTCACAAAAATAAATGACGTCACAAAATACATAAGGTCACAAAAATAAATGACGTCACAAAAATTAATTAAGTCACAAAATACATAACGTCAAAAAAATAAATGACGTCACAAAATATTACTCACGTCACAAAATACATAACGTCACAAAAATAAATGACGTCACAAAATACATAACGTCACAAAAACATAACGTCACAAAAATAAATGACGTCACAAAATACTTAACGTCACAAAAATAAATGACGTCACAAAATACATAACGTCACAAAAATAAATGACGTCACAAAATACATAACGTCACAAAAATAAATGACGTCACAAAATACATAACGTCACAAAAATAAATGACGTCACAAAATACATAACGTCACAAAAATAAATGAAGTCACAAAATACATAACGTCACAAAAATAAATGACGTCACAAAATACATAACGTCACAAAAATTAATGACGTCACAAAATATAATTTACGTCACAAAATACATAACGTCACAAAAATAAATGACGTCACAAAATATTAATCACGTCACAAAATGCATAACATCACAAAAATAAATGGCGTCACAAAATACATAACGTCAAAAAAAATGAAGTCACAAAATACATAACGTCACAAAAATAAATGACGTCACAAAATACATAACGACACAAAAATAAATGACGTCACAAAATAGAAAACGTCACAAAAATAAATGACGTCACAAAAATTAATTAAGTCACAAAATACATAACGTCAAAAAAATAAATGACGTCACAAAATACATAACGTCACAAAAATAAATGACGTCACAAAATACATAACGTCACAAAAATAAATGACGTCACAAAATACATAACGTCACAAAAAATGACGTCACAAAATACATAACGTCACAAAAAAAGACGTCACAAAATATATAACGTCACAAAAATAAATGACGTCACAAAATATTAATTACGTCACAAAATACATAACGTCACAAAAATAAATGACGTCACAAAATACATAACGTCGCAAAAACATAACGTCACAAAAATAAATGATGTCACAAAATACATAACGTCACAAAAATAAATGACGTTACAAAATACATAACGTTTCAAAAATAAATGACGTCACAAAATACATAACGTCACAAAAATAAATGACGTCACAAAAATAAATGACGTCACAAAAAAAATGACGTCACAAAATACATAACGTCACAAAAATAAATGACGTCACAAAATACATAACGTCACAAAAATAAATGACGTCACAAGAATTAATTAAGTCACAAAATGCATAACATCACAAAAATAAATGACGTCAAAAAATACATAACGTCACAAAAATAAATGACGTCACAAAATACATAACGTCAAAAAAATAAATGACGTCACAAAATACATAACGTCACAAAAATAAATGACGTCACAAAATACATAAGGTCACAAAAATAAATGACGTCACAGAAATTAATTAAGTCACAAAATACATAACGTCAAAAAAATAAATGATGTCACAAAATATTAATCACGTCACAAAATACATAACGTCACAAAAATAAATGACGTCACAAAATACATAACGTCACAAAAACATAACGTCACAAAAGTAAATGACGTCACAAAATACATAACGTCACAAAAATAAATGACGTTACAAAATACATAACGTTTCAAAAATAAATGACGTCACAAAATACATAACGTCACAAAAATAAATGACGTCACAAAATACATAACGTCACAAAAAAAATGACGTCACAAAATACATAACGTCACAAAAATAAATGACGTCACAAAATACAAAACGTCACAAAATACATAACGTCACAAAAATAAATGACGTAACATAATACATAACGTCACAAAAATAAATGACGTCACAAAATACTTAACGTCACAAAAATAAATGACGTCACAAAATACATAACGTCACAAAAATAAATGACGTCACAAAATACATAACGTCACAAAAATAAATGACGTCACAAAATACATAACGTCACAAAAATAAATGACGTCACAAAATACATAACGTCACAAAAATAAATGACGTCACAAAATACATAACGTCACAAAAATAAATGACGTCACAAAATACATAACGTCACAAAAATAAATGACGTCACAAAATACATAACGTCACAAAAATAAATGACGTCACAAAATACATAACGTCACAAAAATTAATGACGTCACAAAATATAATTTACGTCACAAAATACATAACGTCACAAAAATAAATGACGTCACAAAATATTAATCACGTCACAAAATGCATAACATCACAAAAATAAATGGCGTCACAAAATACATAACGTCAAAAAAAATGAAGTCACAAAATACATAACGTCACAAAAATAAATGACGTCACAAAATACATAACGACACAAAAATAAATGACGTCACAAAATAGAAAACGTCACAAAAAAAAATGACGTCACAAAAATTATTTAAGTCACAAAATACATAACGTCAAAAAAATAAATGACGTCACAAAATACATAACGTCACAAAAATAAATGACGTCACAAAATACAAAACGTCACAAAATACATAACATCACAAAAATAAATGACGTAACAAAATACATAACGTCACAAAAATAAATGACGTCACAAAATACTTAACGTCACAAAAATAAATGACGTCACAAAATACATAACGTCACAAAAATAAATGACGTCACAAAATACATAACGTCACAAAAATAAATGACGTCACAAAATACATAACGTCACAAAAATAAATGACGTCACAAAATACATAACGTCACAAAAATAAATGACGTCACAAAATACATAACGTCACAAAAATAAATGACGAAACAAAATACATAACGTCACAAAAATTAATGACGTCACAAAATATAATTTACGTCACAAAATACATAACGTCACAAAAATAAATGACGTCACAAAATATTAATCACGTCACAAAATGCATAACATCACAAAAATAAATGGCGTCACAAAATACATAACGTCAAAAAAATTGAAGTCACAAAATACATAACGTCACAAAAATAAATGACGTCACAAAATACATAACGACACAAAAATAAATGACGTCACAAAATAGAAAACGTCACAAAAATAAATGACGTCACAAAAATTATTTAAGTCACAAAATACATAACGTCAAAAAAATAAATGACGTCACAAAATACATAACGTCACAAAAATAAATGACGTCACAAAATACATAACGTCACAAAAATAAATGACGTCACAAAATACATAACGTCACAAAAAATGACGTCACAAAATACATAACGTCACAAAAAAAAGACGTCACAAAATACATAACGTCACAAAAATAAATGACGTCACAAAATATTAATTACGTCACAAAATACATAACGTCACAAAAATAAATGACGTCACAAAATACATAACGTCACAAAAACATAACGTCACAAAAAAAAATGACGTCACAAAATACATAACGTCACAAAAATAAATGACGTTACAAAATACATAACGTTTCAAAAATAAATGACGTCACAAAATACATAACGTCACAAAAATAAATGACGTCACAAAAATAAATGACGTCACAAAAAAAATTACGTCACAAAATACATAACGTCACAAAAATAAATGACGTCACAAAATACATAACGTCACAAAAATAAATGACGTCACAAAAATAAATGACGTCACAAAAAAAATGACGTCACAAAATACATAACGTCACAAAAATAAATGACGTCACAAAATACATAACGTCACAAAAATAAATGACGTCACAAGAATTAATTAAGTCACAAAATGCATAACATCACAAAAATAAATGACGTCAAAAAATACATAACGTCACAAAAATAAATGACGTCACAAAATACATAACGTCAAAAAAATAAATGACGTCACAAAATACATAACGTCACAAAAATAAATGACGTCACAAAATACATAACGTCACAAAAATAAATGACGTCACAAAATACATAACGTCACAAAAATAAATGACGTCACAAAATACATAACGTCACAAAAATTAATGACGTCACAAAATACATAACGTCACAAAAATAAATGACGTCACAAAAATTAATTAAGTCACAAAATACATAACTTCACAAAAATAAATGACGTCACAAAAATTAATTACGTCACAAAATACATAATGTCACAAAAATAAATGACGTCACAAAATACATAACGTCCCAAACATTAATGACGTCACAAAATTCATAACGTCACAAAAATAAATAGCGTCACAAAATACATAACGTCACAAAAATAAATGACGTCACAAAATACATAACGTCAAAAAAATAAATGACGTCACAAAATACATAACGTCACAAAAATAAATGACGTCACAAAATACATAACGTCACAAAAATAAATGACGTCACAAAATACATAACGTCACAAAAATAAATGACGTCACAAAATACATAACGTCACAAAAATAAATGACGTCACAAAATACATAACGTCACAAAAATAAATGACGTCACAAAATACATAACGTCACAAAAACATAACGTCACAAAAGTAAATGACGTCACAAAATACATAACGTCACAAAAATAAATGACGTTACAAAATACATAACGTTTCAAAAATAAATGACGTCACAAAATACATAACGTCACAAAAATAAATGACGTCACAAAATACATAACGTCACAAAAAAAATGACGTCACAAAATACATAACGTCACAAAAATAAATGACGTCACAAAATACAAAACGTCACAAAATACATAACGTCACAAAAATAAATGACGTAACATAATACATAACGTCACAAAAATAAATGACGTCACAAAATACTTAACGTCACAAAAATAAATGACGTCACAAAATACATAACGTCACAAAAATAAATGACGTCACAAAATACATAACGTCACAAAAATAAATGACGTCACAAAATACATAACGTCACAAAAATAAATGACGTCACAAAATACATAACGTCACAAAAATAAATGACGTCACAAAATACATAACGTCACAAAAATAAATGACGTCACAAAATACATAACGTCACAAAAATAAATGACGTCACAAAATACATAACGTCACAAAAATAAATGACGTCACAAAATACATAACGTCACAAAAATTAATGACGTCACAAAATATAATTTACGTCACAAAATACATAACGTCACAAAAATAAATGACGTCACAAAATATTAATCACGTCACAAAATGCATAACATCACAAAAATAAATGGCGTCACAAAATACATAACGTCAAAAAAAATGAAGTCACAAAATACATAACGTCACAAAAATAAATGACGTCACAAAATACATAACGACACAAAAATAAATGACGTCACAAAATAGAAAACGTCACAAAAAAAAATGACGTCACAAAAATTATTTAAGTCACAAAATACATAACGTCAAAAAAATAAATGACGTCACAAAATACATAACGTCACAAAAATAAATGACGTCACAAAATACAAAACGTCACAAAATACATAACATCACAAAAATAAATGACGTAACAAAATACATAACGTCACAAAAATAAATGACGTCACAAAATACTTAACGTCACAAAAATAAATGACGTCACAAAATACATAACGTCACAAAAATAAATGACGTCACAAAATACATAACGTCACAAAAATAAATGACGTCACAAAATACATAACGTCACAAAAATAAATGACGTCACAAAATACATAACGTCACAAAAATAAATGACGTCACAAAATACATAACGTCACAAAAATAAATGACGAAACAAAATACATAACGTCACAAAAATTAATGACGTCACAAAATATAATTTACGTCACAAAATACATAACGTCACAAAAATAAATGACGTCACAAAATATTAATCACGTCACAAAATGCATAACATCACAAAAATAAATGGCGTCACAAAATACATAACGTCAAAAAAATTGAAGTCACAAAATACATAACGTCACAAAAATAAATGACGTCACAAAATACATAACGACACAAAAATAAATGACGTCACAAAATAGAAAACGTCACAAAAATAAATGACGTCACAAAAATTATTTAAGTCACAAAATACATAACGTCAAAAAAATAAATGACGTCACAAAATACATAACGTCACAAAAATAAATGACGTCACAAAATACATAACGTCACAAAAATAAATGACGTCACAAAATACATAACGTCACAAAAAATGACGTCACAAAATACATAACGTCACAAAAAAAAGACGTCACAAAATACATAACGTCACAAAAATAAATGACGTCACAAAATATTAATTACGTCACAAAATACATAACGTCACAAAAATAAATGACGTCACAAAATACATAACGTCACAAAAACATAACGTCACAAAAAAAAATGACGTCACAAAATACATAACGTCACAAAAATAAATGACGTTACAAAATACATAACGTTTCAAAAATAAATGACGTCACAAAATACATAACGTCACAAAAATAAATGACGTCACAAAAATAAATGACGTCACAAAAAAAATTACGTCACAAAATACATAACGTCACAAAAATAAATGACGTCACAAAATACATAACGTCACAAAAATAAATGACGTCACAAAAATAAATGACGTCACAAAAAAAATGACGTCACAAAATACATAACGTCACAAAAATAAATGACGTCACAAAATACATAACGTCACAAAAATAAATGACGTCACAAGAATTAATTAAGTCACAAAATGCATAACATCACAAAAATAAATGACGTCAAAAAATACATAACGTCACAAAAATAAATGACGTCACAAAATACATAACGTCAAAAAAATAAATGACGTCACAAAATACATAACGTCACAAAAATAAATGACGTCACAAAATACATAACGTCACAAAAATAAATGACGTCACAAAATACATAACGTCACAAAAATAAATGACGTCACAAAATACATAACGTCACAAAAATTAATGACGTCACAAAATACATAACGTCACAAAAATAAATGACGTCACAAAAATTAATTAAGTCACAAAATACATAACTTCACAAAAATAAATGACGTCACAAAAATTAATTACGTCACAAAATACATAATGTCACAAAAATAAATGACGTCACAAAATACATAACGTCCCAAACATTAATGACGTCACAAAATTCATAACGTCACAAAAATAAATAGCGTCACAAAATACATAACGTCACAAAAATAAATGACGTCACAAAATACATAACGTCAAAAAAATAAATGACGTCACAAAATACATAACGTCACAAAAATAAATGACGTCACAAAATACATAACGTCACAAAAATAAATGACGTCACAAAATACATAACGTCACAAAAATAAATGACGTCACAAAATACATAACGTCACAAAAATAAATGACGTCACAAAATACATAACGTCACAAAAATAAATGACGTCACAAAAATTAATTAAGTCACAAAATACATAACGTCACAAAAATAAATTACGTCACAAAATACATAACGTCACAAAAATAAATGACGTCACAAAATATTAATCACGTCACAAAATACATAACGTCACAAAAATAAATGACGTCACAAAATACATAACGTCACAAAAACATAACGTCACAAAAATAAATGACGTCACAAAATACATAACGACACAAAAATAAATGACGTCACAAAATACATAACGTCACAAAAATAAATGACGTCACAAAATACATATTGTCACAAAAATAAATGACGTCACAAAATACATAACGTCACAAAAATAAATGACGTCACAAAATACATAACGTCACAAAAATAAATGACGAAACAAAATACATAACGTCACAAAAATTAATGACGTCACAAAATATAATTTACGTCACAAAATACATAACGTCACAAAAATAAATGACGTCACAAAATATTAATCACGTCACAAAATGCATAACATCACAAAAATAAATGGCGTCACAAAATACATAACGTCAAGAAAAATGAAGTCACAAAATACATAACGTCACAAAAATAAATGACGTCACAAAATACATAACGACACAAAAATAAATGACGTCACAAAATAGAAAACGTCACAAAAATAAATGACGTCACAAAAATTATTTAAGTCACAAAATACATAACGTCAAAAAAATAAATGACGTCACAAAATACATAACGTCACAAAAATAAATGACGTCACAAAATACATAACGTCACAAAAATAAATGACGTCACAAAATACATAACGTCACAAAAAATGACGTCACAAAATACATAACGTCACAAAAAAAAGACGTCACAAAATACATAACGTCACAAAAATAAATGACGTCACAAAATATTAATTACGTCACAAAATACATAACGTCACAAAAATAAATGACGTCACAAAATACATAACGTCACAAAAACATAACGTCACAAAAAAAAATGACGTCACAAAATACATAACGTCACAAAAATAAATGACGTTACAAAATACATAACGTTTCAAAAATAAATGACGTCACAAAATACATAACGTCACAAAAATAAATGACGTCACAAAAATAAATGACGTCACAAAATACATAACGTCACAAAAATAAATGACGTCACAAAATACATAACGTCACAAAAATAAATGACGTCACAAAAATAAATGACGTCACAAAAAAAATGACGTCACAAAATACATAACGTCACAAAAATAAATGACGTCACAAAATACATAACGTCACAAAAATAAATGACGTCACAAGAATTAATTAAGTCACAAAATGCATAACATCACAAAAATAAATGACGTCAAAAAATAGATAACGTCACAAAAATAAATGACGTCACAAAATACATAACGTCAAAAAAATAAATGACGTCACAAAATACATAACGTCACAAAAATAAATGACGTCACAAAATACATAACGTCACAAAAATAAATGACGTCACAAAATACATAACGTCACAAAAATAAATGACGTCACAAAATACATAACGTCACAAAAATTAATGACGTCACAAAATACATAACGTCACAAAAATAAATGACGTCACAAAAATTAATTAAGTCACAAAATACATAACTTCACAAAAATAAATGACGTCACAAAAATTAATTACGTCACAAAATACATAATGTCACAAAAATAAATGACGTCACAAAATACATAACGTCCCAAACATTAATGACGTCACAAAATTCATAACGTCACAAAAATAAATAGCGTCACAAAATACATAACGTCACAAAAATAAATGACGTCACAAAATACATAACGTCAAAAAAATAAATGACGTCACAAAATACATAACGTCACAAAAATTAATGACGTCACAAAATACATAACGTCACAAAAATAAATGACGTCACAAAATACATAACGTCACAAAAATAAATGACGTCACAAAATACATAACGTCACAAAAATAAATGACGTCAAAAAATACATAACGTCACAAAAATAAATGACGTCACAAAAATTAATTAAGTCACAAAATACATAACGTCACAAAAATAAATTACGTCACAAAATACATAACGTCACAAAAATAAATGACGTCACAAAATATTAATCACGTCACAAAATACATAACGTCACAAAAATAAATGACGTCACAAAATACATAACGTCACAAAAACATAACGTCACAAAAATAAATGACGTCACAAAATACATAACGTCACAAAAATAAATGACGTTACAAAATACATAACGTTTCAAAAATAAATGACGTCACAAAATACATAACGTCACAAAAATAAATGACGTCACAAAATACATAACGTCACAAAAAAAAGACGTCACAAAATACATAACGTCACAAAAATAAATGACGTCACAAAATACAAAACGTCACAAAATACAAAACGTCACAAAAATAAATGACGTAACAAAATACATAACGTCACAAAATACATAACGTCACAAAAATAAATGACGTAACAAAATACATAACGTCACAAAAATAAATGACGTCACAAAATACTTAACGTCACAAAAATAAATGACGTCACAAAATACATAACGTCACAAAAATAAATGACGTCACAAAATACATAACGTCACAAAAATAAATTACGTCACAAAATACATAACGTCACAAAAATAAATGACGTCACAAAATACATAACGTCACAAAAATAAATGACGTCACAAAATACATAACGTCACAAAAATAAATGACGTCACAAAATACATAACGTCACAAAAAAATGACGTCACAAAATACATAACGTCACAAAAATAAATGACGTCACAAAATACAAAACGTCACAAAATACATAACGTCACAAAAATAAATGACGTCACAAAATACAAAACGTCACAAAATACATAACGTCACAAAAATAAATGACGTAACAAAATACATAACGTCACAAAAATAAATGACGTCACAAAATACTTAACGTCACAAAAATAAATGACGTCACAAAATACATAACGTCACAAAAATAAATGACGTCACAAAATACATAACGTCACAAAAATAAATGACGTCACAAAATACATAACGTCACAAAAATAAATGACGTCACAAAATACATAACGTCACAAAAATAAATGACGTCACAAAATACATAACGTCACAAAAATAAATGACGTCTCAAAATACATAACGTCACAAAAATAAATGACGTCAAAAAATACATAACGTCACAAAAATTAATGACGTCACAAAATATAATTTACGTCACAAAATACATAACGTCACAAAAATAAATGACGTCACAAAATATTAATCACGTCACAAAATGCATAACATCACAAAAATAAATGGCGTCACAAAATACATAACGTCAAAAAAAATGAAGTCACAAAATACATAACGTCAAAAAAATAAATGACGTCACAAAATACATAACGTCACAAAAATAAATGACGTCACAAAATACAAAACGTCACAAAATACATAACATCACAAAAATAAATGACGTAACAAAATACAAAACGTCACAAAAATAAATGACGTCACAAAATACTTAACGTCACAAAAATAAATGACGTCACAAAATACATAACGTCACAAAAATAAATGACGTCACAAAATACATAACGTCACAAAAATAAATGACGTCACAAAATACATAACGTCACAAAAATAAATGACGTCACAAAATACATAACGTCACAAAAATAAATGACGTCACAAAATACATAACGTCACAAAAATAAATGACGTCACAAAATACATAACGTCACAAAAATTAATGACGTCACAAAATATAATTTACGTCACAAAATACATAACGTCACAAAAATAAAAGACGTCACAAAATATTAATCACGTCACAAAATGCATAACATCACAAAAATAAATGGCGTCACAAAATACATAACGTCAAAAAAAATGAAGTCACAAAATACATAACGTCACAAAAATAAATGACGTCACAAAATACATAACGACACAAAAATAAATGACGTCACAAAATAGAAAACGTCACAAAAATAAATGACGTCACAAAAATTATTTAAGTCACAAAATACATAACGTCAAAAAAATAAATGACGTTACAAAATACATAACGTCACAAAAATAAATGACGTCACAAAATACATAACGTCACAAAAATAAATGACGTCACAAAATACATAACGTCACAAAAAATGACGTCACAAAATACATAACGTCACAAAAAAAAGACGTCACAAAAAACATAACGTCACAAAAATAAATGACGTCACAAAATATTAATTACGTCACAAAATACATAACGTCACAAAAATAAATGACGTCACAAAATACATAACGTCACAAAAACATAACGTCACAAAAAAAAATGACGTCACAAAATACATAACGTCACAAAAATAAATGACGTTACAAAATACATAACGTTTCAAAAATAAATGACGTCACAAAATACATAACGTCACAAAAATAAATGACGTCACAAAAATAAATGACGTCACAAAAAAAATTACGTCACAAAATACATAACGTCACAAAAATAAATGACGTCACAAAATACATAACGTCACAAAAATAAATGACGTCACAAAAATAAATGACGTCACAAAAAAATGACGTCACAAAATACATAACGTCACAAAAATAAATGACGTCACAAAATACATAACGTCACAAAAATAAATGACGTCACAAGAATTAATTAAGTCACAAAATGCATAACATCACAAAAATAAATGACGTCAAAAAATACATAACGTCACAAAAATAAATGACGTCACAAAATACATAACGTCAAAAAAATAAATGACGTCACAAAATACATAACGTCACAAAAATAAATGACGTCACAAAATACATAACGTCACAAAAATAAATGACGTCACAAAATACATAACGTCACAAAAATAAATGACGTCACAAAATACATAACGTCACAAAAATAAATGACGTCACAAAATACATAACGTCACAAAAATAAATGACGTCACAAAAATTAATTAAGTCGCAATATACATAACTTCACAAAAATAAATGACGTCACAAAAATTAATTACGTCACAAAATACATAATGTCACAAAAATAAATGACGTCACAAAATACATAACGTCACAAAAATTAATGACGTCACAAAATATAATTTACGTCACAAAATACATAACGTCACAAAAATAAATGACGTCACAAAATATTAATCACGTCACAAAATGCATAACATCACAAAAATAAATGGCGTCACAAAATACATAACGTCAAAAAAAATGAAGTCACAAAATACATAACGTCACAAAAATAAATGACGTCACAAAATACATAACGACACAAAAATAAATGACGTCACAAAATAGAAAACGTCACAAAAATAAATGACGTCACAAAAATTATTTAAGTCACAAAATACATAACGTCAAAAAAATAAATGACGTCACAAAATACATAACGTCACAAAAATAAATGACGTCACAAAATACAAAACGTCACAAAATACATAACATCACAAAAATAAATGACGTAACAAAATACATAACGTCACAAAAATAAATGACGTCACAAAATACTTAACGTCACAAAAATAAATGACGTCACAAAATACATAACGTCACAAAAATAAATGACGTCACAAAATACATAACGTCACAAAAATAAATGACGTAACAAAATACATAACGTCACAAAAATAAATGACGTCACAAAATACATAACGTCACAAAAATAAATGACGTCACAAAATACATAACGTCACAAAAATAAATGACGTCACAAAATACATAACGTCACAAAAATTAATGACGTCACAAAATATAATTTACGTCACAAAATACATAACGTCACAAAAATAAATGACGTCACAAAATATTAATCACGTCACAAAATGCATAACATCACAAAAATAAATGGCGTCACAAAATACATAACGTCAAAAAAAATGAAGTCACGAAATACATAACGTCACAAAAATAAATGACGTCACAAAATACATAACGACACAAAAATAAATGACGTCACAAAATAGAAAACGTCACAAAAATAAATGACGTCACAAAAATTATTTAAGTCACAAAATACATAACGTCAAAAAAATAAATGACGTCACAAAATACATAACGTCACAAAAATAAATGACGTCACAAAATACATAACGTCACAAAAATAAATGACGTCACAAAATACATAACGTCACAAAAAATGACGTCACAAAATACATAACGTCACAAAAAAAAGACGTCACAAAATATTAATTACGTCACAAAATACATAACGTCACAAAAATAAATGACGTCACAAAATATTAATTACGTCACAAAATACATAACGTCACAAAAATAAATGACGTCACAAAATACATAACGTCACAAAAACATAACGTCACAAAAAAATGACGTCACAAAATAAATAACGTCACAAAAATAAATGACGTTACAAAATACATAACGTTTCAAAAATAAATGACGTCACAAAATACATAACGTCACAAAAATAAATGACGTCACAAAATACATAACGTCACAAAAATAAATGACGTCACAAGAATTAATTAAGTCACAAAATGCATAACATCACAAAAATAAATGACGTCAAAAAATACATAACGTCACAAAAATAAATGACGTCACAAAATACATAACGTCAAAAAAATAAATGACGTCACAAAATACATAACGTCACAAAAATAAATGACGTCACAAAATACATAACGTCACAAAAATAAATGACGTCACAAAATACATAACGTCACAAAAATAAATGACGTCACAAAATACATAACGTCACAAAAAAAATGACGTCACAAAAATTAATTAAGTCACAAAATACATAACTTCACAAAAATAAATGACGTCACAAAAATTAATTACGTCACAAAATACATAATGTCACAAAAATAAATGACGTCACAAAATACATAACGTCCCAAACATTAATGACGTCACAAAATTCATAACGTCACAAAAATAAATAGCGTCACAAAATACATAACGTCACAAAAATAAATGACGTCACAAAATACATAACGTCAAAAAAATAAATGACGTCACAAAATACATAACGTCACAAAAATAAATGACGTCACAAAAATTAATTAAGTCACAAAATACATAACGTCACAAAAATAAATTACGTCACAAAATACATAACGTCACAAAAATAAATGACGTCACAAAAATTAATTAAGTCACAAAATACATAACTTCACAAAAATAAATGACGACACAAAAATTAATTACGTCACAAAATACATAACGTCACAAAAATAAATGACGTCACAAAATACATAACGTCACAAAAATAAATAGCGTCACAAAATACATAACGTAACAAAAATAAATGACGTCACAAAATACATAACGTCACAATAAAATGACGTCACAAAATACATAACGTCACAAAAAAAAGACGTCACAAAATACATAACGTCACAAAAATAAATGACGTCACAAAATATTAATTACGTCACAAAATACATAACGTTACAAAAATAAATGACGTCACAAAATATTAATCACGTCACAAAATGCATAAGGTCACAAAAATAAATGACGTCAAAAAATTAATTAAGTCACAAAATACATAACGTCACAAAAATAAATTACGTCACAAAATACATAACGTCACAAAAATAAATGGCGTCACAAAATACATAACATCAAAAAAAATGACGTCACAAAATACATAACGTCACAAAAATAAATGACGTCACAAAATACATAACGTCACAAAAATAAATGACGTCACAAAATACATAAGGTCACAAAAATAAATTACGTCACAAAAATTAATTAAGTCATAAAATACATAACGTCAAAAAAATAAATGACGTCACAAAATATTAATCACGTCACAATATACATAACGTCACAAAAATAAATGACGTCACAAAATACATAACGTCACAAAAACATAACGTCACAAAAATAAATGACGTCAAAAAATACATAACGTCACAAAAATAAATGACGTTACAAAATACATAACGTTTCAAAAATAAATGACGTCACAAAATACATAACGTCACAAAAATAAATGACGTCACAAAATACATAACGTCACAAAAAAATGACGTCACAAAATACATAACGTCACAAAAATAAATGACGTCACAAAAATTATTTAAGTCACAAAATACATAACGTCAAAAAAATAAATGACGTCACAAAATACATAACGTCACAAAAATAAATGACGTCACAAAATACATAACGTCACAAAAATAAATGACGTCACAAAATACTTAACGTCACAAAAATAAATGACGTCACAAAATACATAACGTCACAAAAATAAATGACGTCACAAAATACATAACGTCACAAAAATAAATGACGTCACGAAATACATAACGTCACAAAAATAAATGACGTCACAAAATACATAACGTCACAAAAATAAATGACGTCACAAAATACATAACGTCACAAAAATTAATGACGTAACAAAATATAATTTACGTCACAAAATACATAACGTCACAAAAATAAATGACGTCACAAAATATTAATCACGTCACAAAATGCATAACATCACAAAAACAAATGGCGTCACAAAATACATAACGTCAAAAAAAATGAAGTCACAAAATACATAACGTCACAAAAATAAATGACGTCACAAAATACATAACATCAAAAAAATGACGTCACAAAATAGAAAACGTCACAAAAATAAATGACGTCACAAAAATTATTTAAGTCACAAAATACATAACGTCAAAAAAATAAATGACGTCACAAAATACATAACGTCACAAAAATAAATGACGTCACAAAATACATAACGTCACAAAAATAAATGACGTCACAAAATACATAACGTCACAAAAATAAATGACGTCACAAAAACATAACGTCACAAAAATAAATGATGTCACAAAATACATAACGTCACAAAATACATAACGTCGCAAAAACATAACGTCACAAAAATAAATGATGTCACAAAATACATAACGTCACAAAAATAAATGACGTCACAAAAAAATGACGTCACAAAATACATAACGTCACAAAAATAAATGACGTCACAAAATACATAACGTCACAAAAATAAATGACGTCACAAGAATTAATTAAGTCACAAAATGCATAACATCACAAAAATAAATGACGTCAAAAAATACATAACATCACAAAAATAAATGACGTCACAAAATACATAACGTCAAAAAAATAAATGACGTCAAAAAATACATAACGTCACAAAAATAAATGACGTCACAAAATACATAAGGTCACAAAAATAAATGACGTCACAAAAATTAATTAAGTCACAAAATACATAACGTCAAAAAAATAAATGACGTCACAAAATATTAATCACGTCACAAAATACATAACGTCACAAAAATAAATGACGTCACAAAATACATAACGTCACAAAAACATAACGTCACAAAAATAAATGACGTCACAAAATACATAACGTCACAAAAATAAATGACGTTACAAAATACATAACGTTTCAAAAATAAATGACGTCACAAAATACATAACGTCACAAAAATAAATGACGTCACAAAATACATAACGTCACAAAAAAAATGACGTCACAAAATACATAAGGTCACAAAAATAAATGACGTCACAAAAACATAACGTCACAAAAATAAATGATGTCACAAAATACATAACGTCACAAAAATAAATGACGTCGCAAAAACATAACGTCACAAAAATAAATGATGTCACAAAATACATAACGTCACAAAAATAAATGACGTCACAAAAAAAATGACGTCACAAAATACATAACGTCACAAAAATAAATGACGTCACAAAATACATAACGTCACAAAAATAAATGACGTCACAAAATACATAAGGTCACAAAAATAAATGACGTCACAAAAATTAATTAAGTCACAAAATACATAACGTCAAAAAAATAAATGACGTCACAAAATACATAACGTCACAAAAATAAATGACGTCACAAAATACATAACGTCACAAAAATAAATGACGTCACAAAATACAAAACGTCACAAAATACATAACGTCACAAACATAAATGACGTAACAAAATACATAACGTCACAAAAATAAATGACGTCACAAAATACTTAACGTCACAAAAATAAATGACGTCACAAAATACATAACGTCACAAAAATAAATGACGTCACAAAATACATAACGTCACAAAAATAAATGACGTCACAAAATACATAACGTCACAAAAATAAATGACGTCACAAAATACATAACGTCACAAAAATAAATGACGTCACAAAATACATAACGTCACAAAAATAAATGACGTCACAAAATACATAACGTCACAAAAATAAATGACGTCACAAAATACATAACGTCACAAAAATTAATGACGTCACAAAATATAATTTACGTCACAAAATACATAACGTCACAAAAATAAATGACGTCACAAAATATTAATCACCCCACAAAATGCATAACATCACAAAAATAAATGGCGTCACAAAATACATAACGTCAAAAAAAATGAAGTCACAAAATACATAACGTCACAAAAATAAATGACGTCACAAAATACATAACGACACAAAAATAAATGACGTCACAAAATAGAAAACGTCACAAAAATAAATGACGTCACAATAATTATTTAAATCACAAAATACATAACGTCAAAAAAATAAATGACGTCACAAAATACATAACGTCACAAAAATAAATGACGTCACAAAATACATAACGTCACAAAAATAAATGACGTCACAAAATACATAACGTCACAAAAAATGACGTCACAAAATACATAACGTCACAAAAAAAAGACGTCACAAAATACATAACGTCACAAAAATAAATGACGTCACAAAATATTAATTACGTCACAAAATACATAACGTCACAAAAATAAATGACGTCACAAAATACATAACGTCACAAAAACATAACGTCACAAAAAAAAATGACGTCACAAAATACATAACGTCACAAAAATAAATGACGTTACAAAATACATAACGTTTCAAAAATAAATGACGTCACAAAATACATAACGTCACAAAAATAAATGACGTCACAAAAATAAATGACGTCACAAAAAAAATGACGTCACAAAATACATAACGTCACAAAAATAAATGACGTCACAAAATACATAACGTCACAAAAATAAATGACGTCACAAGAATTAATTAAGTCACAAAATGCATAACATCACAAAAATAAATGACGTCAAAAAATACATAACGTCACAAAAATAAATGACGTCACAAAATACATAACGTCACAAAAATAAATGACGTCACAAAATATTAATTACGTCACAAAATACATAACGTCACAAAAATAAATGACGTCACAAAATACATAACGTCACAAAAATAAATGACGTCACAAAATACATAACGTCACAAAAATAAATGACGTCACAAAATACATAACGTCACAAAAATAAATGACGTCACAAAATACATAACGTCACAAAAATAAATGACGTCACAAAATACATAACGTCACAAAAATAAATGACGTCACAAAATACATAACGTCACAAAAATAAATGACGTCACAAAATACATAACGTCACAAAAATTAATGACGTCACAAAATATAATTTACGTCACAAAATACATAACGTCACAAAAATAAATGACGTCACAAAATATTAATCACCCCACAAAATGCATAACATCACAAAAATAAATGGCGTCACAAAATACATAACGTCAAAAAAAATGAAGTCACAAAATACATAACGTCACAAAAATAAATGACGTCACAAAATACATAACGACACAAAAATAAATGACGTCACAAAATAGAAAACGTCACAAAAATAAATGACGTCACAATAATTATTTAAGTCACAAAATACATAACGTCAAAAAAATAAATGACGTCACAAAATACATAACGTCACAAAAATAAATGACGTCACAAAATACATAACGTCACAAAAATAAATGACGTCACAAAATACATAACGTCACAAAAAATGACGTCACAAAATACATAACGTCACAAAAAAAAGACGTCACAAAATACATAACGTCACAAAAATAAATGACGTCACAAAATATTAATTACGTCACAAAATACATAACGTCACAAAAATAAATGACGTCACAAAATACATAACGTCACAAAAACGTAACGTCACAAAAAAAAATGACGTCACAAAATACATAACGTCACAAAAATAAATGACGTTACAAAATACATAACGTTTCAAAAATAAATGACGTCACAAAATACATAACGTCACAAAAATAAATGACGTCACAAAAATAAATGACGTCACAAAAAAAATGACGTCACAAAATACATAACGTCACAAAAATAAATGACGTCACAAAATACATAACGTCACAAAAATAAATGACGTCACAAGAATTAATTAAGTCACAAAATGCATAACATCACAAAAATAAATGACGTCAAAAAATACATAACGTCACAAAAATAAATGACGTCACAAAATACATAACGTCACAAAAATAAATGACGTCACAAAATATTAATTACGTCACAAAATACATAACGTCACAAAAATAAATGACGTCACAAAATACATAACGTCACAAAAACATAACGTCACAAAAAAAAATGACGTCACAAAATACATAACGTCACAAAAATAAATGACGTTACAAAATACATAACGTTTCAAAAATAAATGACGTCACAAAATACATAACGTCACAAAAATAAATGACGTCACAAAAATAAATGACGTCACAAAAATAATGCTGTCACAAAATACATAACGTCACAAAAATAAATGACGTCACAAAATACATAACGTCACAAAAATAAATGACGTCACAAGAATTTATTAAGTCACAAAATGCATAACATCACAAAAATAAATGACGTCAAAAAATACATAACGTCACAAAAATAAATGACGTCACAAAATACAAAACGTCAAAAAAATAAATGACGTCACAAAATACATAATGTCACAAAAATAAATGACGTCACAAAATACATAACGTCACAAAAATAAATGACGTCACAAAATACATAACGTCACAAAAATAAATGACGTCACAAAATACATAACGTCACAAAAATAAATGACGTCACAAAATACATAACGTCACAAAAATAAATGACGTCACAAAAATTAATTAAGTCACAAAATACATAACGTCACAAAAATAAATGACGTCAAAAATACATAACGTCACAAAAATAAATGACGTCACAAAATACATAACGTCACAAAAATAAATGACGTCACAAAATACATAACGTCACAAAAATAAATGACGTCACAAAAATTAATTAAGTCACAAAATACATAACTTCACAAAAATAAATGACGACACAAAAATTAATTACGTCACAAAATACATAACGTCACAAAAATAAATGACGTCACAAAATACATAACGTCACAAAAATAAATGGCGTCACAAAATACATAACGTAACAAAAATAAATGACGTCACAAAATACATAACGTCACAATAAAATGACGTCACAAAATACATAACGTCACAAAAAAAAGACGTCACAAAATACATAACGTCACAAAAATAAATGACGTCACAAAATATTAATTACGTCACAAAATACATAACGTTACAAAAATAAATGACGTCACAAAATATTAATTACATCACAAAATACATAACGTCACAAAAATAAATGACGTCACAAAATACATAACGTCACAAAAATAAATGACGTCACAAAATATTAATCACGTCACAAAATGCATAAGGTCACAAAAATAAATGACGTCAAAAAATTAATTAAGTCACAAAATACATAACGTCACAAAAATAAATTACGTCACAAAATACATAACGTCACAAAAATAAATGGCGTCACAAAATACATAACGTCAAAAAAAATGACGTCACAAAATACATAACGTCACAAAAATAAATGACGTCACAAAATACATAACGTCACAAAAATAAATGACGTCACAAAATACATAAGGTCAAAAAAATAAATGACGTCACAAAAATTAATTAAGTCACAAAATACATAAAGTCAAAAAAATAAATGACGTCACAAAATATTAATCACGTCACAAAATACATAACGTCACAAAAATAAATGACGTCACAAAATACATAACGTCACAAAAACACAACGTCACAAAAATAAATGACGTCACAAAATACATAACGTCACAAAAATAAATGACGTTACAAAATACATAACGTTTCAAAAATAAATGACGTCACAAAATACATAACGTCACAAAAATAAATGACGTCACAAAATACATAACGTCACAAAAAAATGACGTCACAAAATACATAACGTCACAAAAATAAATGACGTCACAAAATACAAAACGTTACAAAATACATAACGTCACAAAATAAATGACGTAACAAAATACATAACGTCACAAAAATAAATGACGTCACAAAATACTTAACGTCACAAAAATAAATGACGTCACAAAATACATAACGTCACAAAAATAAATGACGTCACAAAATACATAACGTCACAAAAATAAATGACGTCACGAAATACATAACGTCACAAAAATAAATGACGTCACAAAATACATAACGTCACAAAAATAAATGACGTCACAAAATACATAACGTCACAAAAATTAATGACGTCACAAAATATAATTTACGTAACAAAATACATAACGTCACAAAAATAAATGACGTCACAAAATATTAATCACGTCACAAAATGCATAACATCACAAAAATAAATGGCGTCACAAAATACATAACGTCAAAAAAAATGAAGTCACAAAATACATAACGTCACAAAAATAAATGACGTCACAAAATACATAACGACACAAAAATAAATGACGTCACAAAATAGAAAGTGTCACAAAAATAAATGACGTCACAAAAATTATTTAAGTCACAAAATACATAACGTCAAAAAAATAAATGACGTCACAAAATACATAACGTCACAAAAATAAATGACGTCACAAAATACATAACGTCACAAAAATAAATGACGTCACAAAATACATAACGTCACAAAAATAAATGACGTCACAAAATACATAACGTCACAAAAAATGACGTCACAAAATACATAACGTCACAAAAATTAATGACGTCACAAAATATAATTTACGTCACAAAATACATAACGTCACAAAAATAAATGACGTCACAAAATATTAATCACGTCACAAAATGCATAACATCACAAAAATAAATGGCGTCACAAAATACATAACGTCAAAAAAAATGAAGTCACAAAATACATAACGTCACAAAAATAAATGACGTCACAAAATACATAACGACACAAAAATAAATGACGTCACAAAATAGAAAACGTCACAAAAATAAATGATGTCACAAAAATTATTTAAGTCACAAAATACATAACGTCAAAAAAATAAATGACGTCACAAAATACATAACGTCACAAAAATAAATGACGTCACAAAATACATAACGTCACAAAAATAAATGACGTCACAAAATACTTAACGTCACAAAAATAAATGACGTCACAAAATACATAACGTCACAAAAATAAATGACGTCACAAAATACATAACGTCACAAAAATAAATGACGTCACGAAATACATAACGTCACAAAAATAAATGACGTCACAAAATACATAACGTCACAAAAATAAATGACGTCACAAAATACATAACGTCACAAAAATTAATGACGTCACAAAATATAATTTACGTCACAAAATACATAACGTCACAAAAATAAATGACGTCACAAAATATTAATCACGTCACAAAATGCATAACATCACAAAAATAAATGGCGTCACAAAATACATAACGTCAAAAAAAATGAAGTCACAAAATACATAACGTCACAAAAATAAATGACGTCACAAAATACATAACGACACAAAAATAAATGACGTCACAAAATAGAAAACGTCACAAAAATAAATGACGTCACAAAAATTATTTAAGTCACAAAATACATAACGTCAAAAAAATAAATGACGTCACAAAATACATAACGTAACAAAAATAAATGACGTCACAAAATACATAACGTCACAAAAATAAATGATGTCACAAAAACATAACGTCACAAAAATAAATGATGTCACAAAATACATAACGTCACAAAATACATAACGTCGCAAAAACATAACGTCACAAAAATAAATGATGTCACAAAATACATAACGTCACAAAAATA
This sequence comes from Flexamia atlantica, assembly GCA_035578135.1. NCBI lineage: Eukaryota > Metazoa > Arthropoda > Insecta > Hemiptera > Cicadellidae > Flexamia > Flexamia atlantica. Next base: position 411,777 of record JAQJVK010000127.1, on the reverse strand, counting down.
AATGACGTCACAAAAAAATGACGTCACAAAATACATAACGTCACAAAAATAAATGACGTCACAAAATACATAACGTCACAAAAATAAATGACGTCACAAGAATTAATTAAGTCACAAAATGCATAACATCACAAAAATAAATGACGTCAAAAAATACATAACGTCACAAAAATAAATGACGTCACAAAATACATAACGTCAAAAAAATAAATGACGTCACAAAATACATAACGTCACAAAAATAAATGACGTCACAAAATACATAAGGTCACAAAAATAAATGACGTCACAAAAATTAATTAAGTCACAAAATACATAACGTCAAAAAAATAAATGACGTCACAAAATATTAATCACGTCACAAAATACATAACGTCACAAAAATAAATGACGTCACAAAATACATAACGTCACAAAAACATAACGTCACAAAAATAAATGACGTCACAAAATACATAACGTCACAAAAATAAATGACGTTACAAAATACATAACGTTTCAAAAATAAATGACGTCACAAAATACATAACGTCACAAAAATAAATGACGTCACAAAATACATAACGTCACAAAAAAAATGACGTCACAAAATACATAACGTCACAAAAATAAATGACGTCACAAAATACAAAACGTCACAAAATACATAACGTCACAAACATAAATGACGTAACAAAATACATAACGTCACAAAAATAAATGACGTCACAAAATACTTAACGTCACAAAAATAAATGACGTCACAAAATACATAACGTCACAAAAATAAATGACGTCACAAAATACATAACGTCACAAAAATAAATGACGAAACAAAATACATAACGTCACAAAAATAAATGACGTCACAAAATACATAACGTCACAAAAATAAATGACGTCACAAAATTCATAACGTCACAAAAATAAATGACGTCACAAAATACATAACGTCACAAAAATAAATGACGTCACAAAATACATAACGTCACAAAAATTAATGACGTCACAAAATATAATTTACGTCACAAAATACATAACGTCACAAAAATAAATGACGTCACAAAATATTAATCACCCCACAAAATGCATAACATCACAAAAATAAATGGCGTCACAAAATACATAACGTCAAAAAAAATGAAGTCACAAAATACATAACGTCACAAAAATAAATGACGTCACAAAATACATAACGACACAAAAATAAATGACGTCACAAAATAGAAAACGTCACAAAAATAAATGACGTCACAAAAATTATTTAAGTCACAAAATACATAACGTCAAAAAAATAAATGACGTCACAAAATACATAACGTCACAAAAATAAATGACGTCACAAAATACATAACGTCACAAAAATAAATGACGTCACAAAATACATAACGTCACAAAAAATGACGTCACAAAATACATAACGTCACAAAAAAAAGACGTCACAAAATACATAACGTCACAAAAATAAATGACGTCACAAAATATTAATTACGTCACAAAATACATAACGTCACAAAAATAAATGACGTCACAAAATACATAACGTCACAAAAACATAACGTCACAAAAATAAATGACGTCACAAAAATAAATGACGTCACAAAAAAAATGACGTCACAAAATACATAACGTCACAAAAATAAATGACGTCACAAAATACATAACGTCACAAAAATAAATGACGTCACAAGAATTAATTAAGTCACAAAATGCATAACATCACAAAAATAAATGACGTCAAAAAATACATAACGTTACAAAAATAAATGACGTCACAAAATACATAACGTCAAAAAAATAAATGACGTCACAAAATACATAATGTCACAAAAATAAATGACGTCACAAAATACATAACGTCACAAAAATAAATGACGTCACAAAATACATAACGTCACAAAAATAAATGACGTCACAAAATACATAACGTCACAAAAATAAATGACGTCACAAAATACATAACGTCACAAAAATAAATGACGTCACAAAAATTAATTAAGTCACAAAATACATAACGTCACAAAAATAAATTACGTCACAAAATACATAACGTCACAAAAATAAATGACGTCACAAAAATTAATTAAGTCACAAAATACATAACTTCACAAAAATAAATGACGACACAAAAATTAATTACGTCACAAAATACATAACGTCACAAAAATAAATGACGTCACAAAATACATAACGTCACAAAAATAAATGGCGTCACAAAATACATAACGTAACAAAAATAAATGACGTCACAAAATACATAACGTCACAATAAAATGACGTCACAAAATACATAACGTCACAAAAAAAAGACGTCACAAAATACATAACGTCACAAAAATAAATGACGTCACAAAATATTAATTACGTCACAAAATACATAACGTTACAAAAATAAATGACGTCACAAAATATTAATTACATCACAAAATACATAACGTCACAAAAATAAATGACGTCACAAAATACATAACGTCACAAAAATAAATGACGTCACAAAATATTAATCACGTCACAAAATGCATAAGGTCACAAAAATAAATGTCGTCAAAAAATTATTTAAGTCACAAAATACATAACGTCACAAAAATAAATTACGTCACAAAATACATAACGTCACAAAAATAAATGGCGTCAAAAAATACATAACGTCAAAAAAAATGACGTCACAAAATACATAACGTCACAAAAATAAATGACGTCACAAAATACATAACGTCACAAAAATAAATGACGTCACAAAATACATAAGGTCAAAAAAATAAATGACGTCACAAAAATTAATTAAGTCACAAAATACATAAAGTCAAAAAAATAAATGACGTCACAAAATATTAATCACGTCACAAAATACATAACGTCACAAAAATAAATGACGTCACAAAATACATAACGTCACAAAAACATAACGTCACAAAAATAAATGACGTCACAAAATACATAACGTCACAAAAATAAATGACGTTAAAAAATACATAACGTTTCAAAAATAAATGACGTCACAAAATACATAACGTCACAAAAATAAATGACGTCACAAAATACATAACGTCACAAAAAAATGACGTCACAAAATACATAACGTCACAAAAATAAATGACGTCACAAAATACAAAACGTTACAAAATACATAACGTCACAAAAATAAATGACGTAACAAAATACATAACGTCACAAAAATAAATGACGTCACAAAATACTTAACGTCACAAAAATAAATGACGTCACAAAATATTAATCACGTCACAAAATGCATAACATCACAAAAATAAATGGCGTCACAAAATACATAACGTCAAAAAAAATGAAGTCACAAAATACATAACGTCACAAAAATAAATGACGTCACAAAATACATAACGACACAAAAATAAATGACGTCACAAAATAGAAAACGTCACAAAAATAAATGACGTCACAAAAATTATTTAAGTCACAAAATACATAACGTCAAAAAAATAAATGACGTCACAAAATACATAACGTCACAAAAATAAATGACGTCACAAAATACATAACGTCACAAAAATAAATGACGTCACAAAATACATAACGTCACAAAAATAAATGTCGTCACAAAATACATAACGTCACAAAAAATGACGTCACAAAATACATAACGTCACAAAAATTAATGACGTCACAAAATAAAATTTACGTCACAAAATACATAACGTCACAAAAATAAATGACGTCACAAAATATTAATCACGTCACAAAATGCATAACATCACAAAAATAAATGGCGTCACAAAATACATAACGTCAAAAAAAATGAAGTCACAAAATACATAACGTCACAAAAATAAATGACGTCACAAAATACATAACGACACAAAAATAAATGACGTCACAAAATAGAAAACGTCACAAAAATAAATGACGTCACAAAAATTATTTAAGTCACAAAATACATAACGTCAAAAAAATAAATGACGTCACAAAATACATAACGTCACAAAAATAAATGACGTCACAAAATACATAACGTCACAAAAATAAATGACGTCACAAAATACATAACGTCACAAAAATAAATGATGTCACAAAATACATAACGTCACAAAAAATGACGTCACAAAATACATAACGTCATAAAAAAAAGACGTCACAAAATACATAACGTCACAAAAATAAATGACGTCACAAAATATTAATTACGTCACAAAATACATAACGTCACAAAAATAAATGATGTCACAAAATACATATCGTCACAAAAACATAACGTCACAAAAATAAATGATGTCACAAAATACATAACGTCACAAAAATAAATGACGTTACAAAATACATAACAATTCAAAAATAAATGACGTCACAAAATACATAACGTCACAAAAATAAATGACGTCACAAAAATAAATGACGTCACAAAAATAAATGACGTCACAAAATACATAACGTCACAAAAATAAATGACGTCACAAAATACATAACGTCACAAAAATAAATGACGTCACAAGAATTAATTAAGTCACAAAATGCATAACATCACAAAAATAAATGACGTCAAAAAATACATAAGGTCACAAAAATAAATGACGTCACAAAATACATAACGTCAAAAAAATAAATGACGTCACAAAATACATAACGTCACAAAAATAAATGACGTCACAAAATACATAAGGTCACAAAAATAAATGACGTCACAAAAATTAATTAAGTCACAAAATACATAACGTCAAAGAAATAAATGACGTCACAAAATATTAATCACGTCACAAAATACATAACGTCACAAAAATAAATGACGTCACAAAATATTAATCACGTCACAAAATACTTAACATCACAAAAATAAATGGCGTCACAAAATACATAACGTCAAAAAAAATGAAGTCACAAAATACATAACGTCACAAAAATAAATGACGTCACAAAATACATAACGACACAAAAATAAATAACGTCACAAAATAGAAAACGTCACAAAAATAAATGACGTCACAAAAATTATTTAAGTCACAAAATACATAACGTAAAAAAAATAAATGACGTCACAAAATACATAACGTCACAAAAATAAATGACGTCACAAAATACATAACGTCACAAAAATAAATGACGTCACAAAATACATAACGTCACAAAAAATGACGTCACAAAATACATAACGTCACAAAAAAAAGACGTCACAAAATACATAACGTCACAAAAATAAATGACGTCACAAAATATTAATTACATCACAAAATACATAACGTCACAAAAATAAATGACGTCACAAAATACATAACGTCACAAAAATAAATGACGTCACAAAATATTAATCACGTCACAAAATGCATAAGGTCACAAAAATAAATGACGTCAAAAAATTAATTAAGTCACAAAATACATAACGTCACAAAAATAAATTACGTCACAAAATACATAACGTCACAAAAATAAATGGCGTCACAAAATACATAACGTCAAAAAAAATGACGTCACAAAATACATAACGTCACAAAAATAAATGACGTCACAAAATACATAACGTCACAAAAATAAATGACGTCACAAAATACATAAGGTCAAAAAAATAAATGACGTCACAAAAATTAATTAAGTCACAAAATACATAAAGTCAAAAAAATAAATGACGTCACAAAATATTAATCACGTCACAAAATACATAACGTCACAAAAATAAATGACGTCACAAAATACATAACGTCACAAAAACATAACGTCACAAAAATAAATGACGTCACAAAATACATAACGTCACAAAAATAAATGACGTTACAAAATACATAACGTTTCAAAAATAAATGACGTCACAAAATACATAACGTCACAAAAATAAATGACGTCACAAAATACATAACGTCACAAAAAAATGACGTCACAAAATACATAACGTCACAAAAATAAATGACGTCACAAAATACAAAACGTTACAAAATACATAACGTCACAAAAATAAATGACGTAACAAAATACATAACGTCACAAAAATAAATGACGTCACAAAATACTTAACGTCACAAAAATAAATGACGTCACAAAATACATAACGTCACAAAAATAAATGACGTCACAAAATACATAACGTCACAAAAATAAATGACGTCACGAAATACATAACGTCACAAAAATAAATGACGTCACAAAATACATAACGTCACAAAAATAAATGACGTCACAAAATACATAACGTCACAAAAATTAATGACGTCACAAAATATAATTTACGTCACAAAATACATAACGTCACAAAAATAAATGACGTCACAAAATATTAATCACGTCACAAAATGCATAACATCACAAAAATAAATGGCGTCACAAAATACATAACGTCAAAAAAAATGAAGTCACAAAATACATAACGTCACAAAAATAAATGACGTCACAAAATACATAACGACACAAAAATAAATGACGTCACAAAATAGAAAGTGTCACAAAAATAAATGACGTCACAAAAATTATTTAAGTCACAAAATACATAACGTCAAAAAAATAAATGACGTCACAAAATACATAACGTCACAAAAATAAATGACGTCACAAAATACATAACGTCACAAAAATAAATGACGTCACAAAATACATAACGTCACAAAAATAAATGACGTCACAAAATACATAACGTCACAAAAAATGACGTCACAAAATACATAACGTCACAAAAATTAATGACGTCACAAAATATAATTTACGTCACAAAATACATAACGTCACAAAAATAAATGACGTCACAAAATATTAATCACGTCACAAAATGCATAACATCACAAAAATAAATGGCGTCACAAAATACATAACGTCAAAAAAAATGAAGTCACAAAATACATAACGTCACAAAAATAAATGACGTCACAAAATACATAACGACACAAAAATAAATGACGTCACAAAATAGAAAACGTCACAAAAATAAATGACGTCACAAAAATTATTTAAGTCACAAAATACATAACGTCAAAAAAATAAATGACGTCACAAAATACATAACGTCACAAAAATAAATGACGTCACAAAATACATAACGTCACAAAAATAAATGACGTCACAAAATACTTAACGTCACAAAAATAAATGACGTCACAAAATACATAACGTCACAAAAATAAATGACGTCACAAAATACATAACGTCACAAAAATAAATGACGTCACGAAATACATAACGTCACAAAAATAAATGACGTCACAAAATACATAACGTCACAAAAATAAATGACGTCACAAAATACATAACGTCACAAAAATTAATGACGTCACAAAATATAATTTACGTCACAAAATACATAACGTCACAAAAATAAATGACGTCACAAAATATTAATCACGTCACAAAATGCATAACATCACAAAAATAAATGGCGTCACAAAATACATAACGTCAAAAAAAATGAAGTCACAAAATACATAACGTCACAAAAATAAATGACGTCACAAAATACATAACGACACAAAAATAAATGACGTCACAAAATAGAAAACGTCACAAAAATAAATAACGTCACAAAAATTATTTAAGTCACAAAATACATAACGTCAAAAAAATAAATGACGTCACAAAATACATAACGTAACAAAAATAAATGACGTCACAAAATACATAACGTCACAAAAATAAATGATGTCACAAAAACATAACGTCACAAAAATAAATGATGTCACAAAATACATAACGTCACAAAATACATAACGTCGCAAAAACATAACGTCACAAAAATAAATGATGTCACAAAATACATAACGTCACAAAAATAAATGACGTCACAAAAAAATGACGTCACAAAATACATAACGTCACAAAAATAAATGACGTCACAAAATACATAACGTCACAAAAATAAATGACGTCACAAGAATTAATTAAGTCACAAAATGCATAACATCACAAAAATAAATGACGTCAAAAAATACATAACGTCACAAAAATAAATGACGTCACAAAATACATAACGTCAAAAAAATAAATGACGTCACAAAATACATAACGTCACAAAAATAAATGACGTCACAAAATACATAACGTCACAAAATTCATAACGTCACAAAAATAAATGACGTCACAAAATACATAACGTCACAAAAATAAATGACGTCACAAAATACATAACGTCACAAAAATTAATGACGTCACAAAATATAATTTACGTCACAAAATACATAACGTCACAAAAATAAATGATGTCACAAAATATTAATCACCCCACAAAATGCATAACATCACAAAAATAAATGGCGTCACAAAATACATAACGTCAAAAAAAATGAAGTCACAAAATACATAACGTCACAAAAATAAATGACGTCACAAAATACATAACGACACAAAAATAAATGACGTCACAAAATAGAAAACGTCACAAAAATAAATGACGTCACAAAAATTATTTAAGTCACAAAATACATAACGTCAAAAAAATAAATGACGTCACAAAATACATAACGTCACAAAAATAAATGACGTCACAAAATACATAACGTCACAAAAATAAATGACGTCACAAAATATTAATCACGTCACAAAATGCATAAGGTCACAAAAATAAATGACGTCAAAAAATTATTTAAGTCACAAAATACATAACGTCACAAAAATAAATTACGTCACAAAATACATAACGTCACAAAAATAAATGGCGTCAAAAAATACATAACGTCAAAAAAAATGACGTCACAAAATACATAACGTCACAAAAATAAATGACGTCACAAAATACATAACGTCACAAAAATAAATGACGTCACAAAATACATAAGGTCAAAAAAATAAATGACGTCACAAAAATTAATTAAGTCACAAAATACATAAAGTCAAAAAAATAAATGACGTCACAAAATATTAATCACGTCACAAAATACATAACGTCACAAAAATAAATGACGTCACAAAATACATAACGTCACAAAAACATAACGTCACAAAAATAAATGACGTCACAAAATACATAACGTCACAAAAATAAATGACGTTAAAAAATACATAACGTTTCAAAAATAAATGACGTCACAAAATACATAACGTCACAAAAATAAATGACGTCACAAAATACATAACGTCACAAAAAAATGACGTCACAAAATACATAACGTCACAAAAATAAATGACGTCATAAAATACAAAACGTTACAAAATACATAACGTCACAAAAATAAATGACGTAACAAAATACATAACGTCACAAAAATAAATGACGTCACAAAATACTTAACGTCACAAAAATAAATTACGTCACAAAATATTAATCACGTCACAAAATGCATAACATCACAAAAATAAATGGCGTCACAAAATACATAACGTCAAAAAAAATGAAGTCACAAAATACATAACGTCACAAAAATAAATGACGTCACAAAATACATAACGACACAAAAATAAATGACGTCACAAAATAGAAAACGTCACAAAAATAAATGACGTCACAAAAATTATTTAAGTCACAAAATACATAACGTCAAAAAAATAAATGACGTCACAAAATACATAACGTCACAAAAATAAATGACGTCACAAAATACATAACGTCACAAAAATAAATGACGTCACAAAATACATAACGTCACAAAAATAAATGACGTCACAAAATACATAACGTCACAAAAAATGACGTCACAAAATACATAACGTCACAAAAATTAATGACGTCACAAAATAAAATTTACGTCACAAAATACATAACGTCACAAAAATAAATGACGTCACAAAATATTAATCACGTCACAAAATGCATAACATCACAAAAATAAATGGCGTCACAAAATACATAACGTCAAAAAAAATGAAGTCACAAAATACATAACGTCACAAAAATAAATGACGTCACAAAATACATAACGACACAAAAATAAATGACGTCACAAAATAGAAAACGTCACAAAAATAAATGACGTCACAAAAATTATTTAAGTCACAAAATACATAACGTCAAAAAAATAAATGACGTCACAAAATACATAACGTCACAAAAATAAATGACGTCACAAAATACATAACGTCACAAAAATAAATGACGTCACAAAATACATAACGTCACAAAAATAAATGATGTCACAAAATACATAACGTCACAAAAAATGACGTCACAAAATACATAACGTCACAAAAAAAAGACGTCACAAAATACATAACGTCACAAAAATAAATGACGTCACAAAATATTAATTACGTCACAAAATACATAACGTCACAAAAATAAATGACGTCACAAAATACATATCGTCACAAAAACATAACGTCACAAAAATAAATGATGTCACAAAATACATAACGTCACAAAAATAAATGACGTTACAAAATACATAACAATTCAAAAATAAATGACGTCACAAAATACATAACGTCACAAAAATAAATGACGTCACAAAAATAAATGACGTCACAAAAATAAATGACGTCACAAAATACATAACGTCACAAAAATAAATGACGTCACAAAATACATAACGTCACAAAAATAAATGACGTCACAAGAATTAATTAAGTCACAAAATGCATAACATCACAAAAATAAATGACGTCAAAAAATACATAACGTCACAAAAATAAATGACGTCACAAAATACATAACGTCAAAAAAATAAATGACGTCACAAAATACATAACGTCACAAAAATAAATGACGTCACAAAATACATAAGGTCACAAAAATAAATGACGTCACAAAAATTAATTAAGTCACAAAATACATAACGTCAAAAAAATAAATGACGTCACAAAATATTAATCACGTCACAAAATACATAACGTCACAAAAATAAATGACGTCACAAAATATTAATCACGTCACAAAATACATAACATCACAAAAATAAATGGCGTCACAAAATACATAACGTCAAAAAAATGAAGTCACAAAATACATAACGTCACAAAAATAAATGACGTCACAAAATACATAACGACACAAAAATAAATACTGTCACAAAATAGAAAACGTCACAAAAATAAATGACGTCACAAAAATTATTTAAGTCACAAAATACATAACGTAAAAAAAATAAATGACGTCACAAAATACATAACGTCACAAAAATAAATGACGTCACAAAATACATAACGTCACAAAAATAAATGACGTCACAAAATACATAACGTCACAAAAAATGACGTCACAAAATACATAACGTCACAAAAAAAAGACGTCACAAAATACATAACGTCACAAAAATAAATGACGTCACAAAATACATAACGTCACAAAAATAAATGGCGTCACAAAATACATAACGTAACAAAAATAAATGACGTCACAAAATACATAACGTCACAATAAAATGACGTCACAAAATACATAACGTCACAAAAAAAGACGTCACAAAATACATAACGTCACAAAAATAAATGACGTCACAAAATATTAATTACGTCACAAAATACATAACGTTACAAAAATAAATGACGTCACAAAATATTAATTACATCACAAAATACATAACGTCACAAAAATAAATGACGTCACAAAATACATAACGTCACAAAAATAAATGACGTCACAAAATATTAATCACGTCACAAAATGCATAAGGTCACAAAAATAAATGACGTCAAATAATTGATTAAGTCACAAAATACATAACGTCACAAAAATAAATTACGTCACAAAATACATAACGTCACAAAAATAAATGGCGTCACAAAATACATAACGTCAAAAAAAATGACGTCACAAAATACATAACGTCACAAAAATAAATGACGTCACAAAATACGTAACGTCACAAAAATAAATGACGTCACAAAATACATAAGGTCACAAAAATAAATGACGTCACAAAAATTAATTAAGTCACAAAATACATAAAGTCAAAAAAATAAATGACGTCACAAAATATTAATCACGTCACAAAATACATAACGTCACAAAAATAAATGACGTCACAAAATACATAACGTCACAAAAACATAACGTCACAAAAATAAATGACGTCACAAAATACATAACGTCACAAAAATAAATGACGTTACAAAATACATAACGTTTCAAAAATAAATGACGTCACAAAATACATAACGTCACAAAAATAAATGACGTCACAAAATACATAACGTCACAAAAAAATGACGTCACAAAATACATAACGTCACAAAAATAAATGACGTCACAAAATACAAAACGTTACAAAATACATAACGTCACAAAAATAAATGACGTAACAAAATACATAACGTCACAAAAATAAATGACGTCACAAAATACATAACGTCACAAAAATAAATGACGTCACAAAATACATAACGTCACAAAAATTAATGACGTCACAAAATACATAACGTCACAAAAATAAATGACGTCACAAAATACATAACGTCACAAAAATAAAAGACGTCACAAAATACATAACGTCACAAAAATAAATGACGTCACAAAATACATAACGTCACAAAAATTAATGACGTCACAAAATATAATTTACGTCACAAAATACATAACGTCACAAAAATAAATGACGTCACAAAATATTAATCACGTCACAAAATGCATAACATCACAAAAATAAATGGCGTCACAAAATACATAACGTCAAAAAAAATGAAGTCACAAAATACATAACGTCACAAAAATAAATGACGTCACAAAATACATAACGACACAAAAATAAATGACGTCACAAAATACATAACGTCAAAAAAATAAATGACGTCACAAAATACATAACGTCACAAAAATAAATGACGTCACAAAATACATAAGGTCACAAAAATAAATGACGTCACAAAATATTAATTACGTCACAAAATACATAACGTCACAAAAATAAATGACGTCACAAAATACATATCGTCACAAAAACATAACGTCACAAAAATAAATGATGTCACAAAATACATAACGTCACAAAAATAAATGACGTTACAAAATACATAACAATTCAAAAATAAATGACGTCACAAAATACATAACGTCACAAAAATAAATGACGTCACAAAAATAAATGACGTCACAAAAATAAATGACGTCACAAAATACATAACGTCACAAAAATAAATGACGTCACAAAATACATAACGTCACAAAAATAAATGACGTCACAAGAATTAATTAAGTCACAAAATGCATAACATCACAAAAATAAATGACGTCAAAAAATACATAACGTCACAAAAATAAATGACGTCACAAAATACATAACGTCAAAAAAATAAATGACGTCACAAAAATTAATTAAGTCACAAAATACATAACGTCAAAAAAATAAATGACGTCACAAAATATTAATCACGTCACAAAATACATAACGTCACAAAAATAAATGACGTCACAAAATATTAATCACGTCACAAAATACATAACATCACAAAAATAAATGGCGTCACAAAATACATAACGTCAAAAAAATGAAGTCACAAAATACATAACGTCACAAAAATAAATGACGTCACAAAATACATAACGACACAAAAATAAATAACGTCACAAAATAGAAAACGTCACAAAAATAAATGACGTCACAAAAATTATTTAAGTCACAAAATACATAACGTAAAAAAAATAAATGACGTCACAAAATACATAACGTCACAAAAATAAATGACGTCACAAAATACATAACGTCACAAAAATAAATGACGTCACAAAATACATAACGTCACAAAAAATGACGTCACAAAATACATAACGTCACAAAAAAAAGACGTCACAAAATACATAACGTCACAAAAATAAATGACGTCACAAAATATTAATTACGTCACAAAATACATAACGTCACAAAAATAAATGACGTCACAAAATACATAACGTCACAAAAACATAACGTCACAAAAAAAATGACGTCACAAAATACATAACGTCAAAAAAATGAAGTCACAAAATGCATAACATCACAAAAATAAATGACGTCAAAAAATACATAACGTCACAAAAATAAATGACGTCACAAAATACACAACGTCAAAAAAATAAATGACGTCACAAAATACATAATGTCACAAAAATAAATGACGTCACAAAATACATAACGTCACAAAAATTAATGACGTCACAAAATACATAACGTCACAAAAATAAATGACGTCACAAAATACATAACGTCAAAAAAATAAATGACGTCATAAAATACATAACGTCACAAAAATAAATGACGTCACAAAAATTAATTAAGTCACAAAATACATAACTTCACAAAATAAATGACGTCACAAAAATTAATTACGTCACAAAATACATAATGTCACAAAAATAAATGACGTCACAAAATACATAACGTCCCAAACATTAATGACGTCACAAAATTCATAACGTCACAAAAATAAATGACGTCACAAAATACATAACGTCACAAAAATAAATGACGTCACAAAATACATAACGTCAAAAAAATAAATGACGTCACAAAATACATAACGTCACAAAAATAAATGACGTCACAAAATACATAACGTCACAAAAATAAATGACGTCACAAAATACATAACGTCACAAAAATAAATGACGTCACAAAATACATAACGTCACAAAAATAAATGACGTCACAAAATACATAACGTCACAAAAATAAATGACGTCACAAAAATTAATTAAGTCACAAAATACATAACGTCACAAAAATAAATTACGTCACAAAATACATAACGTCACAAAAATAAATGACGTCACAAAAATTAATTAAGTCACAAAATACATAACTTCACAAAAATAAATGACGACACAAAAATTAATTACGTCACAAAATACATAACGTCACAAAAATAAATGACGTCACAAAATACATAACGTCACAAAAATAAATGGCGTCACAAAATACATAACGTAACAAAAATAAATGACGTCACAAAATACATAACGTCACAATAAAATGACGTCACAAAATACATAACGTCACAAAAAAAGACGTCACAAAATACATAACGTCACAAAAATAAATGACGTCACAAAATATTAATTACGTCACAAAATACATAACGTTACAAAAATAAATGACGTCACAAAATATTAATTACATCACAAAATACATAACGTCACAAAAATAAATGACGTCACAAAATACATAACGTCACAAAAATAAATGACGTCACAAAATATTAATCACGTCACAAAATGCATAAGGTCACAAAAATAAATGACGTCAAAAAATTGATTAAGTCACAAAATACATAACGTCACAAAAATAAATTACGTCACAAAATACATAACGTCACAAAAATAAATGGCGTCACAAAATACATAACGTCAAAAAAAATGACGTCACAAAATACATAACGTCACAAAAATAAATGACGTCACAAAATACGTAACGTCACAAAAATAAATGACGTCACAAAATACATAAGGTCACAAAAATAAATGACGTCACAAAAATTAATTAAGTCACAAAATACATAAAGTCAAAAAAATAAATGACGTCACAAAATATTAATCACGTCACAAAATACATAACGTCACAAAAATAAATGACGTCACAAAATACATAACGTCACAAAAACATAACGTCACAAAAATAAATGACGTCACAAAATACATAACGTCACAAAAATAAATGACGTTACAAAATACATAACGTTTCAAAAATAAATGACGTCACAAAATACATAACGTCACAAAAATAAATGACGTCACAAAATACATAACGTCACAAAAAAATGACGTCACAAAATACATAACGTCACAAAAATAAATGACGTCACAAAATACAAAACGTTACAAAATACATAACGTCACAAAAATAAATGACGTAACAAAATACATAACGTCACAAAAATAAATGACGTCACAAAATACTTAACGTCACAAAAATAAATGACGTCACAAAATACATAACGTCACAAAAATAAATGACGTCACAAAATACATAACGTCACAAAAATTAATGACGTCACAAAATACATAACGTCACAAAAATAAATGACGTCACAAAATACATAACGTCACAAAAATAAATGACGTCACAAAATACATAACGTCACAAAAATAAATGACGTCACAAAATACATAACGTCACAAAAATTAATGACGTCACAAAATATAATTTACGTCACAAAATACATAACGTCACAAAAATAAATGACGTCACAAAATATTAATCACGTCACAAAATGCATAACATCACAAAAATAAATGGCGTCACAAAATACATAACGTCAAAAAAATGAAGTCACAAAATACATAACGTCACAAAAATAAATGACGTCACAAAATACATAACGACACAAAAATAAATGACGTCACAAAATAGAAAACGTCACAAAAATAAATGACGTCACAAAAATTAATTAAGTCACAAAATACATAACGTCAAAAAAATAAATGACGTCACAAAATACATAACGTCACAAAAATAAATGACGTCACAAAATACATAACGTCACAAAAATAAATGACGTCACAAAATACATAACGTCACAAAAAATGACGTCACAAAATACATAACGTCACAAAAAAAAGACGTCACAAAATACATAACGTCACAAAAATAAATGACGTCACAAAATATTAATTACGTCACAAAATACATAACGTCACAAAAATAAATGACGTCACAAAGTACATAACGTCACAAAAACATAACGTCACAAAAAAAAAATGATGTCACAAAATACATAACGTCACAAAAATAAATGACGTTACAAAATACATAACGTTTCAAAAATAAATGACGTCACAAAATACATAACGTCACAAAAATAAATGACGTCACAAAAATAAATGACGTCACAAAAAAAATGACGTCACAAAATACATAACGTCACAAAAATAAATGACGTCACAAAATACATAACGTCACAAAAATAAATGACGTTACAAGAATTAATTAAGTCACAAAATGCATAACATCACAAAAATAAATGACGTCAAAAAATACATAACGTCACAAAAATAAATGACGTCACAAAATACATAACGTCAAAAAAATAAATGACGTCACAAAATACATAACGTCACAAAAATAAATGACGTCACAAAATATATAAGGTCACAAAAATAAATGACGTCACAAAAATTAATTAAGTCACAAAATACATAACGTCAAAAAAATAAACGACGTCACAAAATATTAATCACGTCACAAAATACATAACGTCACAAAAATAAATGACGTCACAAAATACATAACGTCACAAAAAAATAACGTCACAAAAATAAATGACGTCACAAAATACATAACGTCACAAAAATAAATGACGTTACAAAATACATAACGTTTCAAAAATAAATGACGTCACAAAATACATAACGTCACAAAAATAAATGACGTCACAAAATACATAACGTCACAAAAAAAATGACGTCACAAAATACATAACGTCACAAAAATAAATGACGTCACAAAATACAAAACGTCACAAAAATAAATGACGTCACAAAATACATAACGTCACAAAAATAAATGACGTCACAAAATACATAACGTCACAAAAATAAATGACGTCACAAAATACATAACGTCACAAAAATAAATGACGTCACAAAATACATAACGTCACAAAAATAAATGACGTCACAAAATACATAACGTCACAAAAATAAATGACGTCACAAAATACATAACGTCACAAAAATAAATGACGTCACAAAATACATAACGTCACAAAAATAAATGACGTCACAAAATACATAACGTCACAAAAATTAATGACGTCACAAAATATAATTTACGTCACAAAATACATAACGTCACAAAAATAAATGGCGTCACAAAATACATAACGTCAAAAAAAATGAAGTCACAAAATACATAACGTCACAAAAATAAATGACGTCACAAAATACATAACGACACAAAAATAAATGACGTCACAAAATAGAAAACGTCACAAAAATAAATGACGTCACAAAAATTATTTAAGTCACAAAATACATAACGTCATAAAAATAAATGACGTCACAAAATACATAACGTCACAAAAATAAATGACGTCACAAAATACATAACGTCACAAAAATAAATGACGTCACAAAATACATAACGTCACAAAAAATGACGTCACAAAATACATAACGTCACAAAAAAAAAGACGTCACAAAATACATAACGTCACAAAAATAAATGACGTCACAAAATACATAACGTCACAAAAACATAACGTCACAAAAATAAATGACGTCACAAAATACATAACGTCACAAAAATAAATGACGTTACAAAATACATAACGTTTCAAAAATAAATGACGTCACAAAATACATAACGTCACAAAAATAAATGACGTCACAAAAATAAATGACGTCACAAAAAAAATGACGTCACAAAATACATAACGTCACAAAAATAAATGACGTCACAAAATACATAACGTCACAAAAATAAATGACGTCACAAGAATTAATTAAGTCACAAAATGCATAACATCACAAAAATAAATGACGTCAAAAAATACATAACGTCACAAAAATAAATGACGTCACAAAATACATAACGTCAAAAAAATAAATGACGTCACAAAATACATAACGTCACAAAAATAAATGACGTCACAAAATACATAACGTTTCAAAAATAAATGACGTCACAAAATACATAACGTCACAAAAATAAATGACGTCACAAAATATATAACGTCACAAAAAAATGACGTCACAAAATACATAACGTCACAAAAATAAATGACGTCACAAAATACAAAACGTCACAAAATACATAACGTCAAAAAATAAATGACGTAACAAAATACATAACGTCACAAAAATAAATGACGTCACAAAATACTTAACGTCACAAAAATAAATGACGTCACAAAACCCATAACGTCACAAAATAAATGACGTCACAAAATACATAACGTCACAAAAATAAATGACGTCACAAAATACATAACGTCACAAAAATTAATGACGTCACAAAATATAATTTACGTCACAAAATACATAACGTCACAAAAATAAATGACGTCACAAAATATTAATCACGTCACAAAATGCATAACATCACAAAAATAAATGGCGTCACAAAATACATAACGTCAAAAAAAATGAAGTCACAAAATACATAACGTCACAAAAATAAATGACGTCACAAAATACATAACGACACAAAAATAAATGACGTCACAAAATAGAAAACGTCACAAAAATAAATGACGTCACAAAAATTATTTAAGTCACAAAATACATAACGTCAAAAAAATAAATGACGTCACAAAATACATAACGTCACAAAAATAAATGACGTCACAAAATACATAACGTCACAAAAATAAATGACGTCACAAAATACATAACGTCACAAAAAATGACGTCACAAAATACATAACGTCACAAAAAAAAGACGTCACAAAATACATAACGTCACAAAAATAAATGACGTCACAAAATATTAATTACGTCACAAAATACATAACGTCACAAAAATAAATGACGTCACAAAATACATAACGTCACAAAAACATAACGTCACAAAAATAAATGACGTCACAAAATACATAACGTCACAAAAATAAATGACGTTACAAAATACATAACGTTTCAAAAATACATGACGTCACAAAATACATAACGTCACAAAAATAAATGACGTCACAAAAATAAATGACGTCACAAAAAAAATGGCGTCACAAAATACATAACGTCACAAAAATAAATGACGTCACAAAATACATAACGTCACAAAAATAAATGACGTCACAAGAATTAATTAAGTCACAAAATTCATAACATCACAAAAATAAATGACGTCAAAAAATACATAACGTCACAAAAATAAATGACGTCACAAAATACATAACGTCAAAAAAATAAATGACGTCACAAAATACATAACGTCACAAAAATAAATGACGTCACAAAATACATAACGTCACAAAAATAAATGACGTCACAAAATACATAACGTCACAAAAATAAATGACGTCACAAAATACATAACGTCACAAAAATAAATGACGTCACAAAATACATAACGTCACAAAAATAAATGACGTCACAAAAATTAATTAAGTCACAAAATACATAACTTCACAAAAATAAATGACGTCACAAAAATTAATTACGTCACAAAATACATAATGTCACAAAATAAATGACGTCACAAAATACATAACGTCTTAAACATTAATGACGTCACAAAATTCATAACGTCACAAAAATAAATAGCGTCACAAAATACATAACGTCACAAAAATAAATGACGTCACAAAATACATAACGTCAAAAAAATAAATGACGTCACAAAATACATAACGTCACAAAAATAAATGACGTCACAAAATACATAACGTCACAAAAATAAATGACGTCACAAAAATTAATTAAGTCACAAAATACATAACGTCACAAAAATTAATGACGTCACAAAATATAATTTACGTCACAAAATACATAACGTCACAAAAATAAATGGCGTCACAAAATACATAACGTCAAAAAAAATGAAGTCACAAAATACATAACGTCACAAAAATAAATGACGTCACAAAATACATAACGACACAAAAATAAATGACGTCACAAAATAGAAAACGTCACAAAAATAAATGACGTCACAAAAATTATTTAAGTCACAAAATACATAACGTCATAAAAATAAATGACGTCACAAAATACATAACGTCACAAAAATAAATGACGTCACAAAATACATAACGTCACAAAAATAAATGACGTCACAAAATACATAACGTCACAAAAAATGACGTCACAAAATACATAACGTCACAAAAAAAAGACGTCACAAAATACATAACGTCACAAAAATAAATGACGTCACAAAATACATAACGTCACAAAAACATAACGTCACAAAAATAAATGACGTCACAAAATACATAACGTCACAAAAATAAATGACGTTACAAAATACATAACGTTTCAAAAATAAATGACGTCACAAAATACATAACGTCACAAAAATAAATGACGTCACAAAAATAAATGACGTCACAAAAAAAATGACGTCACAAAATACATAACGTCACAAAAATAAATGACGTCACAAAATACATAACGTCACAAAAATAAATGACGTCACAAGAATTAATTAAGTCACAAAATGCATAACATCACAAAAATAAATGACGTCAAAAAATACATAACGTCACAAAAATAAATGACGTCACAAAATACATAACGTCAAAAAAATAAATGACGTCACAAAATACATAACGTCACAAAAATAAATGACGTCACAAAATACATAACGTTTCAAAAATAAATGACGTCACAAAATACATAACGTCACAAAAATAAATGACGTCACAAAATACATAACGTCACAAAAAAATGACGTCACAAAATACATAACGTCACAAAAATAAATGACGTCACAAAATACAAAACGTCACAAAATACATAACGTCACAAAAATAAATGACGTAACAAAATACATAACGTCACAAAAATAAATGACGTCACAAAATACTTAACGTCACAAAAATAAATGACGTCACAAAATACATAACGTCACAAAATAAATGACGTCACAAAATACATAACGTCACAAAAATAAATGACGTCACAAAATACATAACGTCACAAAAATTAATGACGTCACAAAATATAATTTACGTCACAAAATACATAACGTCACAAAAATAAATGACGTCACAAAATATTAATCACGTCACAAAATGCATAACATCACAAAAATAAATGGCGTCACAAAATACATAACGTCAAAAAAAATGAAGTCACAAAATACATAACGTCACAAAAATAAATGACGTCACAAAATACATAACGACACAAAAATAAATGACGTCACAAAATAGAAAACGTCACAAAAATAAATGACGTCACAAAAATTATTTAAGTCACAAAATACATAACGTCAAAAAAATAAATGACGTCACAAAATACATAACGTCACAAAAATAAATGACGTCACAAAATACATAACGTCACAAAAATAAATGACGTCACAAAATACATAACGTCACAAAAAATGACGTCACAAAATACATAACGTCACAAAAAAAAGACGTCACAAAATACATAACGTCACAAAAATAAATGACGTCACAAAATATTAATTACGTCACAAAATACATAACGTCACAAAAATAAATGACGTCACAAAATACATAACGTCACAAAAACATAACGTCACAAAAATAAATGACGTCACAAAATACATAACGTCACAAAAATAAATGACGTTACAAAATACATAACGTTTCAAAAATAAATGACGTCACAAAATACATAACGTCACAAAAATAAATGACGTCACAAAAATAAATGACGTCACAAAAAAAATGGCGTGACAAAATACATAACGTCACAAAAATAAATGACGTCACAAAATACATAACGTCACAAAAATAAATGACGTCACAAGAATTAATTAAGTCACAAAATTCATAACATCACAAAAATAAATGACGTCAAAAAATACATAACGTCACAAAAATAAATGACGTCACAAAATACATAACGTCAAAAAAATAAATGACGTCACAAAATACATAACGTCACAAAAATAAATGACGTCACAAAATACATAACGTCACAAAAATAAATGACGTCACAAAATACATAACGTCACAAAAATAAATGACGTCACAAAATACATAACGTCACAAAAATAAATGACGTCACAAAATACATAACGTCACAAAAATAAATGACGTCACAAAAATTAATTAAGTCACAAAATACATAACTTCACAAAAATAAATGACGTCACAAAAATTAATTACGTCACAAAATACATAATGTCACAAAATAAATGACGTCACAAAATACATAACGTCTTAAACATTAATGACGTCACAAAATTCATAACGTCACAAAAATAAATAGCGTCACAAAATACATAACGTCACAAAAATAAATGACGTCACAAAATACATAACGTCAAAAAAATAAATGACGTCACAAAATACATAACGTCACAAAAATAAATGACGTCACAAAATACATAACGTCACAAAAATAAATGACGTCACAAAAATTAATTAAGTCACAAAATACATAACGTCACAAAAATAAATTACGTCACAAAATACATAACGTCACAAAAATAAATGGCGTCACAAAATACATAACGTCAAAAAAATAAATGACGTCACAAAATACATAACGTCACAAAAATAAATGACGTCACAAAATATTAATCACGTCACAAAATGCATAACATCACAAAAATAAATGGCGTCACAAAATACATAACGTCAAAAAAAATGAAGTCACAAAATACATAACGTCACAAAAATAAATGACGTCACAAAATACATAACGACACAAAAATAAATGACGTCACAAAATAGAAAACGTCACAAAAATAAATGACGTCACAAAAATTAATTAAGTCACAAAATACATAACGTCAAAAAAATAAATGACGTCACAAAATACATAACGTCACAAAAATAAATGACGTCACAAAATACATAACGTCACAAAAATAAATGACGTCACAAAATACATAACGTCACAAAAATTGACGTCACAAAATACATAACGTCACAAAAAAAAGACGTCACAAAATACATAACGTCACAAAAATAAATGACGTCACAAAATATTAATTACGTCACAAAATACATAACGTCACAAAAATAAATGACGTCACAAAATACATAACGTCACAAAAACATAACGTCACAAAAATAAATGATGTCACAAAATATATAACGTCACAAAAATAAATGACGTTACAAAATACATAACGTTTCAAAAATAAATGACGTCACAAAATACATAACGTCACAAAAATAAATGACGTCACAAAAATAAATGACGTCACAAAAAAAATGACGTCACAAAATACATAACGTCACAAAAATAAATGACGTCACAAAATACATAACGTCACAAAAATAAATGACGTCACAAGAATTAATTAAGTCACAAAATGCATAACATCACAAAAATAAATGACGTCAAAAAATACATAACGTCAAAAAAATAAATGACGTCACAAAATACATAACGTCACAAAAATAAATGACGTCACAAAATACATAACGTCACAAAAACATAACGTCACAAAAATAAATGACGTCACAAAATACATAACGTCACAAAAATAAATGACGTTACAAAATACATAACGTTTCAAAAATAAATGACGTCACAAAATACATAACGTCACAAAAATAAATGACGTCACAAAATACATAACGTCACAAAAAAATGACGTCACAAAATACATAACGTCACAAAAATAAATGACGTCACAAAATACAAAACGTCACAAAAATAAATGACGTCACAAAATACATAACGTCACAAAAATAAATGACGTCACAAAATACATAACGTCACAAAAATAAATGACGTCACAAAATACATAACGTCACAAAAATAAATGACGTCACAAAATACATAACGTCACAAAAATAAATGACGTCACAAAATACATAACGTCACAAAAATAAATGGCGTCACAAAATACATAACGTCACAAAAATAAATGACGTCACAAAATACATAACGTCACAAAAATAAATGACGTCACAAAATACATAACGTCACAAAAATTAATGACGTCACAAAATATAATTTACGTCACAAAATACATAACGTCACAAAAATAAATGGCGTCACAAAATACATAACGTCAAAAAAAATGACGTCACAAAATACATAACGTCACAAAAATAAATGACGTCACAAAATACAAAACGTCACAAAATACATAACGTCACAAAAATAAATGACGTAACAAAATACATAACGTCACAAAAATAAATGACGTCACAAAATACTTAACGTCACAAAAATAATTGACGTCACAAAATACATAACGTCACAAAAATAAATGACGTCACAAAATACATAACGTCACAAAAATAAATGACGTCACAAAATACATAACGTCACAAAAATTAATGACGTCACAAAATATAATTTACGTCACAAAATACATAACGTCACAAAAATAAATGACGTCACAAAATATTAATCACGTCACAAAATGCATAACATCACAAAAATAAATGGCGTCACAAAATACATAACGTCAAAAAAAATGAAGTCACAAAATACATAACGTCACAAAAATAAATGACGTCACAAAATACATAACGACACAAAAATAAATGACGTCACAAAATAGAAAACGTCACAAAAATAAATGACGTCACAAAAATTATTTAAGTCACAAAATACATAACGTCAAAAAAATAAATGACGTCACAAAATACATAACGTCACAAAAATAAATGACGTCACAAAATACATAACGTCACAAAAATAAATGACGTCACAAAATACATAACGTCACAAAAAATGACGTCACAAAATACATAACGTCACAAAAAAAAGACGTCACAAAATACATAACGTCACAAAAATAAATGACGTCACAAAATATTAATTACGTCACAAAATACATAACGTCACAAAAATAAATGACGTCACAAAATACATAACGTCACAAAAACATAACGTCACAAAAATAAATGACGTCACAAAATACATAACGTCACAAAAATAAATGACGTTACAAAATACATAACGTTTCAAAAATAAATGACGTCACAAAATACATAACGTCACAAAAATAAATGACGTCACAAAAATAAATGACGTCACAAAAAAAATGACGTCACAAAATACATAACGTCACAAAAATAAATGACGTCACAAAATACATAACGTCACAAAAATAAATGACGTCACAAGAATTAATTAAGTCACAAAATTCATAACATCACAAAAATAAATGACGTCAAAAAATACATAACGTCACAAAAATAAATGACGTCACAAAATACATAACGTCAAAAAAATAAATGACGTCACAAAATACATAACGTCACAAAAATAAATGACGTCACAAAATACATAACGTCACAAAAATAAATGACGTCACAAAATACATAACGTCACAAAAATAAATGACGTCACAAAATACATAACGTCACAAAAATAAATGACGTCACAAAATACATAACGTCACAAAAATAAATGACGTCACAAAAATTAATTAAGTCACAAAATACATAACTTCACAAAAATAAATGACGTCACAAAAATTAATTACGTCACAAAATACATAATGTCACAAAATAAATGACGTCACAAAATACATAACGTCTTAAACATTAATGACGTCACAAAATTCATAACGTCACAAAAATAAATAGCGTCACAAAATACATAACGTCACAAAAATAAATGACGTCACAAAATACATAACGTCAAAAAAAATAAATGACGTCACAAAATACATAACGTCACAAAAATAAATGACGTCACAAAATTCATAACGTCACAAAAATAAATGACGTCACAAAAATTAATTAAGTCACAAAATACATAACGTCACAAAAATAAATTACGTCACAAAATACATAACGTCACAAAATACATAACGTCACAAAAATAAATGGCGTCACAAAATACATAACGTCAAAAAAATAAATGACGTCACAAAATACATAACGTCACAAAAATAAATGACGTCACAAAATATTAATCACGTCACAAAATGCATAACATCACAAAAATAAATGGCGTCACAAAATACATAACGTCAAAAAAAATGAAGTCACAAAATACATAACGTCACAAAAATAAATGACGTCACAAAATACATAACGACACAAAAATAAATGACGTCACAAAATAGAAAACGTCACAAAAATAAATGACGTCACAAAAATTAATTAAGTCACAAAATACATAACGTCAAAAAAATAAATGACGTCACAAAATACATAACGTCACAAAAATAAATGACGTCACAAAATACATAACGTCACAAAAATAAATGACGTCAAAAAATACATAACGTCACAAAAATTGACGTCTCAAAATACATAACGTCACAAAAAAAAGACGTCACAAAATACATAACGTCACAAAAATAAATGACGTCACAAAATATTAATTACGTCACAAAATACATAACGTCACAAAAATAAATGACGTCACAAAATACATAACGTCACAAAAACATAACGTCACAAAAATAAATGATGTCACAAAATACATAACGTTTCAAAAATAAATGACGTCACAAAATACATAACGTCACAAAAATAAATGACGTCACAAAAATAAATGACGTCACAAAAAAAATGACGTCACAAAATACATAACGTCACAAAAATAAATGACGTCACAAAATACATAACGTCACAAAAATAAATGACGTCACAAGAATTAATTAAGTCACAAAATTCATAACATCACAAAAATAAATGACGTCAAAAAATACATAACGTCACAAAAATAAATGACGTCACAAAATACATAACGTCAAAAAAATAAATGACGTCACAAAATACATAACGTCACAAAAATAAATGACGTCACAAAATACATAACGTCACAAAAATAAATGACGTCACAAAATACATAACGTCACAAAAATAAATGACGTCACAAAAATTAATTAAGTCACAAAATACATAACTTCACAAAAATAAATGACGTCACAAAAATTAATTACGTCACAAAATACATAATGTCACAAAATAAATGACGTCACAAAATACATAACGTCTTAAACATTAATGACGTCACAAAATTCATAACGTCACAAAAATAAATAGCGTCACAAAATACATAACGTCACAAAAATAAATGACGTCACAAAATACATAACGTCAAAAAAATAAATGACGTCACAAAATACATAACGTCACAAAAATAAATGACGTCACAAAATTCATAACGTCACAAAAATAAATGACGTCAAAAAATACATAACGTCACAAAAATAAATGACGTCACAAGAATTAATTAAGTCACAAAATTCATAACATCACAAAAATAAATGACGTCAAAAAATACATAACGTCACAAAAATAAATGACGTCACAAAATACATAACGTCAAAAAAATAAATGACGTCACAAAATACATAACGTCACAAAAATAAATGACGTCACAAAATACATAACGTCACAAAAATAAATGACGTCACAAAATACATAACGTCACAAAAATAAATGACGTCACAAAATACATAACGTCACAAAAATAAATGACGTCACAAAATACATAACGTCACAAAAATAAATGACGTCACAAAAATTAATTAAGTCACAAAATACATAACTTCACAAAAATAAATGACGTCACAAAAATTAATTACGTCACAAAATACATAATGTCACAAAATAAATGACGTCACAAAATACATAACGTCTTAAACATTAATGACGTCACAAAATTCATAACGTCACAAAAATAAATAGCGTCACAAAATACATAACGTCACAAAAATAAATGACGTCACAAAATACATAACGTCAAAAAAAATAAATGACGTCACAAAATACATAACGTCACAAAAATAAATGACGTCACAAAATTCATAACGTCACAAAAATAAATGACGTCACAAAAATTAATTAAGTCACAAAATACATAACGTCACAAAAATAAATTACGTCACAAAATACATAACGTCACAAAATACATAACGTCACAAAAATAAATGGCGTCACAAAATACATAACGTCAAAAAAATAAATGACGTCACAAAATACATAACGTCACAAAAATAAATGACGTCACAAAATATTAATCACGTCACAAAATGCATAACATCACAAAAATAAATGGCGTCACAAAATACATAACGTCAAAAAAAATGAAGTCACAAAATACATAACGTCACAAAAATAAATGACGTCACAAAATACATAACGACACAAAAATAAATGACGTCACAAAATAGAAAACGTCACAAAAATAAATGACGTCACAAAAATTAATTAAGTCACAAAATACATAACGTCAAAAAAATAAATGACGTCACAAAATACATAACGTCACAAAAATAAATGACGTCACAAAATACATAACGTCACAAAAATAAATGACGTCAAAAAATACATAACGTCACAAAAATTGACGTCTCAAAATACATAACGTCACAAAAAAAAGACGTCACAAAATACATAACGTCACAAAAATAAATGACGTCACAAAATATTAATTACGTCACAAAATACATAACGTCACAAAAATAAATGACGTCACAAAATACATAACGTCACAAAAACATAACGTCACAAAAATAAATGATGTCACAAAATACATAACGTCACAAAAATAAATGACGTTACAAAATACATAACGTTTCAAAAATAAATGACGTCACAAAATACATAACGTCACAAAAATAAATGACGTCACAAAAATAAATGACGTCACAAAAAAAATGACGTCACAAAATACATAACGTCACAAAAATAAATGACGTCACAAAATACATAACGTCACAAAAATAAATGACGTCACAAGAATTAATTAAGTCACAAAATGCATAACATCACAAAAATAAATGACGTCAAAAAATACATAACGTCACAAAAATAAATGACGTCACAAAATACATAACGTCAAAAAAATAAATGACGTCACAAAATACATAACGTCACAAAAATAAATGACGTCACAAAATACATAAGGTAACAAAAATAAATGACGTCACAAAAATTAATTAAGTCACAAAATACATAACGTCAAAAAAATAAATGACGTCACAAAATATTAATCACGTCACAAAATACATAACGTCACAAAAATAAATGACGTCACAAAATACATAACGTCACAAAAACATAACGTCACAAAAATAAATGACGTCACAAAATACATAACGTCACAAAAATAAATGACGTTACAAAATACATAACGTTTCAAAAATAAATGACGTCACAAAATACATAACGTCACAAAAATAAATGACGTCACAAAATACATAACGTCACAAAAAAAGACGTCACAAAATACATAACGTCACAAAAATAAATGACGTCACAAAATACAAAACGTCACAAAAATAAATGACGTCACAAAATACATAACGTCACAAAAATAAATGACGTCACAAAATACATAACGTCACAAAAATAAATGACGTCACAAAATACATAACGTCACAAAAATAAATGACGTCACAAAATACATAACGTCACAAAAATAAATGACGTCACAAAATACATAACGTCACAAAAATAAATGACGTCACAAAATACATAACGTCACAAAAATAAATGACGTCACAAAATACATAACGTCACAAAATTAAATGACGTCACAAAATACATAACGTCACAAAAATTAATGACGTCACAAAATATAATTTACGTCACAAAATACATAACGTCACAAAAATAAATGGCGTCACAAAATACATAACGTAAAAAAAAATGAAGTCACAAAATACATAACGTCACAAAAATAAATGACGTCACAAAATACATAACGACACAAAAATAAATGACGTCACAAAATAGAAAACGTCACAAAAATAAATGACGTCACAAAAATTATTTAAGTCACAAAATACATAACGTCATAAAAATAAATGACGTCACAAAATACATAACGTCACAAAAATAAATGACGTCACAAAATACATAACGTCACAAAAATAAATGACGTCACAAAATACATAACGTCACAAAAAATGACGTCACAAAATACATAACGTCACAAAAAAAAGACGTCACAAAATACATAACGTCACAAAAATAAATGACGTCACAAAATATTAATTACGTCACAAAATACATAACGTCACAAAAATAAATGACGTCACAAAATACATAACGTCACAAAAACATAACGTCACAAAAATAAATGACGTCACAAAATACATAACGTCACAAAAATAAATGACGTTACAAAATACATAACGTTTCAGAAATAAATGACGTCACAAAATACATAACGTCACAAAAATAAATGACGTCACAAAAATAAATGACGTCACAAAAAAATGACGTCACAAAATACATAACGTCACAAAAATAAATGACGTCACAAAATACATAACGTCACAAAAATAAATGACGTCACAAGAATTAATTAAGTCACAAAATGCATAACATCACAAAAATAAATGACGTCAAAAAATACATAACGTCACAAAAATAAATGACGTCACAAAATACATAACGTCAAAAAAAATAAATGACGTCACAAAATACATAACGTCACAAAAATAAATGACGTCACAAAATACATAACGTTTCAAAAATAAATGACGTCACAAAATACATAACGTCACAAAAATAAATGACGTCACAAAATACATAACGTCACAAAAAAAATGACGTCACAAAATACATAACGTCACAAAAATAAATGACGTCACAAAATACAAAACGTCACAAAATACATAACGTCACAAAAATAAATGACGTCACAAAAATAAATGACGTCACAAAAAAATGACGTCACAAAATACATAACGTCACAAAAATAAATGATGTCACAAAATACATAACGTCACAAAAATAAATGACGTCACAAGAATTAATTAAGTCACAAAATGCATAACATCACAAAAATAAATGACGTCAAAAAATACATAACGTCACAAAAATAAATGACGTCACAAAATACATAACGTCAAAAAAATAAATGACGTCACAAAATACATAACGTCACAAAAATTAATGACGTCACAAAATACATAACGTTTCAAAAATAAATGACGTCACAAAATACATAACGTCACAAAAATAAATGACGTCACAAAATACATAACGTCACAAAAAAAATGACGTCACAAAATACATAACGTCACAAAAATAAATGACGTCACAAAATACAAAACGTCACAAAATACATAACGTCACAAAAATAAATGACGTAACAAAATACATAACGTCACAAAAATAAATGACGTCACAAAATACTTAACGTCACAAAAATAAATGACGTCACAAAATACATAACGTCACAAAAATAAATGACGTCACAAAATAATTAACGTCACAAAAATAAATGACGTCACAAAATACATAACGTCACAAAAATTAATGACGTCACAAAATATAATTTACGTCACAAAATACATAACATCACAAAAATAAATGGCGTCACAAAATACATAACGTCAAAAAAAATGAAGTCAAAAAATACATAACGTCACAAAAATAAATGACGTCACAAAATACATAACGACACAAAAATAAATGACGTCACAAAATAGAAAACGTCACAAAAATAAATGACGTCACAAAAATTATTTAAGTCACAAAATACATAACGTCACAAAAATAAATGACGTCACAAAATACAAAACGTCACAAAATACATAACGTCACAAAAATAAATGACGTAACAAAATACATAACGTCACAAAAATAAATGACGTCACAAAATACTTAACGTCACAAAAATAAATGACGTCACAAAATACATAACGTCACAAAAATAAATGACGTCACAAAATATTAATCACATCACAAAATGCATAACATCACAAAAATAAATGGCGTCACAAAATACATAACGTCAAAAAAAATGAAGTCAAAAAATACATAACGTCACAAAAATAAATGACGTCACAAAATACATAACGACACAAAAATAAATGACGTCACAAAATAGAAAACGTCACAAAAATAAATGACGTCACAAAAATTATTTAAGTCACAAAATACATAACGTCAAAAAAATAAATGACGTCACAAAATACATAACGTCACAAAAATAAATGACGTCACAAAATACATAACGTCACAAAAATAAATGACGTCACAAAATACATAACGTCACAAAAAATGACGTCACAAAATACATAACGTCACAAAAAAAAGACGTCACAAAATACATAACGTCACAAAAATAAATGACGTCACAAAATATTAATTACGTCACAAAATACATAACGTCACAAAAATAAATGACGTCACAAAATACATAACGTCACAAAAACATAACGTCACAAAAATAAATGTCGTCACAAAATACATAACGTCACAAAAATAAATGACGTTACAAAATACATAACGTTTCAAAAATAAATGACGTCAAAAAATACATAACGTCACAAAAATAAATGACGTCACAAAAATAAATGACGTCACAAAAAAAATTACGTCACAAAATACATAACGTCACAAAAATAAATGACGTCACAAAATACATAACGTCACAAAAATAAATGACGTCACAAGAATTAATTAAGTCACAAAATTCATAACATCACAAAAATAAATGACGTCAAAAAATACATAACGTCACAAAAATAAATGACGTCACAAAATACATAACGTAAAAAATAAATGACGTCACAAAATACATAACGTCACAAAAATAAATGACGTCACAAAATACATAACGTCACAAAAATAAATGACGTCACAAAATACATAACGTCACAAAAATAAATGACGTCACAAAATACATAACGTCACAAAAATAAATGACGTCACAAAATACATAACGTCACAAAAATAAATGACGTCACAAAAATTAATTAAGTCACAAAATACATAACTTCACAAAAATAAATGACGTCACAAAAATTAATTACGTCACAAAATACATAATGTCACAAAATAAATGACGTCACAAAATACATAACGTCTTAAACATTAATGACGTCACAAAATTCATAACGTCACAAAAATAAATAGCGTCACAAAATACAAAACGTCACAAAAATAAATGACGTCACAAAATACATAACGTCAAAAAAATAAATGACGTCACAAAATACATAACGTCACAAAAATAAATGACGTCACAAAATACATAACGTCTCAAAAATAAATACGTCACAAAATACATAACGTCACAAAAATAAATGACGTCACAAAATACATAACGTCACAAAAATAAATGACGTCACAAAATACATAACGTCACAAAAATAAATGACGTCACAAAAATTAATTAAGTCACAAAATACATAACGTCACAAAAATAAATTACGTCACAAAATACATAACGTCACAAAATACATAACGTCACAAAAATAAATGGCGTCACAAAATACATAACGTCAAAAAAATAAATGACGTCACAAAATACATAACGTCACAAAAATAAATGACGTCACAAAATACATAACGTCACAAAAATAAATGACGTCACAAAATACATAACGTCACAAAAATAAATGACGTCACAAAATACATAACGTCACAAAAATAAATGACGTCACAAAATACATAACGTCACAAAAATAAATGACGTCACAAAAATTAATTAAGTCACAAAATACATAACTTCACAAAAATAAATGACGTCACAAAAATTAATTACGTCACAAAATACATAATGTCACAAAAATAAATGACGTCACAAAATACATAACGTCACAAAAATAAATGACGTCACAAAATACATAACGTCACAAAAATAAATGACGTCACAAAAATTAATTAAGTCACAAAATACATAACTTCACAAAAATAAATGACGTCACAAAAATTAATTACGTCACAAAATACATAACGTCACAAAAATAAATGACGTCACAAAATACATAACGTCAAAAAATAAATGACGACACAAAAATTAATTAAGTCACAAAATACATAACGTCACAAAAATAAATGACGTCACAAAAATTAATTAAGTCACAAAATACATAACTTCATAAAAATAAATGACGTCACAAAAATTAATTACGTCACGAAATACATAACGTCGCAAAAATAAATGACGTCACAAAATACATAACGTCACAAAAATAAATGAAGTAACAAAATACATAACGTCACAAAAATAAATGACGTCACAAAATACATAACGTCACAAAAAAATGACGTCACAAATTATATAACGTCACAAAAAAAGACGTCACAAAATACATAACGTCACAAAAATAAATGACGTCACAAATTATTAATTACGCCACAAAATACATAACGTCACAAAAATAAATGACGTCACAAAATACATAACGTCACAAAAACATAACGTCACAAAAATAAATGACGTCACAAAATACATAACGTCAAAAAAATAAATGACGTCACAAAATACATAACGTCACAAAAATAAATGACGTCACAAAATACATAACGTCACAAAAATAAATGACGTCACAAAATACATAACGTCACAAAAAATGACGTCACAAAATACATAACGTCACAAAAAAAGACGTCACAAAATACATAACGTCACAAAAATAAATGACGTCACAAAATATTAATTACGTCACAAAATACATAACGTCACAAAAATAAATGACGTCACAAAATATTAATTACGTCACAAAATACATAACGTCACAAAAATAAATGACGTCACAAAATACATAACGTCACAAAAACATAACGTTACAAAAATAAATGACGTTACAAAATACATAACGTTTCAAAAATAAATGACGTCACAAAATACATAACGTCACAAAAATAAATGACGTCACAAAAATAAATGACGTCACAAAAAAATGACGTCACAAAATACATAACGTCACAAAAATAAATGACGTCACAAAATACATAACGTCAAAAAAATAAATGACGTCACAAGAATTAATTAAGTCACAAAATGCATAACATCACAAAAATAAATGACGTCAAAAAATACATAACGTCACAAAAATAAATGACGTCACAAAATACATCACGTCACAAAAATAAATGACGTCACAAAATACATAACGTTACAAAAATAAATGACGTCACAAAAATTAATTAAATCACAAAATACATAACGTCACAAAAATAAATTACGTCACAAAATACATAACGTCACAAAATACATAACGTCACAAAAATAAATGGCGTCACAAAATACATAACGTCAAAAAAATAAATGACGTCACAAAATACATAACGTCACAAAAATAAATGACGTCACAAAATACATAACGTCACAAAAATAAATGACGTCACAAAATACATAACGTCACAAAAATAAATGACGTCACAAAATACATAATGTCACAAAAATAAATGACGTCACAAAATACATAACGTCACAAAAATAAATGACGTCACAAAAATTAATTAAGTCACAAAATACATAACTTCACAAAAATAAATGACGTCACAAAAATTAATTACGTCACAAAATACATAATGTCACAAAAATAAATGACGTCACAAAATACATAACGTCCCAAACATTAATGACGTCACAAAATACATAACGTCACAAAAATAAATAGCGTCACAAAATACATAACGTCACAAAAATAAATGACGTCACAAAATACATAACGTCACAAAAATAAATGACGTAACAAAATACATAACGTCACAAAAATAAATGACGTCACAAAATGCATAACATCACAAAAATAAATGACGTCAAAAAATACATAACGTCACAAAAATAAATGACGTCACAAAATACATCACGTCACAAAAATAAATGACGTCACAAAATACATAACGTTACAAAAATAAATGACGTCACAAAAATTAATTAAATCACAAAATACATAACGTCACAAAAATAAATTACGTCACAAAATACATAACGTCACAAAATACATAACGTCACAAAAATAAATGGCGTCACAAAATACATAGCGTCAAAAAAATAAATGACGTCACAAAATACATAACGTCACAAAAATAAATGACGTCACAAAATACATAACGTCACAAAAATAAATGACGTCATAAAATACATAACGTCACAAAAATAAATGACGTCACAAAATACATAATGTCACAAAAATAAATGACGTCACAAAATACATAACGTCACAAAAATAAATGACGTCACAAAAATTAATTAAGTCACAAAATACATAACTTCACAAAAATAAATGACGTCACAAAAATTAATTACGTCACAAAATACATAATGTCACAAAAATAAATGACGTCACAAAATACATAACGTCCCAAACATTAATGACGTCACAAAATACATAACGTCACAAAAATAAATAGCGTCACAAAATACATAACGTCACAAAAATAAATGACGTCACAAAATACATAACGTCACAAAAATAAATGACGTAACAAAATACATAACGTCACAAAAATAAATGACGTCACAAAATACATAACGTCACAAAAAAATGACGTCACAAATTACATAACGTCACAAAAAAAGACGTCACAAAATACATAACGTCACAAAAATAAATGACGTCACAAATTATTAATTACGTCACAAAATACATAACGTCACAAAAATAAATGACGTCACAAAATACATAACGTCACAAAAACAAATGACGTCACAAAATACATAACGTCACAAAAATAAATGACGTAACAAAATACATAACGTCACAAAAATAAATGACGTCACAAAATACATAACGTCACAAAAAAATGACGTCACAAATTACATAACGTCACAAAAAAAGACGTCACAAAATACATAACGTCACAAAAATAAATGACGTCACAAATTATTAATTACGTCACAAAATACATAACGTCACAAAAATAAATGACGTCACAAAATACATAACGTCACAAAAACAAATGACGTCACGAAATACATAACGTCACAAAAATAAATGACGTCACAAAATACATAACGTCACAAAAATAAATGACGTCACAAAATACATAACGTCACAAAAATAAATGACGTCACAAAAATTAATTAAGTCACAAAATACATAACGTCAAAAAATAAATGACGTCACAAAATATATAACGTCACAAAAAAAGACGTCACAAAATACATAACGTCACAAAAATAAATGACGTCACAAAATATTAATTACGTCACAAAATACATAACGTCACAAAAATAAATGACGTCACAAAATACATAACGTCACAAAAACATAACGTCACAAAAATAAATGACGTCACAAAATACATAACGTCACAAAAATAAATGACGTTACAAAATACATAACGTTTCAAAAATAAATGACGTCACAAAAAACATAACGTCACAAAAATAAATGACGTCACAAAATACATAACGTCACAAAAAAATGACGTCACAAAATACATAACGTCACAAAAATAAATGACGTCACAAAATACAAAACGTCACAAAATACATAACGTCACAAAAATAAATGACGTAACAAAATACATAACGTCACAAAAATAAATGACGTCACAAAATACTTAACGTCACAAAAATAAATGACGTCACAAAATACATAACGTCACAAAAATAAATGACGTCACAAAATACATAACGTCACAAAAATAAATGACGTCACAAAATACATAACGTCACAAAAATAAATGACGTCACAAAATACATAACGTCACAAAAATAAATGACGTCACAAAATATAATTTACGTCACAAAATACATAACGTCAAAAAAATAAATGACGTCACAAAATATTAATCACGTCACAAAATGCATAACGTCACAAAATTAAATGACGTCAAAAAATACATAACGTCACAAAAATAAATGACGTCACAAAATACATAACGTCACAAAAATAAATGACGTCACAAAATACTTAACGTCACAAAAATAAATGACGTCACAAAATACATAACGTCACAAAAATAAATGACGTTACAAAATACATAACGTCACAAAAATAAATGACGTCACAAAATACATAACGTCACAAAAATAAATGACGTCACAAAATACATAACGTCACAAAAACATAACGTCACAAAAATAAAGTACGTCACAAAATACATAACGTCACAAAATACATAACGTCACAAAAATAAATGGCGTCACAAAATACATAACGTCAAAAAATGAATGACGTCACAAAATACATAACGTCACAAAAATAAATGACGTCACAAAATACATAACGTCACAAAAATAAATGACGTCACAAAATACATAACGTCACAAAAATAAATGACGTCACAAAATACAAAACGTCACAAAAATAAATGACGTCACAAAAATTAATTACGTCACAAAATACATAACGTCACAAAAATAAATGACGTCACAAAATACATAACGTCACAAAAATAAATGGCGTCACAAAATACATAACGTAACAAAAATAAATGACTTCACAAAATACATAACGTCACAAAAAAATGACGTCACAAAATACATAACGTCACAAAAAAGACGTCACAAAATACATAACGTCACAAAAATAAATGACGTCACAAAATATTAATTACGTCACAAAATACATAACGTCACAAAAATAAATGACGTCACAAAAATTAATTACGTCAAAAAATACATAACGTCACAAAAATAAATGACGTCACAAAATACATAACGTCACAAAAATAAATGGCGTCACAAAATACATAACGTCACAAAAATAAATGACGTCACAAATTATTAATTACGTCACAAAATACATAACGTCACAAAAATAAATGACGTCACAAAATACATAACGTCACAAAAATAAATGACGTCACAAAAATTAATTACGTCACAAAATACATAATGTCACAAAATAAATGACGTCACAAAATACATAACGTCTTAAACATTAATGACGTCACAAAATTCATAACGTCACAAAAATAAATAGCGTCACAAAATACATAACGTCACAAAAATAAATGACGTCACAAAATACATAACGTCAAAAAAATAAATGACGTCACAAAATACATAACGTCACAAAAATAAATGACGTCACAAAATACATAACGTCACAAAAATAAATGACGTCACAAAAATTAATTAAGTCACAAAATACATAACGTCACAAAAATAAATTACGTCACAAAATACATAACGTCACAAAAATAAATGGCGTCACAAAATACATAACGTCAAAAAAATAAATGACGTCACAAAATACATAACGTCACAAAAATAAATGACGTCACAAAATATTAATCACGTCACAAAATGCATAACATCACAAAAATAAATGGCGTCACAAAATACATAACGTCAAAAAAAATGAAGTCACAAAATACATAACGTCACAAAAATAAATGACGTCACAAAATACATAACGACACAAAAATAAATGACGTCACAAAATAGAAAACGTCACAAAAATAAATGACGTCACAAAAATTAATTAAGTCACAAAATACATAACGTCCAAAAAATAAATGACGTCACAAAATACATAACGTCACAAAAATAAATGACGTCACAAAATACATAACGTCACAAAAATAAATGACGTCACAAAATACATAACGTCACAAAAATTGACGTCACAAAATACATAACGTCACAAAAAAAAGACGTCACAAAATACATAACGTCACAAAAATAAATGACGTCACAAAATATTAATTACGTCACAAAATACATAACGTCACAAAAATAAATGACGTCACAAAATACATAACGTCACAAAAACATAACGTCACAAAAATAAATGATGTCACAAAATACATAACGTCACAAAAATAAATGACGTTACAAAATACATAACGTTTCAAAAATAAATGACGTCACAAAATACATAACGTCACAAAAATAAATGACGTCACAAAAATAAATGACGTCACAAAAAAATGACGTCACAAAATACATAACGTCACAAAAATAAATGACGTCACAAAATACATAACGTCACAAAAATAAATGACGTCACAAGAATTACTTAAGTCACAAAATGCATAACATCACAAAAATAAATGACGTCAAAAAATACATAACGTCAAAAAAATAAATGACGTCACAAAATACATAACGTCACAAAAATAAATGACGTCACAAAATACATAACGTCACAAAAATAAATGACGTCACAAAATACATAACGTCACAAAAATAAATGACGTCACAAAATACATAACGTCACAAAAAAATGACGTCACAAAATACATAACGTCACAAAAATAAATGACGTCACAAAATACAAAACGTCACAAAAATAAATGACGTCACAAAATACATAACGTCACAAAAATAAATGACGTCACAAAATACATAACGTCACAAAAATAAATGACGTCACAAAATACATAACGTCACAAAAATAAATGACGTCACAAAATACATAACGTCACAAAAATAAATGACGTCACAAAATACATAACGTCACAAAAATAAATGGCGTCACAAAATACATAACGTCACAAAAATAAATGACGTCACAAAATACATAACGTCACAAAAATAAATGACGTCACAAAATACAAAACGTCACAAAAATAAATGACGTCACAAAATACATAACGTCACAAAAATAAATGACGTCACAAAATACATAACGTCACAAAAATAAATGACGTCACAAAATACATAACGTCACAAAAATAAATGACGTCACAAAATACATAACGTCACAAAAATAAATGACGTCACAAAATACATAACGTCACAAAAATAAATGGCGTCACAAAATACATAACGTCACAAAAATAAATGACGTCACAAAATACATAACGTCACAAAAATAAATGACGTCACAAAATACATAACGTCACAAAAATTAATGACGTCACAAAATATAATTTACGTCACAAAATACATAACGTCACAAAAATAAATGGCGTCACAAAATACATAACGTCAAAAAAAATGACGTCACAAAATACATAACGTCACAAAAATAAATGACGTCACAAAATACAAAACGTCACAAAATACATAACGTCACAAAAATAAATGACGTAACAAAATACATAACGTCACAAAAATAAATGACGTCACAAAATACTTAACGTCACAAAAATAAATGACGTCACAAAATACATAACGTCACAAAAATAAATGACGTCACAAAATACATAACGTCACAAAAATAAATGACGTCACAAAATACATAACGTCACAAAAATTAATGACGTCACAAAATATAATTTACGTCACAAAATACATAACGTCACAAAAATAAATGACGTCACAAAATATTAATCACGTCACAAAATGCATAACATCACAAAAATAAATGGCGTCACAAAATACATAACGTCAAAAAAAATGAAGTCACAAAATACATAACGTCACAAAAATAAATGACGTCACAAAATACATAACGACACAAAAATAAATGACGTCACAAAATAGAAAACGTCACAAAAATAAATGACGTCACAAAAATTATTTAAGTCACAAAATACATAACGTCAAAAAAATAAATGACGTCACAAAAAACATAACGTCACAAAAATAAATGACGTCACAAAATACATAACATCACAAAAATAAATGACGTCACAAAATACATAACGTCACAAAAAATGACGTCACAAAATACATAACGTCACAAAAAAAAGACGTCACAAAATACATAACGTCACAAAAATAAATGACGTCACAAAATATTAATTACGTCACAAAATACATAACGTCACAAAAATAAATGACGTCACAAAATACATAACGTCACAAAAACATAACGTCACAAAAATAAATGACGTCACAAAATACATAACGTCACAAAAATAAATGACGTTACAAAATACATAACGTTTCAAAAATAAATGACGTCACAAAATACATAACGTCACAAAAATAAATGACGTCACAAAAATAAATGACGTCACAAAAAAATGACGTCACAAAATACATAACGTCACAAAAATAAATGACGTCACAAAATACATAACGTCACAAAAATAAATGACGTCACAAGAATTAATTAAGTCACAAAATTCATAACATCACAAAAATAAATGACGTAAAAAAATACATAACGTCACAAAAATAAATGACGTCACAAAATACATAACGTCAAAAAAATAAATGACGTCACAAAATACATAACGTCACAAAAATAAATGACGTCACAAAATACATAACGTCACAAAAATAAATGACGTCACAAAATACATAACGTCACAAAAATAAATGACGTCACAAAATACATAACGTCACAAAAATAAATGACGTCACAAAATACATAACGTCACAAAAATAAATGACGTCACAAAAATTAATTAAGTCACAAAATACATAACTTCACAAAAATAAATGACGTCACAAAAATTAATTACGTCACAAAATACATAATGTCACAAAATAAATGACGTCACAAAATACATAACGTCTTAAACATTAATGACGTCACAAAATTCATAACGTCACAAAAATAAATAGCGTCACAAAATACATAACGTCACAAAAATAAATGACGTCACAAAATACATAACGTCAAAAAAATAAATGACGTCACAAAATACATAACGTCACAAAAATAAATGACGTCACAAAATACATAACGTCACAAAAATAAATGACGTCACAAAAATTAATTAAGTCACAAAATACATAACGTCACAAAAATAAATTACGTCACAAAATACATAACGTCACAAAATACATAACGTCACAAAAATAAATGGCGTCACAAAATACATAACGTCAAAAAAATAAATGACGTCACAAAATACATAACGTCACAAAAATAAATGACGTCACAAAATATTAATCACGTCACAAAATGCATAACATCACAAAAATAAATGGCGTCACAAAATACATAACGTCAAAAAAAATGAAGTCACAAAATACATAACGTCACAAAAATAAATGACGTCACAAAATACATAACGACACAAAAATAAATGACGTCACAAAATAGAAAACGTCACAAAAATAAATGACGTCACAAAAATTAATTAAGTCACAAAATACATAACGTCAAAAAAATAAATGACGTCACAAAATACATAACGTCACAAAAATAAATGACGTCACAAAATACATAACGTCACAAAAATAAATGACGTCAAAAAATACATAACGTCACAAAAATTGACGTCACAAAATACATAACGTCACAAGAAAAAGACGTCACAAAATACATAACGTCACAAAAATAAATGACGTCACAAAATATTAATTACGTCACAAAATACATAACGTCACAAAAATAAATGACGTCACAAAATACATAACGTCACAAAAACATAACGTCACAAAAATAAATGATGTCACAAAATACATAACGTCACAAAAATAAATGACGTTACAAAATACATAACGTTTCAAAAATAAATGACGTCACAAAATACATAACGTCACAAAAATAAATGACGTCACAAAAATAAATGACGTCACAAAAAAAATGACGTCACAAAATACATAACGTCACAAAAATAAATGACGTCACAAAATACATAACGTCACAAAAATAAATGACGTCACAAGAATTAATTAAGTCACAAAATGCATAACATCACAAAAATAAATGACGTCAAAAAATACATAACGTCACAAAAATAAATGACGTCACAAAATACATAACGTCAAAAAAATAAATGACGTCACAAAATACATAACGTCACAAAAATAAATGACGTCACAAAATACATAAGGTAACAAAAATAAATGACGTCACAAAAATTAATTAAGTCACAAAATACATAACGTCAAAAAAATAAATGACGTCACAAAATATTAATCACGTCACAAAATACATAACGTCACAAAAATAAATGACGTCACAAAATACATAACGTCACAAAAACATAACGTCACAAAAATAAATGACGTCACAAAATACATAACGTCACAAAAATAAATGACGTTACAAAATACATAACGTTTCAAAAATAAATGACGTCACAAAATACATAACGTCACAAAAATAAATGACGTCACAAAATACATAACGTCACAAAAAATGACGTCACAAAATACATAACGTCACAAAAATAAATGACGTCACAAAATACAAAACGTCACAAAAATAAATGACGTCACAAAATACATAACGTCACAAAAATAAATGACGTCACAAAATACATAACGTCACAAAAATAAATGACGTCACAAAATACATAACGTCACAAAAATAAATGACGTCACAAAATACATAACGTCACAAAAATAAATGACGTCACAAAATACATAACGTCACAAAAATAAATGACGTCACAAAATACATAACGTCACAAAAATAAATGACGTCACAAAATACATAACGTCACAAAAATAAATGACGTCACAAAATACATAACGTCACAAAAATTAATGACGTCACAAAATATAATTTACGTCACAAAATACATAAC
This sequence comes from Flexamia atlantica, assembly GCA_035578135.1. Lineage (NCBI taxonomy): Eukaryota > Metazoa > Arthropoda > Insecta > Hemiptera > Cicadellidae > Flexamia > Flexamia atlantica. The sequence continues at coordinate 367,470 of JAQJVK010000127.1, read as the reverse complement.
GTCACAAAAATAAATGGCGTCACAAAATACATAACGTCAAAAAAAATGAAGTCACAAAATACATAACGTCACAAAAATAAATGACGTCACAAAATACATAACGACACAAAAATAAATGACGTCACAAAATAGAAAACGTCACAAAAATAAATGACGTCACAAAAATTATTTAAGTCACAAAATACATAACGTCATAAAAATAAATGACGTCACAAAATACATAACGTCACAAAAATAAATGACGTCACAAAATACATAACGTCACAAAAATAAATGACGTCACAAAATACATAACGTCACAAAAAATGACGTCACAAAATACATAACGTCACAAAAAAAGACGTCACAAAATACATAACGTCACAAAAATAAATGACGTCACAAAATATTAATTACGTCACAAAATACATAACGTCACAAAAATAAATGACGTCACAAAATACATAACGTCACAAAAACATAACGTCACAAAAATAAATGACGTCACAAAATACATAACGTCACAAAAATAAATGACGTTACAAAATACATAACGTTTCAGAAATAAATGACGTCACAAAATACATAACGTCACAAAAATAAATGACGTCACAAAAATAAATGACGTCAAAAAAAATGACGTCACAAAATACATAACGTCACAAAAATAAATGACGTCACAAAATACATAACGTCACAAAAATAAATGACGTCACAAGAATTAATTAAGTCACAAAATGCATAACATCACAAAAATAAATGACGTCAAAAAATACATAACGTCACAAAAATAAATGACGTCACAAAATACATAACGTCAAAAAAATAAATGACGTCACAAAATACATAACGTCACAAAAATAAATGACGTCACAAAATACATAACGTTTCAAAAATAAATGACGTCACAAAATACATAACGTCACAAAAATAAATGACGTCACAAAATACATAACGTCAAAAAAAAATGACGTCACAAAATACATAACGTCACAAAAATAAATGACGTCACAAAATACAAAACGTCACAAAATACATAACGTCACAAAAATAAATGACGTCACAAAAATAAATGACGTCACAAAAAAATGACGTCACAAAATACATAACGTCACAAAAATAAATGACGTCACAAAATACATAACGTCACAAAAATATATGACGTCACAAGAATTAATTAAGTCACAAAATGCATAACATCACAAAAATAAATGACGTCAAAAAATACATAACGTCACAAAAATAAATGACGTCACAAAATACATAACGTCAAAAAAATAAATGACGTCACAAAAAACATAACGTCACAAAAATAAATGACGTCACAAAATACATAACGTTTCAAAAATAAATGACGTCACAAAATACATAACGTCACAAAAATAAATGACGTCACAAAATACATAACGTCACAAAAAAAATGACGTCACAAAATACATAACGTCACAAAAATAAATGACGTCACAAAATACAAAACGTCACAAAATACATAACGTCACAAAAATAAATGACGTAACAAAATACATAACGTCACAAAAATAAATGACGTCACAAAATACTTAACGTCACAAAAATAAATGACGTCACAAAATACATAACGTCACAAAAATAAATGACGTCACAAAATAATTAACGTCACAAAAATAAATGACGTCACAAAATACATAACGTCACAAAAATTAATGACGTCACAAAATATAATTTACGTCACAAAATACATAACGTCACAAAAATAAATGACGTCACAAAATATTAATCACATCACAAAATGCATAACATCACAAATATAAATGGCGTCACAAAATACATAACGTCAAAAAAAATGAAGTCAAAAAATACATAACGTCACAAAAATAAATGACGTCACAAAATACATAACGACACAAAAATAAATGACGTCACAAAATAGAAAACGTCACAAAAATAAATGACGTCACAAAAATTATTTAAGTCACAAAATACATAACGTCAAAAAAATAAATGACGTCACAAAATACATAACGTCACAAAAATAAATGACGTCACAAAATACATAACGTCACAAAAATAAATGACGTCACAAAATACATAACGTCACAAAAAATGACGTCACAAAATACATAACGTCACAAAAAAAAGACGTCACAAAATACATAACGTCACAAAAATAAATGACGTCACAAAATATTAATTACGTCACAAAATACATAACGTCACAAAAATAAATGACGTCACAAAATACATAACGTCACAAAAACATAACGTCACAAAAATAAATGTCGTCACAAAATACATAACGTCACAAAAATAAATGACGTTACAAAATACATAACGTTTCAAAAATAAATGACGTCACAAAATACATAACGTCACAAAAATAAATGACGTCACAAAAATAAATGACGTCACAAAAAAAATGACGTCACAAAATACATAACGTCACAAAAATAAATGACGTCACAAAATACATAACGTCACAAAAATAAATGACGTCGCAAGAATTAATTAAGTCACAAAATTCATAACATCACAAAAATAAATGACGTCAAAAAATACATAACGTCACAAAAATAAATGACGTCACAAAATACATAACGTCAAAAAAATAAATGACGTCACAAAATACATAACGTCACAAAAATAAATGACGTCACAAAATACATAACGTCACAAAAATAAATGACGTCACAAAATACATAACGTCACAAAAATAAATGACGTCACAAAATACATAACGTCACAAAAATAAATGACGTCACAAAATACATAACGTCACAAAAATAAATGACGTCACAAAAATTAATTAAGTCACAAAATACATAACTTCACAAAAATAAATGACGTCACAAAAATTAATTACGTCACAAAATACATAATGTCACAAAATAAATGACGTCACAAAATACATAACGTCTTAAACATTAATGACGTCACAAAATTCATAACGTCACAAAAATAAATAGCGTCACAAAATACATAACGTCACAAAAATAAATGACGTCACAAAATACATAACGTCAAAAAAATAAATGACGTCACAAAATACATAACGTCACAAAAATAAATGACGTCACAAAATACATAACGTCTCAAAAATAAATACGTCACAAAATACATAACGTCACAAAAATAAATGACGTCACAAAATACATAACGTCACAAAAATAAATGACGTCACAAAATACATAACGTCACAAAAATAAATGACGTCACAAAAATTAATTAAGTCACAAAATACATAACGTCACAAAAATAAATTACGTCACAAAATACATAACGTCACAAAATACATAACGTCACAAAAATAAATGGCGTCACAAAATACATAACGTCAAAAAAATAAATGACGTCACAAAATACATAACGTCACAAAAATAAATGACGTCACAAAATACATAACGTCACAAAAATAAATGACGTCACAAAATACATAACGTCACAAAAATAAATGACGTCACAAAATACATAACGTCACAAAAATAAATGACGTCACAAAATACATAACGTCACAAAAATAAATGACGTCACAAAAATTAATTAAGTCACAAAATACATAACTTCACAAAAATAAATGACGTCACAAAAATTAATTACGTCACAAAATACATAATGTCACAAAAATAAATGACGTCACAAAATACATAACGTCACAAAAATAAATGACGTCACAAAATACATAACGTCACAAAAATAAATGACGTCACAAAAATTAATTAAGTCACAAAATACATAACTTCACAAAAATAAATGACGTCACAAAAATTAATTACGTCACAAAATACATAACGTCACAAAAATAAATGACGTCACAAAATACATAACGTCAAAAAATAAATGACGACACAAAAATTAATTAAGTCACAAAATACATAACGTCACAAAAATAAATGACGTCACAAAAATTAATTAAGTCACAAAATACATAACGTCACAAAAATAAATGACGTCACAAAATACATAACGTCAAAAAATAAATGACGACACAAAAATTAATTAAGTCACAAAATACATAACGTCGCAAAAATAAATGACGTCACAAAATACATAACGTCACAAAAATAAATGAAGTAACAAAATACATAACGTCACAAAAATAAATGACGTCACAAAATACATAACGTCACAAAAAAATGACGTCACAAATTATATAACGTCACAAAAAAAGACGTCACAAAATACATAACGTCACAAAAATAAATGACGTCACAAATTATTAATTACGCCACAAAATACATAACGTCACAAAAATAAATGACGTCACAAAATACATAACGTCACAAAAACATAACGTCACAAAAATAAATGACGTCACAAAATACATAACGTCAAAAAAATAAATGACGTCACAAAATACATAACGTCACAAAAATAAATGACGTCACAAAATACATAACGTCACAAAAATAAATGACGTCACAAAATACATAACGTCACAAAAAATGACGTCACAAAATACATAACGTCACAAAAAAAGACGTCACAAAATACATAACGTCACAAAAATAAATGACGTCACAAAATATTAATTACGTCACAAAATACATAACGTCACAAAAATAAATGACGTCACAAAATATTAATTACATCACAAAATACATAACGTCACAAAAATAAATGACGTCACAAAATACATAACGTCACAAAAACATAACGTTACAAAAATAAATGACGTTACAAAATACATAACGTTTCAAAAATAAATGACGTCACAAAATACACAACGTCACAAAAATAAATGACGTCACAAAAATAAATGACGTCACAAAAAAATGATGTCACAAAATACATAACGTCACAAAAATAAATGACGTCACAAAATACATAACGTCAAAAAAATAAATGACGTCACAAGAATTAATTAAGTCACAAAATGCATAACATCACAAAAATAAATGACGTCAAAAAATACATAACGTCACAAAAATAAATGACGTCACAAAATACATCACGTCACAAAAATAAATGACGTCACAAAATACATAACGTTACAAAAATAAATGACGTCACAAAAATTAATTAAATCACAAAATACATAACGTCACAAAAATAAATTACGTCACAAAATACATAACGTCACAAAATACATAACGTCACAAAAATAAATGGCGTCACAAAATACATAACGTCAAAAAAATAAATGACGTCACAAAATACATAACGTCACAAAAATAAATGACGTCACAAAATACATAACGTCACAAAAATAAATGACGTCACAAAATACATAACGTCACAAAAATAAATGACGTCACAAAATACATAATGTCACAAAAATAAATGACGTCACAAAATACATAACGTCACAAAAATAAATGACGTCACAAAAATTAATTAAGTCACAAAATACATAACTTCACAAAAATAAATGACGTCACAAAAATTAATTACGTCACAAAATACATAATGTCACAAAAATAAATGACGTCACAAAATACATAACGTCCCAAACATTAATGACGTCACAAAATACATAACGTCACAAAAATAAATAGCGTCACAAAATACATAACGTCACAAAAATAAATGACGTCACAAAATACATAACGTCACAAAAATAAATGACGTAACAAAATACATAACGTCACAAAAATAAATGACGTCACAAAATGCATAACATCACAAAAATAAATGACGTCAAAAAATACATAACGTCACAAAAATAAATGACGTCACAAAATACATCACGTCACAAAAATAAATGACGTCACAAAATACATAACGTTACAAAAATAAATGACGTCACAAAAATTAATTAAATCACAAAATACATAACGTCACAAAAATAAATTACGTCACAAAATACATAACGTCACAAAATACATAACGTCACAAAAATAAATGGCGTCACAAAATACATAACGTCAAAAAAATAAATGACGTCACAAAATACATAACGTCACAAAAATAAATGACGTCACAAAATACATAACGTCACAAAAATAAATGACGTCACAAAATACATAACGTCACAAAAATAAATGATGTCACAAAATACATAATGTCACAAAAATAAATGACGTCACAAAATACATAACGTCACAAAAATAAATGACGTCACAAAAATTAATTAAGTCACAAAATACATAATGTCACAAAAATAAATGACGTCACAAAATACATAACGTCCCAAACATTAATGACGTCACAAAATACATAACGTCACAAAAATAAATAGCGTCACAAAATACATAACGTCACAAAAATAAATGACGTCACAAAATACATAACGTCACAAAAATAAATGACGTAACAAAATACATAACGTCACAAAAATAAATGACGTCACAAAATACATAACGTCACAAAAAAATGACGTCACAAATTACATAACGTCACAAAAAAAGACGTCACAAAATACATAACGTCACAAAAATAAATGACGTCACAAATTATTAATTACGTCACAAAATACATAACGTCACAAAAATAAATGACGTCACAAAATACATAACGTCACAAAAACAAATGACGTCACAAAATACATAACGTCACAAAAATAAATGACGTAACAAAATACATAACGTCACAAAAATAAATGACGTCACAAAATACATAACGTCACAAAAAAATGACGTCACAAATTACATAACGTCACAAAAAAAGACGTCACAAAATACATAACGTCACAAAAATAAATGACGTCACAAATTATTAATTACGTCACAAAATACATAACGTCACAAAAATAAATGACGTCACAAAATACATAACGTCACAAAAACAAATGACGTCACGAAATACATAACGTCACAAAAATAAATGACGTCACAAAATACATAACGTCACAAAAATAAATGACGTCACAAAATACATAACGTCACAAAAATAAATGACGTCACAAAAATTAATTAAGTCACAAAATACATAACGTCAAAAAATAAATGACGTCACAAAATATATAACGTCACAAAAAAAGACGTCACAAAATACATAACGTCACAAAAATAAATGACGTCACAAAATATTAATTACGTCACAAAATACATAACGTCACAAAAATAAATGACGTCACAAAATACATAACGTCACAAAAACATAACGTCACAAAAATAAATGACGTCACAAAATACATAACGTCACAAAAATAAATGACGTTACAAAATACATAACGTTTCAAAAATAAATGACGTCACAAAAAACATAACGTCACAAAAATAAATGACGTCACAAAATACATAACGTCACAAAAAAATGACGTCACAAAATACATAACGTCACAAAAATAAATGACGTCACAAAATACAAAACGTCACAAAATACATAACGTCACAAAAATAAATGACGTAACAAAATACATAACGTCACAAAAATAAATGACGTCACAAAATACTTAACGTCACAAAAATAAATGACGTCACAAAATACATAACGTCACAAAAATAAATGACGTCACAAAATACATAACGTCACAAAAATAAATGACGTCACAAAATACATAACGTCACAAAAATAAATGACGTCACAAAATACATAACGTCACAAAAATAAATGACGTCACAAAATATAATTTACGTCACAAAATACATAACGTCAAAAAAATAAATGACGTCACAAAATATTAATCACGTCACAAAATGCATAACGTCACAAAAATAAATGACGTCAAAAAATACATAACGACACAAAAATAAATGACGTCACAAAATACATAACGTCACAAAAATAAATGACGTCACAAAATACTTAACGTCACAAAAATAAATGACGTCACAAAATACATAACGTCACAAAAATAAATGACGTCACAAAATACATAACGTCACAAAAATAAATGACGTCACAAAATACATAACGTCACAAAAATAAATGACGTCACAAAATACATAACGTCACAAAAACATAACGTCACAAAAATAAAGTACGTCACAAAATACATAACGTCACAAAATACATAACGTCACAAAAATAAATGGCGTCACAAAATACATAACGTCAAAAAATAAATGACGTCACAAAATACATAACGTCACAAAAATAAATGACGTCACAAAATACATAACGTCACAAAAATAAATGACGTCACAAAATACATAACGTCACAAAAATAAATGACGTCACAAAATACAAAACGTCACAAAAATAAATGACGTCACAAAAATTAATTACGTCACAAAATACATAACGTCACAAAAATAAATGACGTCACAAAATACATAACGTCACAAAAATAAATGGCGTCACAAAATACATAACGTAACAAAAATAAATGACTTCACAAAATACATAACGTCACAAAAAAATGACGTCACAAAATACATAACGTCACAAAAAAGACGTCACAAAATACATAACGTCACAAAAATAAATGACGTCACAAAATATTAATTACGTCACAAAATACATAACGTCACAAAAATAAATGACGTCACAAAAATTAATTACGTCAAAAAATACATAACGTCACAAAAATAAATGGCGTCACAAAATACATAACGTCACAAAAATAAATGACGTCACAAAATACATAACGTCACAAAAAAATGACGTCACAAAATACATAACGTCACAAAAAAAGACGTCACAAAATACATAACGTCACAAAAATAAATGACGTCACAAAATATTAATTAACTCACAAAATACATAACGTCACAAAAATAAATGACGTAACAGAATATTAATTACATCACAAAATACATAACGTCACTAAAATAAATGACGTCACAAAATACATAACGTCACAAAAATAAATGACGTCACAAAATATTAATCACGTCACAAAATGCATAACGTCACAAAATTAAATGACGTCAAAAAATTAATTAAGTCACAAAATACATAACGTCACAAAAATAAATTACGTCACAAAATACATAACGTCACAAAATACATAACGTCACAAATATAAATGGCGTCACAAAATACATAACGTCAAAAAAAATGACGTCACAAAATACATAACGTCACAAAAATAAATGACGTCACAAAATACATAACGTCACAAAAATAAATGACGTCACAAAATACATAACGTCACAAAAATAAATGACGTCACAAAATACATAACGTCACAAAAATAAATGACGTCACAAAATATAATTTACGTCACAAAATACATAACGTCACAAAAATAAATGACGTCACAAAATATTAATCACGTCACAAAATGCATAACGTCACAAAAATAAATGACGTCAAAAAATACATAACGTCACAAAAATAAATGACGTCACAAAATACATAACGTCACAAAAATAAATGACGTCACAAAATACATAACCTCACAAAAATAAATGACGTCACAAAATACATAACGTCACAAAAATAAATGACGTCACAAAATACATAACGTCAAAAAAATAAATGACGTCACAAAATACATAACGTCACAAAAATAAATGACGTCACAAAATACATAACGTCAAAAAATAAATGACGTCACAAAATACATAACGTCACAAAAATAAATGACGTCACAAAATACATAACGTCACAAAAATAAATGACGTCACAAAATACATAACGTCACAAAAATAAATGACGTCACAAAATACAAAACGTCACAAAAATAAATGACGTCACAAAAATTAATTAAGTCACAAAATACATAACGTCACAAAAATAAATTACGTCACAAAATACATAACTTCACAAAAATAAATGGCGTCACAAAATACATAACGTAACAAAAATAAATGACTTCACAAAATACATAACGTCACAAAAAAATGACGACACAAAATACATAACGTCACAAAAAAAGACGTCACAAAATACATAACGTCACAAAAATAAATGACGTCACAAAATATTAATTACGTCACAAAATACATAACGTCACAAAAATAAATGACGTCACAAAAATTAATTACGTCACAAAATACATAACGTCACAAAAATAAATGACGTCACAAAATACATAACGTCACAAAAATAAATGGCGTCACAAAATACATAACGTCACAAAAATAAATGACGTCACAAAATACATAACGTCACAAAAAAATGACGTCACAAAATACATAACGTCACAAAAAAAACGTCACAAAATACATAACGTCACAAAAATAAATGACGTCACAAAATATTAATTAACTCACAAAATACATAACGTCACAAAAATAAATGACGTAACAAAATATTAATTACATCACAAAATACATAACGTCACTAAAATAAATGACGTCACAAAATACATAACGTCACAAAAATAAATGACGTCACAAAATATTAATCACGTCACAAAATGCATTACGTCACAAAAATAAATGACGTCAAAAAATTAATTAAGTCACAAAATACATAACGTCACAAAAATAAATTACGTCACAAAATACATAACGTCACAAAATACATAACGTCACAAAATACATAACGTCACAAATATAAATGGCGTCACAAAATACATAACGTCAAAAAAAATGACGTAACAAAATACATTACGTCACAAAAATAAATGACGTCACAAAATACATAACCTCACAAAAATAAATGACGTCACAAAATATTAATCACGTCACAAAATGCATAACGTCACAAAAATAAATGACGTCAAAAAATACATAACGTCACAAAAATAAATGACGTCACAAAATACATAACGTCAAAAAAATAAATGACGTCACAAAATACATAACGTCACAAAAATAAATGACGTCACAAAATACATAACGTCACAAAAATAAATGACGTCACAAAATACATAACGTCACAAAAATAAATGACGTCACAAAATATAATTTACGTCACAAAATACATAACGTCACAAAAATAAATGACGTCACAAAATATTAATCACGTCACAAAATGCATAACGTCACAAAAATAAATGACGTCAAAAAATACATAACGTCACAAAAATAAATGACGTCACAAAATACATAACGTCACAAAAATAAATGACGTCACAAAATACATAACGTCACAAAAATAAATGACGTCACAAAAATTAATTAAGTCAAAAAATACATAACGTCACAAAAATAAATTACGTCACAAAATACATAACGTCACAAAATACATAACGTCACAAAAATAAATTGCGTCACAAAATACATAACGTCAAAAAAAATGACGACACAAAAAACATAACGTCACAAAAATAAATGACGTCACAAAATACATAACGTCACAAAAATAAATGACGTCACAAAAATTAATTACGTCACAAAATACATAACGTCACAAAAATAAATGACGTCACAAAATACATAACGTCACAAAAATAAATGGCGTCACAAAATACATAACGTAACAAAAATAAATGACGTCACAAAATACATAACGTCACAAAAAAAAGACGTCAAAAAATACATAACGTCACAAAAAAAACGTCACAAAATACATAACGTCACAAAAATAAATGACGTCACAATATATTAATTACGTCACAAAATACATAACGTCACAAAAATAAATGACGTCACAAAATATTAATTACATCACAAAATACATAACGTCACAAAAATAAATGACGTCACAAAATACATAACGTCACAAAAATAAATGACGTCACAAAATATTAATCACGTCACAAAATGCATAACGTCACAAAAATAAATGACGTCAAAAAATTAATTAAGTCACAAAATACATAACGTCACAAAAATAGATTACGTCACAAAATACATAACGTCACAAAATACATAACGTCACAAAAATAAATGGCGTCACAAAATACATAACGTCAAAAAAAATGACGTCACAAAATACATAACGTCACAAAAATAAATGACGTCACAAAAATTAATTAAGTCACAAAATACATAACGTCAAAAAAATAAATGACGTCACAAAATACATAACGTCACAAAAATAAATGACGTCACAAAATACATAACGTCACAAAAATAAATGACGTCACAAAATACATAACGTCACAAAAATGACGTCACAAAATACATAACGTCACAAAAAAAAGACGTCACAAAATACATAACGTCACAAAAATAAATGACGTCACAAAATATTAATTACGTCACAAAATACATAACGTCACAAAAATAAATGACGTCAAAAAATTAATTAAGTCACAAAATACATAACGTCACAAAAATAAATGACGTCACAAAATACATAACGTCACAAAAATAAATGACGTTACAAAATACATAACGTTTCAAAAATAAATAACGTCACAAAATACATAACGTCACAAAAGTAAATGACGTCACAAAAATAAATGACGTCACAAAAAAATGACGTCACAAAATACATAACGTCACAAAAATAAATGACGTCACAAAATACATAACGTCAAAAAATTAATGACGTCACAAAAATTAATTAAGTCACAAAATACATAACGTCACAAAAATAAATTACGTCACAAAATACATAACGTCACAAAATACATAACGTCACAAAAATAAATGACGTCACAAAATACATAACGTCACAAAAATAAATGGCGTCACAAAATACATAACGTAAAAAAAATAAATGACGCCACAAAATACATAACGTCACAAAAAAATGACGTCCCAAAAAAAAGACGTCACAAAATACATAACGTCACAAAAATAAATGACGTCAAAAATATTAATTACGTCACAAAATACATAACGTCACAAAAATAAATGACGTCACAAAATACATAACGTCACAAAAACATAACGTCATAAAAATAAATGACGTCACAAAATACATAACGTCACAAAAATAAATGACGTTACAAAATACATAACGTTTCAAAAATAAATGACGTCACAAAATACATAACGTCACAAAAATAAATGACGTCACAAAATATAATTTACGTCACAAAATACATAACGTCACAAAAATATATGACGTCACAAAATATTAATCACGTCACAAAATGCATAACGTCACAAAAATAAATGACGTCACAAAATACTTAACGTCACAAAAATAAATGACGTCACAAAATACATAACGTCACAAAAATAAATGACGTCACAAAATACATAACGTCACAAAAATAAATGACGTCACAAAATACATAACGTCACAAAAATAATTGACGTCACAAAATACATAACTTCACAAAAACATAACGTCACAAAAATAAAGTACGTCACAAAATGCATAACGTCACAAAATACATAACGTCACAAAAATAAATGGCGTCACAAAATACATAACGTCAAAAAATAAATGACGTCACAAAATACATAACGTCACAAAAATAAATGACGTCACAAAATACATAACGTCACAAAAATAAATGACGTCACAAAATACATAACGTCACAAAAATAAATGACGTCACAAAATACATAACGTCACAAAAATAAATGACGTCACAAAATACATAACGTCACAAAAATAAATGATGTCACAAAAATTAATTAAGTCACAAAATACATTACTTCACAAAAATAAATGACGTCACAAAAATTAATTACGCCACAAAATACATAACGTCACAAAAATAAATGACGTCACAAAATACATAACGTCACAAAAATAAATGGCGTCACAAAATACATAACGTAACAAAAATAAATGACGTCACAAAATACATAACGTCACAAAAAAATGACGTCACAAAATACATAACGTCACAAAAAAAGACGTCACAAAATACATAACGTCACAAAAATAAATGACGTCACAAAATATTAATTACGTCACAAAATACATAACGTCAAAAAAATAAATGACGTCACAAAATATTAATCACGTCACAAAATGCATAACGTCACAAAAATAAATGACGTCAAAAAATTATAACGTCACAAAAATAAATGACGTCACAAAATATTAATCACGTCACAAAATGCATAACGTCACAAAAATAAATGACGTCACAAAATATTAATTACGTCACAAAATACATAACGTCACAAAAAGAAATGACGTCACAAAATACATAACGTCACAAAAACATAACGTTACAAAAATAAATGACGTTACAAAATACATAACGTTTCAAAAATAAATGACGTCACAAAATACATAACGTCACAAAAATAAATGACGTCACAAAAATAAATGACGTCACAAAAAAATGACGTCACAAAATACATAACGTCACAAAAATAAATGACGTCACAAGAATTAATTAAGTCACAAAATGCATAACATCACAAAAATAAATGACGTCAAAAAATACATAACGTCACAAAAATAAATGACGTTACAAAATACATAACGTTTCAAAAATAAATGACGTCACAAAATACATAACGTCACAAAAATAAATGACGTCACAAAAATAAATGACGTCACAAAAAAATGACGTCACAAAATACATAACGTCACAAAAATAAATGACGTCACAAAATACATAACGTCACAAAAATAAATGACGTCACAAGAATTAATTAAGTCACAAAATGCATAACATCACAAAAATAAATGACGTCAAAAAATACATAACGTCATAAAAATAAATGACGTCACAAAATACATCACGTCACAAAAATAAATGACGTCACAAAATACATAACGTTACAAAAATAAATGACGTCACAAAAATTAATTAAATCACAAAATACATAACGTCACAAAAATAAATTACGTCACAAAATACATAACGTCACAAAATACATAACGTCACAAAAATAAATGGCGTCACAAAATACATAACGTCAAAAAAATAAATGACGTCACAAAATACATAACGTCACAAAAATAAATGACGTCACAAAATACATAACGTCACAAAAATAAATGACGTCACAAAATACATAACGTCACAAAAATAAATGACGTCACAAAATACATAATGTCACAAAAATAAATGACGTCACAAAATACATAACGTCACAAAAATAAATGACGTCACAAAAATTAATTAAGTCACAAAATACATAACTTCACAAAAATAAATGACGTCACAAAAATTAATTACGTCACAAAATACATAATGTCACAAAAATAAATGACGTCACAAAATACATAACGTCCCAAACATTAATGACGTCACAAAATACATAACGTCACAAAAATAAATAGCGTCACAAAATACATAACGTCACAAAAATAAATGACGTCACAAAATACATAACGTCACAAAAATAAATGACGTAACAAAATACATAACGTCACAAAAATAAATGACGTCACAAAATACATAACGTCACAAAAAAAGACGTCACAAAATACATAACGTCACAAAAATAAATGACGTCACAAATTATTAATTACGTCACAAAATACATAACGTCACAAAAATAAATGACGTCACAAAATACATAACGTCACAAAAACAAATGACGTCACAAAATACATAACGTCACAAAAATTAATGACGTAACAAAATACATAACGTCACAAAAATAAATGACGTCACAAAATACATAACGTCACAAAAAAATGACGTCACAAATTACATAACGTCACAAAAAAAGACGTCACAAAATACATAACGTCACAAAAATAAATGACGTCACAAATTATTAATTACGTCACAAAATACATAACGTCACAAAAATAAATGACGTCACAAAATACATAACGTCACAAAAACAAATGACGTCACAAAATACATAACGTCACAAAAATAAATGACGTCACAAAATACATAACGTCACAAAAATAAATGACGTCACAAAATACATAACGTCACAAAAATAAATGACGTCACAAAAATTAATTAAGTCACAAAATACATAACGTCAAAAAAATAAATGACGTCACAAAATATATAACGTCACAAAAAAAGACGTCACAAAATACATAACGTCACAAAAATAAATGACGTCACAAAATATTAATTACGTCACAAAATACATAACGTCACAAAAATAAATGACGTCACAAAATACATAACGTCACAAAAACATAACGTCACAAAAATAAATGACGTCACAAAATACATAACGTCACAAAAATAAATGACGTTACAAAATACATAACGTTTCAAAAATAAATGACGTCACAAAATACATAACGTCACAAAAATAAATGACGTCACAAAATACATAATGTCACAAAAAAATGACGTCACAAAATACATAACGTCACAAAAATAAATGACGTCACAAAATACAAAACGTCACAAAATACATAACGTCACAAAAATAAATGACGTAACAAAATACATAACGTCACAAAAATAAATGACGTCACAAAATACTTAACGTCACAAAAATAAATGACGTCACAAAATACATAACGTCACAAAAATAAATGACGTCACAAAATACATAACGTCACAAAAATAAATGACGTCACAAAATACATAACGTCACAAAAATAAATGACGTCACAAAATACATAACGTCACAAAAATAAATGACGTCACAAAATATAATTTACGTCACAAAATACATAACGTCACAAAAATAAATGACGTCACAAAATATTAATCACGTCACAAAATGCATAACGTCACAAAAATAAATGACGTCAAAAAATACATAACGTCACAAAAATAAATGACGTCACAAAATACATAACGTCACAAAAATAAATGACGTCACAAAATACTTAACGTCACAAAAATAAATGACGTCACAAAATACATAACGTCACAAAAATAAATGACGTCACAAAATACATAACGTCACAAAAATAAATGACGTCACAAAATACATAACGTCACAAAAATAAATGACGTCACAAAATACATAACGTCACAAAAACATAACGTCACAAAAATAAAGTACGTCACAAAATACATAACGTCACAAAATACATAACGTCACAAAAATAAATGGCGTCACAAAATACATAACGTCAAAAAATAAATGACGTCACAAAATACATAACGTCACAAAAATAAATGACGTCACAAAATACATAACGTCACAATAATAAATGACGTCACAAAATACATAACGTCACAAAAATAAATGACGTCACAAAATCAAAAACGTCACAAAAATAAATGACGTCACAAAAATTAATTACGTCACAAAATACATAACGTCACAAAAATAAATGACGTCACAAAATACATAACGTCACAAAAATAAATGGCGTCACAAAATACATAACGTAACAAAAATAAATGACTTCACAAAATACATAACGTCACAAAAAAATGACGTCACAAAATACATAACGTCACAAAAAAAGACGTCACAAAATACATAACGTCACAAAAATAAATGACGACACAAAATATTAATTACGTCACAAAATACATAACGTCACAAAAATAAATGACGTCACAAAAATTAATTACGTCACAAAATACATAACGTCACAAAAATAAATGACGTCACAAAATACATAACGTCACGTTAAAAACTAAAGTTGAGGCATTTACCCCCCAAAAATAAGGACAGAGATAGTCACAAAAATAAATGACGTCACAAAATATTAATCACGTTATGTATTTTGTGACGTCATTTATTTTTGTGACGTTATGTATTTTTTGACGTTATGTATTTTGTGACGTCATTTATTTTTGTGACGTTATGTATTTTGTGACGTAATTAATATTTTGTGACGTCATTTATTTTTGTGACGTTATGTATTTTGTGACGTCATTTACTTTTGTGACGTTATTTATTTTCTGACGTCATTTATTTTTGTGACGTTGTGTATTTTGTGACGTCATTTATTTTTTTGACGTTATGTTTTTGTGACGTTATGTATTTTGTGACGTCATTTATTTTTGTGACGTTATGTATTTTGTGACGTAATTAATCATTTGTGACGTCATTTATTTTTGTGACGTTATGTATTTTGTGACGTCTTTTTTTGTGACGTTATGTATTTTGTGACGTCATTTTTTGTGACGTCATTTATTTTTGTGACGTTATGTATTTTGTTACGTCATTTATTTTTGTGACGTTATGTATTTTGTGACGTCATTTATTTTTGTGACGTTATGTATTTTGTGACGTAATTAATATTTTGTGACGTCATTTATTTTTGTGACGTTAAGTATTTTGTGACGTCATTTACTTTTGTGACGTTATGTATTTTCTGACGTCATTTATTTTTGTGACGTTGTGTATTTTGTGACGTCATTTATTTTTTTGACGTTATGTTATTGTGACGTTATGTATTTTGTGACGTCATTTATTTTTGTGACGTTATGTATTTTTTGACGTCATTTATTTCTGTGACGTTTTGTATTTTGTGACGTTATGTATTTTATGACGTCATTTATTTTTGTGACGTTATGTATTTTGTGACGTCATTTATTTTTGTGACGTTATGTATTTTGTGACGTCATTTATTTTTGTGACGTTATGTATTTTGTGACGTTATGTATTTTGTGACGTCATTTATTTTTGTGACGTTATGTATTTTGTGACGTAATTAATATTTTGTGACGTCATTTATTTTTGTGACGTTATGTATTTTGTGACATCATTTACTTTTGTGACGTTATGTATTTTCTGACGTCATTTATTTTTGTGACGTTATTTATTTTGTGACGTCATTTATTTTTTTGACGTTATGTTTTTGTGACGTTATGTATTTTGTGACGTCATTTATTTTTGTGACGTTATGTATTTTGTGACGTAATTAATAATTTGTGACGTCATTTATTTTTGTGACGTTATGTATTTTGTGACGTCTTTTTTTGTGACGTTATGTATTTTGTGACGTCATTTTTTTGTGACGTCATTTATTTTTGTGACGTTATGTATTTTGTTACGTCATTTATTTTTGTGACGTTATGTATTTTGTGACGTCATTTATTTTTGTGACGTTATGTATTTTGTGACGTAATTAATTTTTGTGACGTCATTTATTTTTGTGACGTTATGTATTTTGTGACGTAATTAATAATTTGTGACGTCATTTATTTTTGTGACGTTATGTATTTTGTGACGTCTTTTTTTGTGACGTTATGTATTTTGTGACGTCATTTATTTTTGTGACGTTATGTATTTTGTGACGTCATTTATTTTTGTGACGTTATGTATTTTTTGACGTTATGTATTTTGTGACGTCATTTATTTTTGTGACGTTATGTATTTTGTGACGTAATTAATATTTTGTGACGTCATTTATTTTTGTGACGTTATGTATTTTGTGACGTCATTTACTTTTGTGACGTTACATACAAAATACATAACGTCACAAAAATAAATGACGTCACAAAATACATAACGTCACAAAAATAAATGGCGTCACAAAATACATAACGTAACAAAAATAAATGACGTCACAAAATACATAACGTCACAAAAAAATGACGTCACAAAATACATAACGTCACAAAAAAAGACGTCACAAAATACATAACGTCACAAAAATAAATGACGTCACAAAATATTGATTACGTCACAAAATACATAACGTCACAAAAATAAATGACGTCACAAAATATTAATCACGTCACAAAATGCATAACGTCACAAAAATAAATGACGTCAAAAAATTATAACGTCACAAAAATAAATGACGTCACAAAATATTAATCACGTCACAAAATGCATAACGTCACAAAAATAAATGACGTCACAAAATATTAATTACGTCACAAAATACATAACGTCACAAAAATAAATGACGTCACAAAATACATAACGTCACAAAAACATAACGTTACAAAAATAAATGACGTTACAAAATACATAACGTTTCAAAAATAAATGACGTCACAAAATACATAACGTCACAAAAATAAATGACGTCACAAAAATAAATGACGTCACAAAAAAATGACGTCACAAAATACATAACGTCACAAAAATAAATGACGTCACAAAATACATAACGTCACAAAAATAAATGACGTCACAAGAATTAATTAAGTCACAAAATGCATAACATCACAAAAATAAATGACGTCAAAAATACATAACGTCACAAAAATAAATGACGTTACAAAATACATAACGTTTCAAAAAAAAATGACGTCACAAAATACATAACGTCACAAAAATAAATGACGTCACAAAAATAAATGACGTCACAAAAAAATGACGTCACAAAATACATAACGTCACAAAAATAAATGACGTCACAAAATACATAACGTCACAAAAATAAATGACGTCACAAGAATTAATTAAGTCACAAAATGCATAACATCACAAAAATAAATGACGTCAAAAAATACATAACGTCATAAAAATAAATGACGTCACAAAATACATCACGTCACAAAAATAAATGACGTCACAAAATACATAACGTTACAAAAATAAATGACGTCACAAAAATTAATTAAATCACAAAATACATAACGTCACAAAAATAAATTACGTCACAAAATACATAACGTCACAAAATACATAACGTCACAAAAATAAATGGCGTCACAAAATACATAACGTCAAAAAAATAAATGACGTCACAAAATACATAACGTCACAAAAATAAATGACGTCACAAAATACATAACGTCACAAAAATAAATGACGTCACAAAATACATAACGTCACAAAAATAAATGACGTCACAAAATACATAATGTCACAAAAATAAATGACGTCACAAAATACATAACGTCACAAAAATAAATGACGTAACAAAATACATAACGTCACAAAAATAAATGACGTCACAAAATACATAACGTCACAAAAAAAGACGTCACAAAATACATAACGTTACAAAAATAAATGACGTCACAAAAATTAATTAAGTCACAAAATACATAACTTCACAAAAATAAATGACGTCACAAAAATTAATCACGTCACAAAATACATAATGTCACAAAAATAAATGACGTCACAAAATACATAACGTCCCAAACATTAATGACGTCACAAAATACATAACGTCACAAAAATAAATAGCGTCACAAAATACATAACGTCACAAAAATAAATGACGTCACAAAATACATAACGTCACAAAAATAAATGACGTAACAAAATACATAACGTCACAAAAATAAATGACGTCACAAAATACATAACGTCACAAAAAAAGACGTCACAAAATACATAACGTCACAAAAATAAATGACGTCACAAAATACATAACGTCAAAAAATACATAACGTCACAAAAATAAATGACGTCACAAAATACATAACGTGATTAATATTTTGTGACGTCATTTATTTTTGTGACTATCTCTGTCCTTATTTTTGGGGGGTAAATGCCTCAACTTTAGTTTTTAACGTGACGTTATGTATTTTGTGACGTCATTTATTTTTGTGACGTTATGTATTTTGTGACGTAATTAATTTTTGTGACGTCATTTATTTTTGTGACGTTATGTATTTTGTGACGTAATTAATATTTTGTGTCGTCATTTATTTTTGTGACGTTATGTATTTTGTGACGTCTTTTTTTGTGACGTTATGTATTTTGTGACGTCATTTTTTTGTGACGTTATGTATTTTGTGAAGTCATTTATTTTTGTTACGTTATGTATTTTGTGACGCCATTTATTTTTGTGACGTTATGTATTTTGTGACGTCATTTATTTTTGTGACGTTATGTATTTTGTGACGTAATTAATTTTTGTGACGTCATTTATTTTTGTGACGTTTTTGATTTTGTGACGTCATTTATTTTTGTGACGTTATGTATTTTGTGACGTCATTTATTTTTGTGACGTTATGTATTTTGTGACGTCATTTATTTTTGTGACGTTATGTATTTTGTGACGTCATTTATTTTTTGACGTTATGTATTTTGTGACGCCATTTATTTTTGTGACGTTATGTATTTTGTGACGTTATGTATTTTGTGACGTACTTTATTTTTGTGACGTTATGTTTTTGTGACGTTATGTATTTTGTGACGTCATTTATTTTTGTGACGTTATGTATTTTGTGACGTCATTTATTTTTGTGACGTTATGTATTTTGTGACGTAATTAATATTTTGTGACGTCATTTATTTTTGTGACGTTATGTATTTTGTGACGTCATTTACTTTTGTGACGTTATGTATTTTCTGACGTCATTTATTTTTGTGACGTTGTGTATTTTGTGACGTCATTTATTTTTTTGACGTTATGTTATTGTGACGTTATGTATTTTGTGACGTCATTTATTTTTGTGACGTTATGTATTTTTTGACGTCATTTATTTCTGTGACGTTTTGTATTTTGTGACGTTATGTATTTTATGACGTCATTTATTTTTGTGACGTTATGTATTTTGTGACGTCATTTATTTTTGTGACGTTATGTATTTTGTGACGTCATTTATTTTTGTGACGTTATGTATTTTGTGACGTTATGTATTTTGTGACGTCATTTATTTTTGTGACGTTATGTATTTTGTGACGTAATTAATATTTTGTGACGTCATTTATTTTTGTGACGTTATGTATTTTGTGACATCATTTACTTTTGTGACGTTATGTATTTTCTGACGTCATTTATTTTTGTGACGTTATGTATTTTGTGACGTCATTTATTTTTTTGACGTTATGTTTTTGTGACGTTATGTATTTTGTGACGTCATTTATTTTTGTGACGTTATGTATTTTGTGACGTAATTAATAATTTGTGACGTCATTTATTTTTGTGACGTTATGTATTTTGTGACGTCTTTTTTTGTGACGTTATGTATTTTGTGACGTCATTTTTTTGTGACGTCATTTATTTTTGTGACGTTATGTATTTTGTTACGTCATTTATTTTTGTGACGTTATGTATTTTGTGACGTCATTTATTTTTGTGACGTTATGTATTTTGTGACGTAATTAATTTTTGTGACGTCATTTATTTTTGTGACGTTATGTATTTTGTGACGTAATTAATAATTTGTGACGTCATTTATTTTTGTGACGTTATGTATTTTGTGACGTCTTTTTTTGTGACGTTATGTATTTTGTGACGTCATTTATTTTTGTGACGTTATGTATTTTGTGACGTCATTTATTTTTGTGACGTTATGTATTTTTTGACGTTATGTATTTTGTGACGTCATTTATTTTTGTGACGTTATGTATTTTGTGACGTAATTAATATTTTGTGACGTCATTTATTTTTGTGACGTTATGTATTTTGTGACGTCATTTACTTTTGTGACGTTACATACAAAATACATAACGTCACAAAAATAAATGACGTCACAAAATACATAACGTCACAAAAATAAATGGCGTCACAAAATACATAACGTAACAAAAATAAATGACGTCACAAAATACATAACGTCACAAAAAAATGACGTCACAAAATACATAACGTCACAAAAAAAGACGTCACAAAATACATAACGTCACAAAAATAAATGACGTCACAAAATATTAATTACGTCACAAAATACATAACGTCACAAAAATAAATGACGTCACAAAATATTAATCACGTCACAAAATGCATAACGTCACAAAAATAAATGACGTCAAAAAATTATAACGTCACAAAAATAAATGACGTCACAAAATATTAATCACGTCACAAAATGCATAACGTCACAAAAATAAATGACGTCACAAAATATTAATTACGTCACAAAATACATAACGTCACAAAAATAAATGACGTCACAAAATACATAACGTCACAAAAACATAACGTTACAAAAATAAATGACGTTACAAAATACATAACGTTTCAAAAATAAATGACGTCACAAAATACATAACGTCACAAAAATAAATGACGTCACAAAAATAAATGACGTCACAAAAAAATGACGTCACAAAATACATAACGTCACAAAAATAAATGACGTCACAAAATACATAACGTCACAAAAATAAATGACGTCACAAGAATTAATTAAGTCACAAAATGCATAACATCACAAAAATAAATGACGTCAAAAAATACATAACGTCACAAAAATAAATGACGTTACAAAATACATAACGTTTCAAAAAAAAATGACGTCACAAAATACATAACGTCACAAAAATAAATGACGTCACAAAAATAAATGACGTCACAAAAAAATGACGTCACAAAATACATAACGTCACAAAAATAAATGACGTCACAAAATACATAACGTCACAAAAATAAATGACGTCACAAGAATTAATTAAGTCACAAAATGCATAACATCACAAAAATAAATGACGTCAAAAAATACATAACGTCATAAAAATAAATGACGTCACAAAATACATCACGTCACAAAAATAAATGACGTCACAAAATACATAACGTTACAAAAATAAATGACGTCACAAAAATTAATTAAATCACAAAATACATAACGTCACAAAAATAAATTACGTCACAAAATACATAACGTCACAAAATACATAACGTCACAAAAATAAATGGCGTCACAAAATACATAACGTCAAAAAAATAAATGACGTCACAAAATACATAACGTCACAAAAATAAATGACGTCACAAAATACATAACGTCACAAAAATAAATGACGTCACAAAATACATAACGTCACAAAAATAAATGACGTCACAAAATACATAATGTCACAAAAATAAATGACGTCACAAAATACATAACGTCACAAAAATAAATGACGTCACAAAAATTAATTAAGTCACAAAATACATAACTTCACAAAAATAAATGACGTCACAAAAATTAATTACGTCACAAAATACATAATGTCACAAAAATAAATGACGTCACAAAATACATAACGTCCCAAACATTAATGACGTCACAAAATACATAACGTCACAAAAATAAATAGCGTCACAAAATACATAACGTCACAAAAATAAATGACGTCACAAAATACATAACGTCACAAAAATAAATGACGTAACAAAATACATAACGTCACAAAAATAAATGACGTCACAAAATACATAACGTCACAAAAAAAGACGTCACAAAATACATAACGTCACAAAAATAAATGACGTCACAAATTATTAATTACGTCACAAAATACATAACGTCACAAAAATAAATGACGTCACAAAATACATAACGTCACAAAAACAAATGACGTCACAAAATACATAACGTCACAAAAATTAATGACGTAACAAAATACATAACGTCACAAAAATAAATGACGTCACAAAATACATAACGTCACAAAAAAATGACGTCACAAATTACATAACGTCACAAAAAAAGACGTCACAAAATACATAACGTCACAAAAATAAATGACGTCACAAATTATTAATTACGTCACAAAATACATAACGTCACAAAAATAAATGACGTCACAAAATACATAACGTCACAAAAACAAATGACGTCACAAAATACATAACGTCACAAAAATAAATGACGTCACAAAATACATAACGTCACAAAAATAAATGACGTCACAAAATACATAACGTCACAAAAATAAATGACGTCACAAAAATTAATTAAGTCACAAAATACATAACGTCAAAAAAATAAATGACGTTACAAAATATATAACGTCACAAAAAAAGACGTCACAAAATACATAACGTCACAAAAATAAATGACGTCACAAAATATTAATTACGTCACAAAATACATAACGTCACAAAAATAAATGACGTCACAAAATACATAACGTCACAAAAACATAACGTCACAAAAATAAATGACGTCACAAAATACATAACGTCACAAAAATAAATGACGTTACAAAATACATAACGTTTCAAAAATAAATGACGTCACAAAATACATAACGTCACAAAAATAAATGACGTCACAAAATACATAATGTCACAAAAAAATGACGTCACAAAATACATAACGTCACAAAAATAAATGACGTCACAAAATACAAAACGTCACAAAATACATAACGTCACAAAAATAAATGACGTAACAAAATACATAACGTCACAAAAATAAATGACGTCACAAAATACTTAACGTCACAAAAATAAATGACGTCACAAAATACATAACGTCACAAAAATAAATGACGTCACAAAATACATAACGTCACAAAAATAAATGACGTCACAAAATACATAACGTCACAAAAATAAATGACGTCACAAAATACATAACGTCACAAAAATAAATGACGTCACAAAATATAATTTACGTCACAAAATACATAACGTCACAAAAATAAATGACGTCACAAAATATTAATCACGTCACAAAATGCATAACGTCACAAAAATAAATGACGTCAAAATATACATAACGTCACAAAAATAAATGACGTCACAAAATACATAACGTCACAAAAATAAATGACGTCACAAAATACTTAACGTCACAAAAATAAATGACGTCACAAAATACATAACGTCACAAAAATAAATGACGTCACAAAATACATAACGTCACAAAAATAAATGACGTCACAAAATACATAACGTCACAAAAATAAATGACGTCACAAAATACATAACGTCACAAAAACATAACGTCACAAAAATAAAGTACGTCACAAAATACATAACGTCACAAAATACATAACGTCACAAAAATAAATGGCGTCACAAAATACATAACGTCAAAAAATAAATGACGTCACAAAATACATAACGTCACAAAAATAAATGACGTCACAAAATACATAACGTCACAAAAATAAATGACGTCACAAAATACATAACGTCACAAAAATAAATGACGTCACAAAATACAAAACGTCACAAAAATAAATGACGTCACAAAAATTAATTACGTCACAAAATACATAACGTCACAAAAATAAATGACGTCACAAAATACATAACGTCACAAAAATAAATGGCGTCACAAAATACATAACGTAACAAAAATAAATGACTTCACAAAATACATAACGTCACAAAAAAATGACGTCACAAAATACATAACGTCACAAAAAAAGACGTCACAAAATACATAACGTCACAAAAATAAATGACGACACAAAATATTAATTACGTCACAAAATACATAACGTCACAAAAATAAATGACGTCACAAAAATTAATTACGTCACAAAATACATAACGTCACAAAAATAAATGACGTCACAAAATACATAACGTCACGTTAAAAACTAAAGTTGAGGCATTTACCCCCCAAAAATAAGGACAGAGATAGTCACAAAAATAAATGACGTCACAAAATATTAATCACGTCACAAAATGCATAACGTCACAAAAATAAATGACGTCAAAAAATACATAACGTCACAAAAATAAATGACGTCACAAAATACATAACGTCACAAAAATAAATGACGTCAAAAAATACATAACGTCACAAAAATAAATGGCGTCACAAAATACATAACGTCAAAAAAATAAATGACGTCACAAAATACATAACGTCACAAAAATAAATGACGTCACAAAATACATAACGTCACAAAAATAAATGACGTCACAAAAATTAATTAAGTCACAAAATACATAACTTCACAAAAATAAATGACGTCACAAAATACATAACGTCACAAAATACATAACGTCACAAAAATAAATGGCGTCACAAAATACATAACGTCAAAAAAATAAATGACGTCACAAAATACATAACGTCACAAAAATAAATGACGTCACAAATTACATAACGTCAAAAAAATAAATGACGTCACAAAAATTAATTAAGTCACAAAATACGTAACTTCACAAAAATAAATGACGTCACAAAAATTAATTACGTCATAAAATACATAACGTTTCAAAAATAAATGACGTCACAAAATTTATAACGTCACAAAAATAAATGACGTCACAAAATACATAACGTCACAAAAAATGACGTCAAAAAATACATAACGTCACAAAAAAAGACGTCACAAAATACATAACGTCACAAAAATAAATGACGTCACAAAATATTGATTACGTCATAAAATACATAACGTTTCAAAAATAAATGACGTCACAAAATACATAACGTCACAAAAATAAATGACGTCACAAAAATAAATGACGTCACAAAAATAAATGACGTCACAAAAAAATGACGTCACAAAATACATAACGTCACAAAAATAAATGACGTCACAAAATACATAACGTCACAAAATACATAACGTCACAAAATACATAACGTCACAAAAATAAATGACGTCACAAAATACATAACGTCACAAAAATAAATGGCGTCACAAAATACATAACGTAACAAAAATAAATGACGTCACAAAATACATAACGTCACAAAAAAATGACGTCACAAAATACTTAACGTCACAAAAAAAAGACGTCACAAAATACATAACGTCACAAAAATAAATGACGTCACAAAATATTAATTACGTCACAAAATACATAACGTCACAAAAATAAATGACGTCACAAAATACACAACGTCACAAAAACATAACGTCACAAAAATAAATGACGTCACAAAATACATAACGTCACAAAAATAAATGACGTTACAAAATACATAACGTTTCAAAAATAAATAACGTCACAAAATACATAACGTCACAAAAATAAATGACGTCACAAAATATAATTTACGTCACAAAATACATAACGTCACAAAAATAAATGACGTCACAAAATATTAATCACGTCACAAAATGCATAACGTCACAAAAATAAATGACGTCAAAAAATACATAACGTCACAAAAATAAATGACGTCACAAAATACATAACGTCACAAAAATAAATGACGTCACAAAATACATAACGTCACAAAAATAAATGACGTCACAAAAATTAATTAAGTCACAAAATACATAACGTCACAAAAATAAATTACGTCACAAAATACATAACGTCACAAAATACATAACGTCACAAAAATAAATGGCGTCACAAAATACATAACGTCAAAAAAATAAATGACGTCACAAAATACATAACGTCACAAAAATAAATGACGTCAATTTAATGAAATCAATTTTTGTGACGTCATTTATTTTTGTTACGTTATGTATTTTGTGACTCCATTTATTTTTGTGACGTTATGTATTTTGTGACGTCATTTATTTTTGTGACGTTATGTATTTTGTAATGTCATTTTTTGGTGACGTTATGTATTTTGTGACGTAATTAATATTTTGTGACGTCATTTATTTTTGTGACGTTATGTATTTTGTGGCGTCATTTATTTTTGTGACGTAATGTATTTTGTGACGTCATTTATTTTTGTGACGTTATGTATTTTGTGACTTAATTAATTTTTGTGACGTCATTTATTTTTGTGACGTTATGTATTTTGTGACGTCATTTATTTTTGTGACGTTTTGTATTTTGTGACGTCATTTATTTTTGTGACGATATGTATTTTGTGACGTCATTTTTTGTGACGTTATGTATTTTGTGACGTAATTTTTTTTGTGACGTTATGTATTTTGTGACGTCATTTATTTTTGTGACGTTATGTATTTTGTGACGTTATGTATTTTGTGACGTCATTTATTTTTGTGACGATATGTATTTTGTGACGTTATGTATTTTTTGACGTCATTAATTTTTGTGACGTTATGTATTTTGTGACTTAATTAATTTTTGTGACGTCATTTATTTTTGTGACGTTATGTATTTTGTGACGTCATTAATTTTTGTGACGTTAAGTATTTTGTGACGTCATTTATTTTTGTGACGTTATGTATTTTGTGACGTCATTTATTTTTGTGACGTTTTGTATTTTGTACAGTATGTATTTTATGACGTCATTTATTTTTGTGACGTTATGTATTTTGTGACGTCATTTATTTTTGTGACGTTATGTATTTTTTGACGTTATGTATTTTGTGACGTCATTTATTTTTGTGACGTTATGTATTTTGTGACGTAATTAATATTTTGTGACGTCATTTATTTTTGTGACGTTATGTATTTTGTGACGTCATTTACTTTTGTGACGTTATTTATTTTCTGACGTCATTTATTTTTGTGACGTTGTGTATTTTGTGACGTCATTTATTTTTTTGACGTTATGTTTTTGTGACGTTATGTATTTTGTGACGTCATTTATTTTTGTGACGTTATGTATTTTTTGACGTCATTTATTTTTGTGACGTTTTGTATTTTGTGACGTTATGTGTTTTATGACGTCATTTATTTTTGTGACGTTATGTATTTTGTGACGTCATTTATTTTTGTGACGTTAAGTATTTTGTGACGTCATTTATTTTTGTGACGTTATGTATTTTGTGACGTTATGTATTTTGTGACGTCATTTATTTTTGTGACGTTTTGTATTTTGTGACAGTATGTATTTTATGACGTCATTTATTTTTGTGACGTTATGTATTTTGTGACGTCATTTATTTTTGTGACGTTATGTATTTTGTGACGTAATTAATATTTTGTGACGTCATTTATTTTAGTGACGTTATGTATTTTGTGACGTCATTTACTTTTGTGACGTTATTTATTTTCTGACGTCATTTATTTTTGTGACGTTGTGTATTTTGTGACGTCATTTATTTTTTGACGTTATGTTTTTGTGACGTTATGTATTTTGTGACGTCATTTATTTTTGTGACGTTATGTATTTTGTGACGTAATTAATAATTTGTGACGTCATTTATTTTTGTGACGTTATGTATTTTGTGACGTCTTTTTTTGTGACGTTATGTATTTTGTGACGTCATTTTTTTGTGACGTCATTTATTTTTGTGACGTTATGTATTTTGTTACGTCATTTATTTTTGTGACGTTATGTATTTTGTGACGTCATTTATTTTTGTGACGTTATGTATTTTGTGACGTAATTAATATTTTGTGACGTCATTTATTTTTGTGACGTTATGTATTTTGTGACGTCATTTACTGTTGTGACGTTATGTATTTTCTGACGTCATTTATTTTTGTGACGTTGTGTATTTTGTGACGTCATTTATTTTTTTGACGTTATGTTATTGTGACGTTATGTATTTTGTGACGTCATTTATTTTTGTGACGTTATGTATTTTTTGACGTCATTTATTTCTGTGACGTTTTGTATTTTGTGACGTTATGTATTTTATGACGTCATTTATTTTTGTGACGTTATGTATTTTGTGACGTCATTTATTTTTGTGACGTTATGTATTTTGTGACGTCATTTATTTTTGTGACGTTATGTATTTTGTGACGTTATGTATTTTGTGACGTCATTTATTTTTGTGACGTTATGTATTTTGTGACGTAATTAATATTTTGTGACGTCATTTATTTTTGTGACGTTATGTATTTTGTGACATCATTTACTTTTGTGACGTTATGTATTTTCTGACGTCATTTATTTTTGTGACGTTATGTATTTTGTGACGTCATTTATTTTTTTGACGTTATGTTTTTGTGACGTTATGTATTTTGTGACGTCATTTATTTTTGTGACGTTATGTATTTTGTGACGTAATTAATAATTTGTGACGTCATTTATTTTTGTGACGTTATGTATTTTGTGACGTCTTTTTTTGTGACGTTATGTATTTTGTGACGTCATTTTTTTGTGACGTCATTTATTTTTGTGACGTTATGTATTTTGTTACGTCATTTATTTTTGTGACGTTATGTATTTTGTGACGTCATTTATTTTTGTGACGTTATGTATTTTGTGACGTAATTAATTTTTGTGACGTCATTTATTTTTGTGACGTTATGTATTTTGTGACGTAATTAATAATTTGTGACGTCATTTATTTTTGTGACGTTATGTATTTTGTGACGTCTTTTTTTGTGACGTTATGTATTTTGTGACGTCATTTATTTTTGTGACGTTATGTATTTTGTGACGTCATTTATTTTTGTGACGTTATGTATTTTTTGACGTTATGTATTTTGTGACGTCATTTATTTTTGTGACGTTATGTATTTTGTGACGTAATTAATATTTTGTGACGTCATTTATTTTTGTGACGTTATGTATTTTGTGACGTCATTTACTTTTGTGACGTTATGTATTTTCTGACGTCATTTATTTTTGTGACGTTGTGTATTTTGTGACGTCATTTATTTTTTTGACGTTATGTTTTTGTGACGTTATGTATTTTGGGACGTCATTTATTTTAGTGACGTTATGTATTTTTTGACGTCATTTATTTTTGTGACGTTTTGTATTTTGTGACGTTATGTATTTTATGACGTCATTTATTTTTGTGACGTTATGTATTTTGTGACGTCATTTATTTTTGTGACGTTATGTATTTTGTGACGTCATTTATTTTGTGACGTTATGTATTTTGTGACGTTATGTATTTTGTGACGTCATTTATTTTTGTGACGTAATGTATTTTGTGACGTCATTTATTTTTGTGACGTTATGTATTTTGTGACGTCATTTATTTTTGTGACGTTATGTATTTTGTGACGTCATTTTTTTGACCTTATGTATTTTGTGACGCCATTTATTTTTGTGACGTTATGTATTTTGTGACGTTATGTATTTTGTGACGTAATTTATTTTTGTGACGTTATGTATTTTGTGACGTCATTTATTTTTGTGACGTTTTGTATTTTGTTACGTCATTTATTTTTGTGACGTTATGTATTTTGTGACGTCATTTATTTTTGTGACGTTAAGTATTTTGTGACGTCATTTATTTTTGTGACGTTATGTATTTGTGACGTCATTTATTTTTGTGACGTTATGTATTTTGTGACGTTATGTATTTTATGACGTCATTTATTTTTGTGACGTTATGTATTTTTTGACGTCATTTATTTTTGTGACGTTATGCATTTTGTGACGTGATTAATATTTTGTGACGTCATTTATTTTTGTAACGTTATGTATTTTGTGACGTAATTAATATTTTGTGACGTCATTAATTTTTGTAACGTTATGTATTTTGTGACGTCATTTATTTTTGTGACGTTATGTATTTTGTGACGTCATTTATTTTTGTGACGTTATGTATTTTGTGACGTCATTTATTTTTGTGACGTTATGTATTTTGTGACGTCATTTATTTTTGTGACGTTAAGTATTTTGTGACGTCATTTATTTTTGTGACGTTATGTATTTTGTGACGTCATTTATTTTTCTGACGTTATGTATTTTGTGACGTTATGTATTTTGTGACGTCATTTATTTTTGTGACGTTATGTATTTTGTGACGTAATTAATACTTTGTGACGTCATTTATTTTTGTGACGTTATGTATTTTGTGACGTCATTTATTTTTGTGACGTCATTTATTTTTGTGACGTTATGTATTTTGTGACGTCATTTATTTTTGTGACGTTATGTATTTTGTGACGTCATTTATTTTTGTGACGTTATGTTTTTGTGACGTTATGTATTTTGTGACGTCATTTATTTTTGTGACGTTATGTATTTTGTGACGTAATTAATAATTTGTGACGTCATTTATTTTTGTGACGTTATGTATTTTGTGACGTCTTTTTTTGTGACGTTATGTATTTTGTGACGTAATTAATATTTTGTGACGTCATTTATTTTTGTGACGTTATGTATTTTGTGACGTCATTTACTTTTGTGACGTTATGTATTTTTTGACGTCATTTATTTTTGTGACGTTATGTATTTTGTGACGTCATTTATTTTTTTGACGTTATGTTTTTGTGACGTTATGTATTTTGTGACGTCATTTATTTTTGTGACGTTATGTATTTTGTGACGTCATTTATTTTTGTGACGTTATGTATTTTGTGACGTAATTAATAATTTGTGACGTCATTTATTTTTGTGACGTTATGTATTTTGTGACGTCTTTTTTTGTGACGTTATGTATTTTGTGACGTCATTTTTTTGTGACGTCATTTATTTTTGTGACGTTATGTATTTTGTTACGTCATTTATTTTTGTGACGTTATGTATTTTGTGACGTCATTTATTTTTGTGACGTTATGTATTTTGTGACGTAATTAATATTTTGTGACGTCATTTATTTTTGTGACGTTATGTATTTTGTGACGTCATTTACTTTTGTGACGTTATGTATTTTCTGACGTCATTTATTTTTGTGACGTTGTGTATTTTCTGACGTCATTTATTTTTGTGACGTTTTGTATTTTGTGACGTTATGTATTTTATGACGTCATTTATTTTTGTGACGTTATGTATTTTGTGACGTCATTTATTTTTGTGACGTTATGTATTTTGTGACGTCATTTATTTTTGTGACGTTATGTATTTTGTGACGTTATGTATTTTGTGACGTCATTTATTTTTGTGACGTTATGTATTTTGTGACGTAATTAATATTTTGTGACGTCATTTATTTTTGTGACGTTATGTATTTTGTGACATCATTTACTTTTGTGACGTTATGTATTTTCTGACGTCATTTATTTTTGTGACGTTATGTATTTTGTGACGTCATTTATTTTTTTGACGTTATGTTTTTGTGACGTTATGTATTTTGTGACGTCATTTATTTTTGTTACGTTATGTATTTTGTGACGTAATTAATAATTTGTGACGTCATTTATTTTTGTGACGTTATGTATTTTGTGACGTCTTTTTTTGTGACGTTATGTATTTTGTGACGTCATTTTTTTGTGACGTCATTTATTTTTGTGACGTTATGTATTTTGTTACGTCATTTATTTTTGTGACGTTATGTATTTTGTGACGTCATTTATTTTTGTGACGTTATGTATTTTGTGACGTAATTAATTTTTGTGACGTCATTTATTTTTGTGACGTTATGTATTTTGTGACGTAATTAATAATTTGTGACGTCATTTATTTTTGTGACGTTATGTATTTTGTGACGTCTTTTTTTGTGACGTTATGTATTTTGTGACGTCATTTATTTTTGTGACGTTATGTATTTTGTGACGTCATTTATTTTTGTGACGTTATGTATTTTTTGACGTTATGTATTTTGTGACGTCATTTATTTTTGTGACGTTATGTATTTTGTGACGTAATTAATATTTTGTGACGTCATTTATTATTGTGACGTTATGTATTTTGTGACGTCATTTACTTTTGTGACGTTATGTATTTTCTGACGTCATTTATTTTTGTGACGTTGTGTATTTTGTGACGTCATTTATTTTTTTGACGTTATGTTTTTGTGACGTTATGTATTTTGTGACGTCATTTATTTTTGTGACGTTATGTATTTTTTGACGTCATTTATTTTTGTGACGTTTTGTATTTTGTGACGTTATGTATTTTATGACGTCATTTATTTTTGTGACGTTATGTATTTTGTGACGTCATTTATTTTTGTGACGTTATGTATTTTGTGACGTCATTTATTTTGTGACGTTATGTATTTTGTGACGTTATGTATTTTGTGACGTCATTTATTTTTGTGACGTAATGTATTTTGTGACGTCATTTATTTTTGTGACGTTATGTATTTTGTGACGTCATTTATTTTTGTGACGTTATGTATTTTGTGACGTCATTTATTTTTGTGACGTTATGTATTTTGTGACGTCATTTTTTTTGACCTTATGTATTTTGTGACGCCATTTATTTTTGTGACGTTATGTATTTTGTGACGTTATGTATTTTGTGACGTAATTTATTTTTGTGACGTTATGTATTTTGTGACGTCATTTATTTTTGTGACGTTATGTATTTTGTTACGTCATTTATTTTTGTGACGTTATGTATTTTGTGACGTCATTTATTTTTGTGACGTTAAGTATTTTGTGACGTCATTTATTTTTGTGACGTTATGTATTTGTGACGTCATTTATTTTTGTGACGTTATGTATTTTGTGACGTTATGTATTTTATGACGTCATTTATTTTTGTGACGTTATGTATTTTTTTTGACGTCATTTATTTTTGTGACGTTATGCATTTTGTGACGTGATTAATATTTTGTGACGTCATTTATTTTTGTAACGTTATGTATTTTGTGACGTAATTAATATTTTGTGACGTCATTAATTTTTGTAACGTTATGTATTTTGTGACGTCATTTATTTTTGTGACGTTATGTATTTTGTGACGTCATTTATTTTTGTGACGTTATGTATTTTGTGACGTCATTTATTTTTGTGACGTTATGTATTTTGTGACGTCATTTATTTTTGTGACGTTAAGTATTTTGTGACGTCATTTATTTTTGTGACGTTATGTATTTTGTGACGTCATTTATTTTTCTGACGTTATGTATTTTGTGACGTTATGTATTTTATGACGTCATTTATTTTTGTGACGTTATGTACTTTGTGACGTCATTTTTTTTTGTGACGTCATTTATTTTTGTGACGTTATGTATTTTGTGACGTTATGTATTTTGTGACGTCATTTATTTTTGTGACGTTATGTATTTTTTGACGTTATGTATTTTGTGACGTCATTTATTTTTGTGACGTTATGTATTTTGTGACGTAATTAATATTTTGTGACGTCATTTATTTTTGTGACGTTATGTATTTTGTGACGTCATTTACTTTTGTGACGTTATGTATTTTCTGACGTCATTTATTTTTGTGACGTTGTGTATTTTGTGACGTCATTTATTTTTGTGACGTTATGTATTTTGTGACGTCATTTATTTTTGTGACGTTATGTATTTTTTGACGTTATGTATTTTGTGACGTCATTTATTTTTGTGACGTTATGTATTTTGTGACGTAATTAATATTTTGTGACGTCATTTATTTTTGTGACGTTATGTATTTTGTGACGTCATTTACTTTTGTGACGTTATGTATTTTCTGACGTCATTTATTTTTGTGACGTTGTGTATTTTGTGACGTCATTTATTTTTTTGACGTTATGTTTTTGTGACGTTATGTATTTTGTGACGTCATTTATTTTTGTGACGTTATGTATTTTTTGACGTCATTTATTTTTGTGACGTTTTGTATTTTGTGACGTTATGTATTTTATGACGTCATTTATTTTTGTGACGTTATGTATTTTGTGACGTCATTTATTTTTGTGACGTTATGTATTTTGTGACGTCATTTATTTTTGTGACGTTATGTATTTTGTGACGTTATGTATTTTGTGACGTTATGTATTTTATGACGTCATTTATTTTTGTGACGTTATGTACTTTGTGACGTCATTTTTTTTTGTGACGTCATTTATTTTTGTGACGTTATGTATTTTGTGACGTTATGTATTTTGTGACGTCATTTATTTTTGTGACGTTATGTATTTTTTGACGTTATGTATTTTGTGACGTCATTTATTTTTGTGACGTTATGTATTTTGTGACGTAATTAATATTTTGTGACGTCATTTATTTTTGTGACGTTATGTATTTTGTGACGTCATTTACTTTTGTGACGTTATGTATTTTCTGACGTCATTTATTTTTGTGACGTTGTGTATTTTGTGACGTCATTTATTTTTGTGACGTTATGTATTTTGTGACGTCATTTATTTTTGTGACGTTATGTATTTTTTGACGTTATGTATTTTCTGACGTCATTTATTTTTGTGACGTTGTGTATTTTGTGACGTCATTTATTTTTTTGACGTTATGTTTTTGTGACGTTATGTATTTTGTGACGTCATTTATTTTTGTGACGTTATGTATTTTTTGACGTCATTTATTTTTGTGACGTTTTGTATTTTGTGACGTTATGTATTTTATGACGTCATTTATTTTTGTGACGTTATGTATTTTGTGACGTCATTTATTTTTGTGACGTTATGTATTTTGTGACGTCATTTATTTTGTGACGTTATGTATTTTGTGACGTTATGTATTTTGTGACGTCATTTATTTTTGTGACGTAATGTATTTTGTGACGTCATTTATTTTTGTGACGTTATGTATTTTGTGACGTCATTTATTTTTGTGACGTTATGTATTTTGTGACGTCATTTATTTTTGTGACGTTATGTATTTTGTGACGTCATTTTTTTTGACCTTATGTATTTTGTGACGCCATTTATTTTTGTGACGTTATGTATTTTGTGACGTTATGTATTTTGTGACGTAATTTATTTTTGTGACGTTATGTATTTTGTGACGTCATTTATTTTTGTGACGTTATGTATTTTGTTACGTCATTTATTTTTGTGACGTTATGTATTTTGTGACGTCATTTATTTTTGTGACGTTAAGTATTTTGTGACGTCATTTATTTTTGTGACGTTATGTATTTGTGACGTCATTTATTTTTGTGACGTTATGTATTTTGTGACGTTATGTATTTTATGACGTCATTTATTTTTGTGACGTTATGTATTTTTTTTGACGTCATTTATTTTTGTGACGTTATGCATTTTGTGACGTGATTAATATTTTGTGACGTCATTTATTTTTGTAACGTTATGTATTTTGTGACGTAATTAATATTTTGTGACGTCATTAATTTTTGTAACGTTATGTATTTTGTGACGTCATTTATTTTTGTGACGTTATGTATTTTGTGACGTCATTTATTTTTGTGACGTTATGTATTTTGTGACGTCATTTATTTTTGTGACGTTATGTATTTTGTGACGTCATTTATTTTTGTGACGTTAAGTATTTTGTGACGTCATTTATTTTTGTGACGTTATGTATTTTGTGACGTCATTTATTTTTCTGACGTTATGTATTTTGTGACGTTATGTATTTTATGACGTCATTTATTTTTGTGACGTTATGTACTTTGTGACGTCATTTTTTTTTGTGACGTCATTTATTTTTGTGACGTTATGTATTTTGTGACGTTATGTATTTTGTGACGTCATTTATTTTTGTGACGTTATGTATTTTTTGACGTTATGTATTTTGTGACGTCATTTATTTTTGTGACGTTATGTATTTTGTGACGTAATTAATATTTTGTGACGTCATTTATTTTTGTGACGTTATGTATTTTGTGACGTCATTTACTTTTG
Source organism: Flexamia atlantica (assembly GCA_035578135.1). Lineage (NCBI taxonomy): Eukaryota > Metazoa > Arthropoda > Insecta > Hemiptera > Cicadellidae > Flexamia > Flexamia atlantica. The sequence continues at coordinate 329,279 of JAQJVK010000127.1, read as the reverse complement.
TGACGTTATGTATTTTCTGACGTCATTTATTTTTGTGACGTTGTGTATTTTGTGACGTCATTTATTTTTGTGACGTTATGTATTTTGTGACGTCATTTATTTTTGTGACGTTATGTATTTTTTGACGTTATGTATTTTGTGACGTCATTTATTTTTGTGACGTTATGTATTTTGTGACGTAATTAATATTTTGTGACGTCATTTATTTTTGTGACGTTATGTATTTTGTGACGTCATTTACTTTTGTGACGTTATGTATTTTCTGACGTCATTTATTTTTGTGACGTTGTGTATTTTGTGACGTCATTTATTTTTTTGACGTTATGTTTTTGTGACGTTATGTATTTTGTGACGTCATTTATTTTTGTGACGTTATGTATTTTTTGACGTCATTTATTTTTGTGACGTTTTGTATTTTGTGACGTTATGTATTTTATGACGTCATTTATTTTTGTGACGTTATGTATTTTGTGACGTCATTTATTTTTGTGACGTTATGTATTTTGTGACGTCATTTATTTTTGTGACGTTATGTATTTTGTGACGTTATGTATTTTGTGACGTCATTTATTTTTGTGACGTAATGTATTTTGTGACGTCATTTATTTTTGTGACGTTATGTATTTTGTGACGTCATTATTTTTGTGACGTTATGTATTTTGTGACGTCATTTTTTTTGACCTTATGTATTTTGTGACGCCATTTATTTTTGTGACGTTATGTATTTTGTGACGTTATGTATTTTGTGACGTAATTTAATTTTGTGACGTTATGTATTTTGTGACGTCATTTATTTTTGTGACGTTATGTATTTTGTTACGTCATTTATTTTTGTGACGTTATGTATTTTGTGACGTCATTTATTTTTGTGACGTTAAGTATTTTGTGACGTCATTTATTTTTGTGACGTTATGTATTTGTGACGTCATTTATTTTTGTGACGTTATGTATTTTGTGACGTTATGTATTTTATGACGTCATTTATTTTTGTGACGTTATGTATTTTTTGACGTCATTTATTTTTGTGACGTTATGCATTTTGTGACGTGATTAATATTTTGTGACGTCATTTATTTTTGTAACGTTATGTATTTTGTGACGTAATTAATATTTTGTGACGTCATTAATTTTTGTAACGTTATGTATTTTGTGACGTCATTTATTTTTGTGACGTTATGTATTTTGTGACGTCATTTATTTTTGTGACGTTATGTATTTTGTGACGTCATTTATTTTTGTGACGTTATGTATTTTGTGACGTCATTTATTTTTGTGACGTTAAGTATTTTGTGACGTCATTTATTTTTGTGACGTTATGTATTTTGTGACGTCATTTATTTTTCTGACGTTATGTATTTTGTGACGTTATGTATTTTATGACGTCATTTATTTTTGTGACGTTATGTACTTTGTGACGTCATTTATTTTTGTGACGTCATTTATTTTTGTGACGTTATGTATTTTGTGACGTTATGTATTTTGTGACGTCATTTATTTTTGTGACGTTATGTATTTTGTGACGTAATTAATATTTTGTGACGTCATTTATTTTTGTGACGTTATGTATTTTGTGACGTCATTTATTTTTGTGACGTTATGTATTTTGTGACGTCATTTATTTTTGTGACGTTATGTATTTTGTGACGTCATTTATTTTTGTGACGTTATGTTTTTGTGACGTTATGTATTTTGTGACGTCATTTATTTTTGTGACGTTATGTATTTTGTGACGTAATTAATAATTTTCGACGTCATTTATTTTTGTGACGTTATGTATTTTGTGACGTTATGTATTTTGTGACGTTATGTATTTTGTGACGTCATTTATTTTTGTGACGTTATGTATTTTGTGACGTCATTTATTTTTGTGACGTTATGTATTTTGTGACGTTATGTATTTTGTGACGTCATTTATTTTTGTGACGTTATGTATTTTGTGACGTAATTAATATTTTGTGACGTCATTTATTTTTGTGACGTTATGTATTTTGTGACGTCATTTACTTTTGTGACGTTATGTATTTTCTGACGTCATTTATTTTTGTGACGTTATGTATTTTGTGACGTCATTTATTTTTTTGACGTTATGTTTTTGTGACGTTATGTATTTTGTGACGTCATTTATTTTTGTGACGTTATGTATTTTGTGACGTAATTAATAATTTGTGACGTCATTTATTTTTGTGACGTTATGTATTTTGTGACGTCTTTTTTTGTGACGTTATGTATTTTGTGACGTCATTTTTTTGTGACGTCATTTATTTTTGTGACGTTATGTATTTTGTTACGTCATTTATTTTTGTGACGTTATGTATTTTGTGACGTCATTTATTTTTGTGACGTTATGTATTTTGTGACGTAATTAATTTTTGTGACGTCATTTATTTTTGTGAAGTTATGTATTTTGTGACTTAATTAATTTTTGTGACGTCATTTATTTTTGTGACATTATGTATTTTGTGACTTAATTAATTTTTGTGACGCCATTTATTTTTGTGACGTTATGTATTTTGTGACGTCATTTATTTTTGTGACGTTATGTATTTTGTGACGTCATTTATTTTTGTGACGTTATGTATTTTGTGAAGTTATGTATTTTGTGACGTCATTTATTTTTGTGACGTTAAGTATTTTGTGACGTCATTTATTTTTGTGACGTTATGTATTTTGTTACGTCATTTATTTTTGTGACGTTATGTATTTTTTGACGTAATTAATATTTTGTGACGTCATTTATTTTTGTGACGTTATGTATTTTGTGACGTCATTTTTTTGTGACGTTATGTATTTTGTGACGTCATTTATTTTTGTGACGTTATGTATTTTGTGACGTCATTTATTTTTGTGACGTTATGTTTTTGTGACGTTATGTATTTTGTGACGTCATTTATTTTTGTGACGTTATGTATTTTTTGACGTAATTAATATTTTGTGACGTCATTTATTTTTGTGACGTTATGTATTTTGTGACGTCTTTTTTTTGTGACGTTATGTATTTTGTGACGTCATTTTTTGTGACGTTATGTATTTTGTGACGTCATTTATTTTTGTGACGTTATGTATTTTGTGACGTCATTTATTTTTGTGACGTTATGTATTTTGTGACGTCTTTTTTTGTGACGTTATGTATTTTGTGACGTCATTTTTTTGTGACGTCATTTATTTTTGTGACGTTATGTATTTTGTTACGTCATTTATTTTTGTGACGTTATGTATTTTGTGACGTCATTTATTTTTGTGACGTTATGTATTTTGTGACGTAATTAATTTTTGTGACGTCATTTATTTTTGTGAAGTTATGTATTTTGTGACTTAATTAATTTTTGTGACGTCATTTATTTTTGTGACGTTATGTATTTTGTGACTTAATTAATTTTTGTGACGCCATTTATTTTTGTGACGTTATGTATTTTGTGACGTCATTTATTTTTGTGACGTTATGTATTTTGTGACGTCATTTATTTTTGTGACGTCATTTATTTTTGTGAAGTTATGTATTTTGTGACTTAATTAATTTTTTTGACGTCATTTATTTTTGTGACGTTATGTATTTTGTGACTTAATTAATTTTTGTGACGCCATTTATTTTTGTGACGTTATGTATTTTGTGATGTCATTTATTTTTGTGACGTTATGTATTTTGTAACGTCATTTTTTTGTGACGTTATGTATTTTGTGACGTAATTAATATTTTGTGACGTCATTTATTTTTGTGACGTTATGTATTTTGTGACGTCATTTATTTTTGTGACGTAATGTATTTTGTGACGTCATTTATTTTTGTGACGTTATGTATTTTGTGACGTCATTTATTTCTGTGACGTTTTGTATTTTGTGACGTCATTTATTTTTGTGACGATATGTATTTTGTGACGTCATTTTTGTGTGACGTTATGTATTTTGTGACGTAATATTTTTGTGACGTTATGTATTTTGTGACGTCATTTATTTTTGTGACGTTATGTATTTTGTGACGTTATGTATTTTGTGACGTCATTTATTTTTGTGACGATATGTATTTTGTGACGTTATGTATTTTTTGACGTCATTAATTTTTGTGACGTTATGTATTTTGTGACTTAATTAATTTTTGTGACGTCATTTATTTTTGTGACGTTATGTATTTTGTGACGTCATTAATTTTTGTGACGTTAATTATTTTGTGACGTCATTTATTTTTGTGACGTTATGTATTTTGTGACGTCATTTATTTTTGTGACGTTTTGTATTTTGTGACGTTATGTATTTTATGACGTCATTTATTTTTGTGACGTTATGTATTTTGTGACGTCATTTATTTTTGTGACGTTATGTATTTTGTGACGTCATTTATTTTTGTGACGTTATATATTTTGTGACGTTATGTATTTTGTGACGTCATTTATTTTTGTGACGTTATGTATTTTGTGACGTAATTAATATTTTGTGACGTCATTTATTTTTGTGACGTTATGTATTTTGTGACGTCATTTACTTTTGTGACGTTATGTATTTTCTGACGTCATTTATTTTTGTGACGTTATGTATTTTGTGACGTCATTTATTTTTTTGACGTTATGTTTTTGTGACGTTATGTATTTTGTGACGTCATTTATTTTTGTGACGTTATGTATTTTGTGACGTAATTAATAATTTGTGACGTCATTTATTTTTGTGACGTTATGTATTTTGTGACGTCTTTTTTTGTGACGTTATGTATTTTGTGACGTCATTTTTTTGTGACGTCATTTATTTTTGTGACGTTATGTATTTTGTTACGTCATTTATTTTTGTGACGTTATGTATTTTGTGACGTCATTTATTTTTGTTACGTTATGAATTTTGTGACGCCATTTATTTTTGTGACGTTATGTATTTTGTGACGTCATTTATTTTTGTGACGTTATGTATTTTGTGACGTAATTAATTTTTGTGACGTCATTTATTTTTGTGAAGTTATGTATTTTGTGACTTAATTAATTTTTGTGACGTCATTTATTTTTGTGACGTTATGTATTTTGTGACGTCATCTATTTTTGTGACGTTATGTATTTTGTGACGTCATTTATTTTTGTGACGTTATGTATTTTGTGACGTCATTTATTTTTGTGACGTCATTTATTTTTGTGAAGTTATGTATTTTGTGACTTAATTAATTTTTTTGACGTCATTTATTTTTGTGACGTTATGTATTTTGTGACTTAATTAATTTTTGTGACGCCATTTATTTTTGTGACGTTATGTATTTTGTGATGTCATTTATTTTTGTGACGTTATGTATTTTGTAACGTCATTTTTTTGTGACGTTATGTATTTTGTGACGTAATTAACATTTTGTGTCGTCATTTATTTTTGTGACGTTATGTATTTTGTGACGTCATTTATTTTTGTGACGTAATGTATTTTGTGACGTCATTTATTTTTGTGACGTTATGTATTTTTTGACGTAATTAATATTTTGTGACGTCATTTATTTTTGTGACGTTATGTATTTTGTGACGTCTTTTTTTTGTGACGTTATGTATTTTGTGACGTCATTTTTTGTGACGTTATGTATTTTGTGACGTCATTTATTTTTGTGACGTTATGTATTTTGTGACGTCATTTATTTTTGTGACGTTATGTATTTTGTGACGTCTTTTTTTGTGACGTTATGTATTTTGTGACGTCATTTTTTTGTGACGTCATTTATTTTTGTGACGTTATGTATTTTGTTACGTCATTTATTTTTGTGACGTTATGTATTTTGTGACGTCATTTATTTTTGTGACGTTATGTATTTTGTGACGTAATTAATTTTTGTGACGTCATTTATTTTTGTGAAGTTATGTATTTTGTGACTTAATTAATTTTTGTGACGTCATTTATTTTTGTGACGTTATGTATTTTGTGACTTAATTAATTTTTGTGACGCCATTTATTTTTGTGACGTTATGTATTTTGTGACGTCATTTATTTTTGTGACGTTATGTATTTTGTGACGTCATTTATTTTTGTGACGTCATTTATTTTTGTGAAGTTATGTATTTTGTGACTTAATTAATTTTTTTGACGTCATTTATTTTTGTGACGTTATGTATTTTGTGACTTAATTAATTTTTGTGACGCCATTTATTTTTGTGACGTTATGTATTTTGTGATGTCATTTATTTTTGTGACGTTATGTATTTTGTAACGTCATTTTTTTGTGACGTTATGTATTTTGTGACGTAATTAATATTTTGTGACGTCATTTATTTTTGTGACGTTATGTATTTTGTGACGTCATTTATTTTTGTGACGTAATGTATTTTGTGACGTCATTTATTTTTGTGACGTTATGTATTTTGTGACGTCATTTATTTCTGTGACGTTTTGTATTTTGTGACGTCATTTATTTTTGTGACGATATGTATTTTGTGACGTCATTTTTGTGTGACGTTATGTATTTTGTGACGTAATATTTTTGTGACGTTATGTATTTTGTGACGTCATTTATTTTTGTGACGTTATGTATTTTGTGACGTTATGTATTTTGTGACGTCATTTATTTTTGTGACGATATGTATTTTGTGACGTTATGTATTTTTTGACGTCATTAATTTTTGTGACGTTATGTATTTTGTGACTTAATTAATTTTTGTGACGTCATTTATTTTTGTGACGTTATGTATTTTGTGACGTCATTAATTTTTGTGACGTTAATTATTTTGTGACGTCATTTATTTTTGTGACGTTATGTATTTTGTGACGTCATTTATTTTTGTGACGTTTTGTATTTTGTGACGTTATGTATTTTATGACGTCATTTATTTTTGTGACGTTATGTATTTTGTGACGTCATTTATTTTTGTGACGTTATGTATTTTGTGACGTCATTTATTTTTGTGACGTTATATATTTTGTGACGTTATGTATTTTGTGACGTCATTTATTTTTGTGACGTTATGTATTTTGTGACGTAATTAATATTTTGTGACGTCATTTATTTTTGTGACGTTATGTATTTTGTGACGTCATTTACTTTTGTGACGTTATGTATTTTCTGACGTCATTTATTTTTGTGACGTTATGTATTTTGTGACGTCATTTATTTTTTTGACGTTATGTTTTTGTGACGTTATGTATTTTGTGACGTCATTTATTTTTGTGACGTTATGTATTTTGTGACGTAATTAATAATTTGTGACGTCATTTATTTTTGTGACGTTATGTATTTTGTGACGTCTTTTTTTGTGACGTTATGTATTTTGTGACGTCATTTTTTTGTGACGTCATTTATTTTTGTGACGTTATGTATTTTGTTACGTCATTTATTTTTGTGACGTTATGTATTTTGTGACGTCATTTATTTTTGTTACGTTATGAATTTTGTGACGCCATTTATTTTTGTGACGTTATGTATTTTGTGACGTCATTTATTTTTGTGACGTTATGTATTTTGTGACGTAATTAATTTTTGTGACGTCATTTATTTTTGTGAAGTTATGTATTTTGTGACTTAATTAATTTTTGTGACGTCATTTATTTTTGTGACGTTATGTATTTTGTGACGTCATCTATTTTTGTGACGTTATGTATTTTGTGACGTCATTTATTTTTGTGACGTTATGTATTTTGTGACGTCATTTATTTTTGTGACGTCATTTATTTTTGTGAAGTTATGTATTTTGTGACTTAATTAATTTTTTTGACGTCATTTATTTTTGTGACGTTATGTATTTTGTGACTTAATTAATTTTTGTGACGCCATTTATTTTTGTGACGTTATGTATTTTGTGATGTCATTTATTTTTGTGACGTTATGTATTTTGTAACGTCATTTTTTTGTGACGTTATGTATTTTGTGACGTAATTAACATTTTGTGTCGTCATTTATTTTTGTGACGTTATGTATTTTGTGACGTCATTTATTTTTGTGACGTAATGTATTTTGTGACGTCATTTATTTTTGTGACGTTATGTATTTTGTGACGTCATTTATTTCTGTGACGTTTTGTATTTTGTGACGTCATTTATTTTTGTGACGATATGTATTTTGTGACGTCATTTTTGTGTGACGTTATGTATTTTGTGACGTAATATTTTTGTGACGTTATGTATTTTGTGACGTCATTTATTTTTGTGACGTTATGTATTTTGTGACGTTATGTATTTTGTGACGTCATTTATTTTTGTGACGATATGTATTTTGTGACGTTATGTATTTTTTGACGTCATTAATTTTTGTGACGTTATGTATTTTGTGACTTAATTAATTTTTGTGACGTCATTTATTTTTGTGACGTTATGTATTTTGTGACGTCATAGATTTTTGTGACGTTAAGTATTTTGTGACGTCATTTATTTTTGTGACGTTATGTATTTTGTGACGTCATTTATTTTTGTGACGTTTTGTATTTTGTGACGTTATGTATTTTATGACGTCATTTATTTTTGTGACGTTATGTATTTTGTGACGTCATTTATTTTTGTGACGTTATGTATTTTGTGACGTCATTTATTTTTGTGACGTTATATTTTGTGACGTTATGTATTTTGTGACGTCATTTATTTTTGTGACGTTATGTATTTTGTGACGTAATTAATATTTTGTGACGTCATTTATTTTTGTGACGTTATGTATTTTGTGACGTCATTTACTTTTGTGACGTTATGTATTTTCTGACGTCATTTATTTTTGTGACGTTATGTATTTTGTGACGTCATTTATTTTTTTGACGTTATGTTTTTGTGACGTTATGTATTTTGTGACGTCATTTATTTTTGTGACGTTATGTATTTTGTGACGTAATTAATAATTTGTGACGTCATTTATTTTTGTGACGTTATGTATTTTGTGACGTCTTTTTTTGTGACGTTATGTATTTTGTGACGTCATTTTTTTGTGACGTCATTTATTTTTGTGACGTTATGTATTTTGTTACGTCATTTATTTTTGTGACGTTATGTATTTTGTGACATCATTTATTTTTGTTACGTTATGAATTTTGTGACGCCATTTATTTTTGTGACGTTATGTATTTTGTGACGTCATTTATTTTTGTGACGTTATGTATTTTGTGACGTAATTAATTTTTGTGACGTCATTTATTTTTGTGAAGTTATGTATTTTGTGACTTAATTAATTTTTGTGACGTCATTTATTTTTGTGACGTTATGTATTTTGTGACGTCATCTATTTTTGTGACGTTATGTATTTTGTGACGTCATTTATTTTTGTGACGTTATGTATTTTTTGACGTCATTTATTTTTTTGACGTTATGTATTTTGTGACGCCATTTATTTTTGTGACGTTATGTATTTTGTGACGTTATGTATTTTGTGACGTTATGTATTTTGTGACGTAATTCATTTTTGTGACGTTATGTATTTTGTGACTTAATTAATTTTTGTGACGTCATTTATTTTTGTGACGTTATGTATTTTGTGACGTCATTTATTTTTGTGACGTTATGTATTTTGTGACGTCATTTATTTTTGTGACGTTATGTATTTTGTGACGTCATTTATTTTTTTGACGTTATGTATTTTGTGACGTCATTTATTTTTGTGACGTTATGTATTTTGTGACGTCATTTATTTTTGTGACGTTATGTATTTTTTGACGTCATTTATTTTGTGACGTTATGCATTTTGTGACGTGATTAATATTTTGTGACGTCATTTATTTTTGTGACGTTATGTATTTTGTGACGTAAATTATATTTTGTGACGTCATTTATTTTTGTGACGTTATGTATTTTGTGACGTCATTTATTTTTGTGACGTTATGTATTTTGTGACGTCATTTATTTTTTGACGTTATGTATTTTGTGACGTCATTTATTTTTGTGACGTTATGTATTTTGTGACGTCATTTATTTTTGTGACGTTATGTATTTTGTGACGTCATTTATTTTTGTGACGTTATGTATTTTGTTACATCATTTATTTTTGTGACGTTATGTATTTTGTGACGTTTTGTATTTTGTGTTGTCATTTATTTTTGTGACGTTATGTATTTTGTGACGTCATTTTTTTTGTGACGTTATGTATTTTGTGACGTAATTAATATTTTTTGACGTCATTTATTTTTGTGACGTTATATATTTTGTGACGACTTTTTTTTGTGACGTTATGTATTTTGTGACGTCATTTTTTTTGACGTTATGTATTTTGTGACGTCATTTATTTTTGTGACGTTATGTATTTTGTGACGTCATTTATTTTTTTGACGTTATGTATTTTGTGACTTAATTAATTTTGTGACGTCATTTATTTTTGTGACGTTATGTATTTTGTGACGTCATTTATTTTTGTGACGTTATGTATTTTGTGACGTCATTTATTTTCGTGACGTTATGTATTTTGTGACGTCATTTTTTTGACGTTATGTATTTTGTGACGCCATTTATTTTTGTGACGTTATGTATTTTGTGACGTTATGTATTTTGTGACGTAATTTATTTTTGTGACGTTATGTATTTTGTGACTTAATTAATTTTTGTGACGTCATTTGTTTTTGTAACGTTATGTATTTTTTGACGTCATTTATTTTTGTGCCGTTATGCATTTTGTGACGTGATTAATATTTTGTGACGTCATTTATTTTTGTAACGTTATGTATTTTGTGACGTAATTAATATTTTGTGACGTCATTAATTTTTGTAACGTTATGTATTTTGTGACGTCATTTATTTTTGTGACGTTATGTATTTTGTGACGTCATTTATTTTTGTGACGTTATGTATTTTGTGACGTCATTTATTTTTGTGACGTTATGTATTTTGTGACGTCATTTATTTTTGTGACGTTAAGTATTTTGTGACGTCATTTATTTTTGTGACGTTATGTATTTTGTGACGTCATTTATTTTTGTGACGTTATGTATTTTGTGACGTTATGTATTTTATGACGTCATTTATTTTTGTGACTTTATGTACTTTGTGACGTCATTTATTTTTGTGACGTCATTTATTTTTGTGACGTTATGTATTTTGTGACGTTATGTATTTTGTGACGTCATTTATTTTTGTGACGTTATGTATTTTGTGACGTAATTAATATTTTGTGACGTCATTTATTTTTGTGACGTTATGTATTTTGTGACGTCATTTATTTTTGTGACGTTATGTATTTTGTGACGTCATTTATTTTTGTGACGTTATGTATTTTGTGACGTCATTTATTTTTGTGACGTTATGTTTTTGTGACGTTATGTATTTTGTGACGTCATTTATTTTTGTGACGTTATGTATTTTGTGACGTAATTAATAATTTGTGACGTCATTTATTTTTGTGACGATATGTATTTTGTGACGTCTTTTTTTGTGACGTTATGTATTTTGTGACGTCATTTTTTTGGGACGTTATGTATTTTGTGACGTCATTTATTTTTGTGACGTTATGTATTTTGTTACGTCATTTATTTTTGTGACGTTATGTATTTTTTAACGTCATTTATTTTTGTGACTTTATGTATTTTGTGACGTAATTAATTTTTGTGACGTCATTTATTTTTGTGAAGTTATGTATTTTGTGACTTAATTAATTTTTGTGACGTCATTTCTTTTTGTGACGTTATGTATTTTGTGACTTAATTAATTTTTGTGACGCCATTTTTTTGTGACGTTATGTATTTTGTGACGTCATTTATGTTTGTGACGTTATGTATTTTGTGACGCTATTTATTTTTGTGACGTTATGAATTTTGTGACGTCATTAATGTTTGTGACGTTATGTATTTTGTGACGTCATTTATGTTTAGTACTTTATGTATATTGTGACGTAATTAATTTTTGTGACGTCATTTATTTTTGTGAAGTTATGTATTTTGTGACTCCATTTATTTTTGTGACGTTATGTATTTTGTGACGTCTTTTATTTTTGTGACGTTATGTATTTTGTAACGTCATTTTCTTGTGACGTTATGTATTTTGTGACGTAATTAATATTTTGTGACGTCATTTATTTTTGTGACGTTATGTATTTTGTGACGTCATTTATTTTTGTGACGTAATGTATTTTGTGACGTCATTTATTTTTGTGACGTTATGTATTTTGTGACTTAATTAATTTTTGTGACGTCATTTATTTTTGTGACGTTATGTATTTTGTGACGTCATTTATTTTTGTGGCGTTTTGTATTTTGTGACGTCATTTATTTTTGTGACGATATGTATTTTGTGACGTCATTTTTTTGTGACGTTATGTATTTTGTGACGTAATTTTTTTTACGTTATGTATTTTGTGACGTCATTTATTTTTGTGTCGTTATGTATTTTGTGACGTTATGTATTTTGTGACGTCATTAATTTTTGTGACGATATGTATTTTGTGACGTTATGTATTTTTTGACGTCATTAATTTTTGTGAAGTTATGTATTTTGTGACTTAATTAATTTTTGTGACGTCATTTATTTTTTGACGTTATGTATTTTGTGACGTCATTAATTTTTGTGACGTTAAGTATTTTGTGACGTCATTTATTTTTGTGACGTTATGTATTTTGTGACGTCATTTATTTTTGTGACGTTTTGTATTTTGTGACGTTTTTTTTATGACGTCATTTATTTTTGTGACGTTATGTATTTTGTGACGTCATTTATTTTTGTGACGTTATGTATTTTGTGACGTCATTTATTTTTGTGACGTAATGTATTTTGTGACGTCATTTATTTCTGCTACGTTATGTATTTTGTGACTTAATTAATTTTTGTGACGTCATTTATTTTTGTGACGTTATGTATTTTGTGACGTCATTTATTTTTGTGACGTTTTGTATTTTGTGACGTCATTTATTTTTGTGACGATATGTATTTTGTGACGTCATTTTTTTGTGACGTTATGTATTTTGTGACGTAATTTTTTTTGTGACGTTATGTATTTTGTGACGTCATTTATTTTTGTGACGTTATGTATTTTGTGACGTTATGTATTTTGTGACGTCATTTATTTTTGTGACGATATGTATTTTGTGACGTTATGTATTTTTTGACGTCATTAATTTTTGTGACGTTATGTATTTTGTGACTTAATTAATTTTTGTGACGTCATTTATTTTTGTGACGTTATGTATTTTGTGACGTCATTAATTTTTGTGACGTTAAGTATTTTGTGACGTCATTTATTTTTGTGACGTTATGTATTTTGTGATGTCATTTATTTTTGTGACGTTTTGTATTTTGTGACGTTATGTATTTTATGACGTCATTTATTTTTGTGACGTTATGTATTTTGTGACGTCATTTATTTTTGTGACGTTATGTATTTTGTGACGTTATGTATTTTGTGACGTAATTTTTTTTGTGACGTTATGTATTTTGTGACGTCATTTATTTTTGTGACGTTATGTATTTTGTGACGTTATGTATTTTGTGACGTCATTTATTTTTGTGACGTTATGTATTTTGTGACGTCATTTACTTTTGTGACGTTATGTATTTTCTGACGTCATTTATTTTTGTGACGTTATGTATTTTGTGACGTCATTTATTTTTTTGACGTTATGTTTTTGTGACGTTATGTATTTTGTGACGTCATTTATTTTTGTGACGTTATGTATTTTGTGACGTAATTAATAATTTGTGACGTCATTTATTTTTGTGACGTTATGTATTTTGTGACGTCTTTTTTTGTGACGTTATGTATTTTGTGACGTCATATTTTTGTGACGTCATTTATTTTTGTGACGTTATGTATTTTGTTACGTCATTTATTTTTGTGACGTTATGTATTTTGTGACGTCATTTATTTTTGTGACGTTATGTATTTTGTGACGTAATTAATTTTTGTGACGTCATTTATTTTTGTGAAGTTATGTATTTTGTGACTTAATTAATTTTTGTGACGTCATTTATTTTTGTGACGTTATGTATTTTGTGACTTAATTAATTTTTGTGACGCCATTTATTTTTGTGACGTTATGTATTTTGTGACGTCATTTATTTTTGTGACGTTATGTATTTTGTGACGTCATTTATTTTTGTGACGTTATGTATTTTGTGAAGTTATGTATTTTGTGACGTCATTCATTTTTGTGACGTTAAGTATTTTGTGACGTCATTTATTTTTGTGACGTTATGTATTTTGTTACGTCATTTATTTTTGTGACGTTATGTATTTTTTGACGTAATAAATATTTTGTGACGTCATTTATTTTTGTGACGTTATGTATTTTCTGACGTCATTTTTTTGTGACGTTATGTATTTTGTGACGTCATTTATTTTTTTGACGTTATGTATTTTGTGACGTCATTTATTTTTGTGACGTTATGTTTTTGTGACGTTATGTATTTTGTGACGTCATTTATTTTTGTGAAGTTATGTATTTTTTGACGTAATTAATATTTTGTGACGTCATTTATTTTTGTGACGTTATGTATTTTGTGACGTCTTTTTTTGTGACGTTATGTATTTTGTGACGTCATTTTTTGTGACGTTATGTATTTTGTGACGTCATTTATTTTTGTGACGTTATGTATTTTGTGACGTCATTTATTTTTGTGACGTTATGTATTTTGTGACGTTATGTATTTTGTGACGTCATTTATTTTTGTGACGTTATGTATTTTGTGACGTAATTAATATTTTGTGACGTCATTTATTTTTGTGACGTTATGTATTTTGTGACGTCATTTACTTTTTGACGTTATGTATTTTCTGACGTCATTTATTTTTGTGACGTTATGTATTTTGTGACGTCATTTATTTTTTTGACGTTATGTTTTTGTGACGTTATGTATTTTGTGACGTCATTTATTTTTGTGACGTTATGTATTTTGTGACGTAATTAATAATTTGTGACGTCATTTATTTTTGTGACGTTATGTATTTTGTGACGTCTTTTTTTGTGACGTTATGTATTTTGTGACGTCATTTTTTTGTGACGTCATTTATTTTTGTGACGTTATGTATTTTGTTACGTCATTTATTTTTTTGACGTTATGTATTTTGTGACGTCATTTATTTTTGTGACGTTATGTATTTTGTGACGTAATTAATTTTTGTGACGTCATTTATTTTTGTGAAGTTATGTATTTTGTGACTTAATTAATTTTTGTGACGTCATTTATTTTTGTGACGTTATGTATTTTGTGACTTAATTAATTTTTGTGACGCCATTTATTTTTGTGACGTTATGTATTTTGTGACGTCATTTATTTTTGTGACGTTATGTATTTTGTGACGTCATTTATTTTTGTGACGTCATTTATTTTTGTGAAGTTATATATTTTGTGACTTAATTAATTTTTTTGACGTCATTTATTTTTGTGACGTTATGTATTTTGTGACTTAATTAATTTTTGTGACGCCATTTATTTTTGTGACGTTATGTATTTTGCGACGTCATTTATGTTTGTGACGTTATGTATTTTGTGACGCTATTTATTTTTGTGACGTTATGAATTTTGTGACGTCATTAATGTTTGTGACGTTATGTATTTTGTGACGTCATTTATGTTTAGTACATTATGTATATTGTGACGTAATCAATTTTTGTGACGTCATTTATTTTTGTGAAGTTATGTATTTTGTGACTCCATTTATTTTTGTGACGTTATGTATTTTGTGACGTCATTTATTTTTGTGACGTTATGTATTTTGTAACGTCATTTTTTTGTGACGTTATGTATTTTGTGACGTAATTAATATTTTGTGACGTCATTTATTTTTGTGACGTTATGTATTTTGTGACGTCATTTATTTTTTTGACGTAATGTATTTTGTGACGTCATTTATTTTTGTGACGTTATGTATTTTGTGACTTAATTAATTTTTGTGACGTCATTTATTTTTGTGACGTTATGTATTTTGTGACGTCATTTATTTTTGTGACGTTTTGTATTTTGTGACGTCATTTATTTTTGTGACGATATGTATTTTGTGACGTCATTTTTTTGTGACGTTATGTATTTTGTGACGTAATTTTTTTTGTGACGTTATGTATTTTGTGACGTCATTTATTTTTGTGACGTTATGTATTTTGTGACGTTATGTATTTTGTGACGTCATTTATTTTTGTGACGATATGTATTTTGTGACGTTATGTATTTTATGACGTCATTTATTTTTGTGACGTTATGTATTTTGTGACGTCATTTATTTTTGTGACATTATGTATTTTGTGACGTCATTTATTTTTGTGACGTTATGTATTTTGTGACGTCATTTACTTTTGTGACGTTATGTATTTTCTGACGTCATTTATTTTTGTGACGTTATGTATTTTGTGACGTCATTTATTTTTTTGACGTTATGTTTTTGTGACGTTATGTATTTTGTGACGTCATTTATTTTTGTGACGTTATGTATTTTGTGACGTAATTAATAATTTGTGACGTCATTTATTTTTGTGACGTTATGTATTTTGTGACGTCTTTTTTTGTGACGTTATGTATTTTGTGACGTCATATTTTTGTGACGTCATTTATTTTTGTGACGTTATGTATTTTGTTACGTCATTTATTTTTGTGACGTTATGTATTTTGTGACGTCATTTATTTTTGTGACGTTATGTATTTTGTGACGTAATTAATTTTTGTGACGTCATTTATTTTTGTGAAGTTATGTATTTTGTGACTTAATTAATTTTTGTGACGTCATTTATTTTTGTGACGTTATGTATTTTGTGACTTAATTAATTTTTGTGACGCCATTTATTTTTGTGACGTTATGTATTTTGTGACGTCATTTATTTTTGTGACGTTATGTATTTTGTGACGTCATTTATTTTTGTGACGTTATGTATTTTGTGAAGTTATGTATTTTGTGACGTCATTCATTTTTGTGACGTTAAGTATTTTGTGACGTCATTTATTTTTGTGACGTTATGTATTTTGTTACGTCATTTATTTTTGTGACGTTATGTATTTTTTGACGTAATAAATATTTTGTGACGTCATTTATTTTTGTGACGTTATGTATTTTCTGACGTCATTTTTTTGTGACGTTATGTATTTTGTGACGTCATTTATTTTTTTGACGTTATGTATTTTGTGACGTCATTTATTTTTGTGACGTTATGTTTTTGTGACGTTATGTATTTTGTGACGTCATTTATTTTTGTGAAGTTATGTATTTTTTGACGTAATTAATATTTTGTGACGTCATTTATTTTTGTGACGTTATGTATTTTGTGACGTCTTTTTTTGTGACGTTATGTATTTTGTGACGTCATTTTTTGTGACGTTATGTATTTTGTGACGTCATTTATTTTTGTGACGTTATGTATTTTGTGACGTCATTTATTTTTGTGACGTTATGTATTTTGTGACGTTATGTATTTTGTGACGTCATTTATTTTTGTGACGTTATGTATTTTGTGACGTAATTAATATTTTGTGACGTCATTTATTTTTGTGACGTTATGTATTTTGTGACGTCATTTACTTTTTGACGTTATGTATTTTCTGACGTCATTTATTTTTGTGACGTTATGTATTTTGTGACGTCATTTATTTTTTTGACGTTATGTTTTTGTGACGTTATGTATTTTGTGACGTCATTTATTTTTGTGACGTTATGTATTTTGTGACGTAATTAATAATTTGTGACGTCATTTATTTTTGTGACGTTATGTATTTTGTGACGTCTTTTTTTGTGACGTTATGTATTTTGTGACGTCATTTTTTTGTGACGTCATTTATTTTTGTGACGTTATGTATTTTGTTACGTCATTTATTTTTTTGACGTTATGTATTTTGTGACGTCATTTATTTTTGTGACGTTATGTATTTTGTGACGTAATTAATTTTTGTGACGTCATTTATTTTTGTGAAGTTATGTATTTTGTGACTTAATTAATTTTTGTGACGTCATTTATTTTTGTGACGTTATGTATTTTGTGACTTAATTAATTTTTGTGACGCCATTTATTTTTGTGACGTTATGTATTTTGTGACGTCATTTATTTTTGTGACGTTATGTATTTTGTGACGTCATTTATTTTTGTGACGTCATTTATTTTTGTGAAGTTATATATTTTGTGACTTAATTAATTTTTTTGACGTCATTTATTTTTGTGACGTTATGTATTTTGTGACTTAATTAATTTTTGTGACGCCATTTATTTTTGTGACGTTATGTATTTTGCGACGTCATTTATGTTTGTGACGTTATGTATTTTGTGACGCTATTTATTTTTGTGACGTTATGAATTTTGTGACGTCATTAATGTTTGTGACGTTATGTATTTTGTGACGTCATTTATGTTTAGTACATTATGTATATTGTGACGTAATCAATTTTTGTGACGTCATTTATTTTTGTGAAGTTATGTATTTTGTGACTCCATTTATTTTTGTGACGTTATGTATTTTGTGACGTCATTTATTTTTGTGACGTTATGTATTTTGTAACGTCATTTTTTTGTGACGTTATGTATTTTGTGACGTAATTAATATTTTGTGACGTCATTTATTTTTGTGACGTTATGTATTTTGTGACGTCATTTATTTTTTTGACGTAATGTATTTTGTGACGTCATTTATTTTTGTGACGTTATGTATTTTGTGACTTAATTAATTTTTGTGACGTCATTTATTTTTGTGACGTTATGTATTTTGTGACGTCATTTATTTTTGTGACGTTTTGTATTTTGTGACGTCATTTATTTTTGTGACGATATGTATTTTGTGACGTCATTTTTTTGTGACGTTATGTATTTTGTGACGTAATTTTTTTTGTGACGTTATGTATTTTGTGACGTCATTTATTTTTGTGACGTTATGTATTTTGTGACGTTATGTATTTTGTGACGTCATTTATTTTTGTGACGATATGTATTTTGTGACGTTATGTATTTTTTGACGTCATTAAGTTTTGTGACGTTATGTATTTTGTGACTTAATTAATTTTTGTGACGTCATTTATTTTTGTGACGTTATGTATTTTGTGACGTCATTAATTTTTGTGACGTTAAGTATTTTGTGACGTCATTTATTTTTGTGACGTTATGTATTTTGTGACGTCATTTATTTTTGTGACGTTTTGTATTTTGTGACGTTATGTATTTTATGACGTCATTTATTTTTGTGACGTTATGTATTTTGTGACGTCATTTATTTTTGTGACGTTATGTATTTTGTGACGTCATTTATTTTTGTGACGTTAAGTATTTTGTGACGTTATGTATTTTGTGACGTCATTTATTTTTGTGACGTTATGTATTTTGTGACGTAATTAATATTTTGTGACGTCATTTATTTTTGTGACGTTATGTATTTTGTGACGTCATTTACTTTTGTGACGTTATGTATTTTCTGACGTCATTTATTTTTGTGACGTTATGTATTTTGTGACGTTATGTATTTTGTGACGTCATTTATTTTTTTGACGTTATGTTTTTGTGACGTTATGTATTTTGTGACGTCATTTATTTTTGTGACGTTATGTATTTTGTGACGTAATTAATAATTTGTGACGTCATTTATTTTTGTGACGTTATGTATTTTGTGACGTCTTTTTGTGACGTTATGTATTTTGTGACGTCATTTTTTTGTGACGTCATTTATTTTTGTGACGTTATGTATTTTGTTACGTCATTTATTTTTGTGACGTTATGTATTTTGTGACGTCATTTATTTTTGTGAAGTTATGTATTTTGTGACTTAATTAATTTTTGTGACGTCATTTATTTTTGTGACGTTATGTATTTTGTGACTTAATTAATTTTTGTGACGCTATTTATTTTTGTGACGTTATGTATTTTGTGACGTCATTTATTTTTGTGACGTTATGTATTTTGTGACGTCATTTATTTTTGTGACGTTATGTATTTTGTGACGTTATGTATTTTGTGACGTCATTTATTTTTGTGACGTTAAGTATTTTGTGACGTCATTTATTTTTGTGACGTTATGTATTTTGTTACGTCATTTATTTTTGTGACGTTATGTATTTTTTGACGTAATTAATATTTTGTGACGTCATTTATTTTTGTGACGTTATGTATTTTGTGACGTCATTTTTTTGTGACGTTATGTATTTTGTGACGTCATTTATTTTTGTGACGTTATGTATTTTGTGACGTCATTTATTTTTGTGACGTTATGTTTTTGTGACGTTATGTATTTTGTGACGTCATTTATTTTTGTGACGTTATGTATTTTTTGACGTAATTAATATTTTGTGACGTCATTTATTTTTGTGACGTTATGTATTTTGTGACGTCTTTTTTTTGTGTCGTTATGTATTTTGTGACGTCATTTTTTGTGACGTTATGTATTTTGTGACGTCATTTATTTTTGTGACGTTATGTATTTTGTGACGTCATTTATTTTTGTGACGTTATGTATTTTTTTGACGTTATGTATTTTGTGACTTAATTAATTTTTGTAACGTCATTTATTTTTGTGACGTTATGTATTTTGTGACGTCATTTATTTTTGTGACGTTATGTATTTTGTGACGTCATTTATTTTTGTGACGTTATGTATTTTGTGACGTCATTTTTTTGACGTTATGTATTTTGTGACGCCATTTATTTTTGTGACGTTATGTATTTTGTGACGTTATGTATTTTGTGACGTAATTTATTTTTGTGACGTTATGTATTTTGTGACGTAATTTATTTTTGTGACGTTATGTATTTTGTGACTTAATTAATTTTTGTGACGTCATTTATTTTTGTGACGTTATGTATTTTTTGACGTCATTTATTTTTGTGACGTTATGTATTTTGTGACGTAATTAATATTTTGTGACGTCATTTATTTTGTAACGTTTTGTATTTTGTGACGTCATTTATTTTTGTGACGTTATGTATTTTGTGACATCATTTATTTTTGTGACGTTATGTATTTTGTGACGTCATTTATTTTTGTGACGTTATGTATTTTGTGACGTCATTTATTTTTGTGACGTTATGTATTTTGTGACGTCATTTATTTTTGTGACGTTATGTATTTTGTGACGTCATTTATTTTTGTGACGTTATGTATTTTGTGACGTCATTTATTTTTGTGACGTTATGTATTTTGTGACGTCATTTATTTTTGTGACGTTATGTATTTTGTGACGTCATTTATTTTTGTGACGTTAAGTATTTTGTGACGTCATTTATTTTTGTGACGTTATGTATTTTGTTACGTCATTTGTTTTTGTGACGTTATGTATTTTGTGACGTTTTGTATTTTGTGACGTCATTTATTTTTGTGACGTTATGTATTTTGTGACGTCATTTTTTTGTGACGTTATGTATTTTGTGACGTCATTTATTTTTGTGACGTTATGTATTTTGTGACGTCATTTATTTTTGAAACGTTATGTATTTTGTAACGTCATTTATTTTTGTGACGTTATGTATTTTGTGACGTCATTTATTTTTGTGACGTTATGTTTTTGTGACGTTATGTATTTTGTGACGTCATTTATTTTTGTGACGTTATGTATTTTGTGACGTGATTAATATTTTGTGACGTCATTTATTTTTTTGACGTTATGTATTTTGTGACTTAATTAATTTTTGTGACGTCATTTATTTTTGTGACCTTATGTACTTTGTGACGTCATTTATTTTTGTGACGTTATGTATTTTGTGACGTCATTTATTTTTGTGACGTTATGTATTTTGTGACGTCATTTTTTTTTTGACGTTATGTATTTTGTGACGCCATTTATTTTTGTGACGTTATGTATTTTGTGACGTAATTTATTTTTGTGACGTTATGTATTTTGTGACTTAATTAATTTTTTGACGTCATTTATTTTTGTGACCTTATGCATTTTGTGACGTGATTAATATTTTGTGACGTCATTTATTTTTGTGACGTTATGTATTTTGTGACGTCTTTTTTTTGTGACGTTATGTATTTTGTGACGTCATTTTATTGTGACGTTATGTATTTTGTGACGTCATTTATTTTTGTTACGTTATGTATTTTGTGACGCCATTTATTTTTGTGACGTTATGTATTTTGTGACGTCATTTATTTTTGTGACGTTATGTATTTTGTGATGTAATTAATATTTTGTGACGTCATTTATTTTTGTAACGTTATGTATTTTGTGACGTAATTAATATTTTGTGACGTCATTTATTTTTGTGAAGTTATGTATTTTGTGACGTCTTTTTTTTTGTGACGTTATGTATTTTGTGACGTCATTTTATTGTGACGTTATGTATTTTGTGACGTCATTTATTTTTGTTACGTTATGTATTTTGTGACGCCATTTATTTTTGTGACGTTATGTATTTTGTGACGTCATTTATTTTTGTGACGTTATGTATTTTGTGACGTAATTAATTTTTGTGACGTCATTTATTTTTGTGAAGTTATGTATTTTGTGACTTAATTAATTTTTGTGACGTCATTTATTTTTGTGACGTTATGTATTTTGTGACGTCATTTATTTTTGTGACGTTATGTATTTTTTGACGTCATTTATTTTTTTGACGTTATGTATTTTGTGACGCCATTTATTTTTGTGACGTTATGTATTTTGTGACGTAATTCATTTTTGTGACGTTATGTATTTTGTGACTTAATTAATTTTTGTGACGTCATTTATTTTTGTGACGTTATGTATTTTGTGACGTCATTTATTTTTGTGACGTTATGTATTTTGTGACGTCATTTATTTTTGTGACGTTATGTATTTTGTGACGTTATGTATTTTGTGACGTTATGTATTTTGTGACGTAATTCATTTTTGTGACGTTATGTATATTGTGACTTAATTAATTTTTGTGACGTCATTTATTTTTGTGACGTTATGTATTTTGTGACGTCATTTTTTTTTGTGAAG
Source organism: Flexamia atlantica (assembly GCA_035578135.1). Taxonomy (NCBI): domain Eukaryota; kingdom Metazoa; phylum Arthropoda; class Insecta; order Hemiptera; family Cicadellidae; genus Flexamia; species Flexamia atlantica. Next base: position 306,589 of record JAQJVK010000127.1, on the reverse strand, counting down.
TTATGTATTTTGTGACGTAATTAATATTTTGTGACGTCATTTATTTTTGTGACGTTATGTATTTTGTGACGTCTTTTTTTTGTGACGTTATGTATTTTGTGACGTCATTTTTTGTGACGTTATGTATTTTGTGACGTAATTAATTTTTGTGACGTCATTTATTTTTGTGAAGTTATGTATTTTGTGACTTAATTAATTTTTGTGACGTCATTTATTTTTGTGACGTTATGTATTTTGTGACGTCATTTATTTTTGTGACGTTATGTATTTTGTGACGTCATTTATTTTTGTGACGTTATGTATTTTTTGACGTCATTTATTTTTTTGACGTCATTTATTTTTTTGACGTTATGTATTTTGTGACGCCATTTATTTTTGTGACGTTATGTATTTTGTGACGTAATTCATTTTTGTGACGTTATGTATTTTGTGACTTAATTAATTTTTGTGACGTCATTTATTTTTGTGACGTTATGTATTTTGTGACGTCATTTATTTTTGTGACGTTATGTATTTTGTGACGTCATTTATTTTTGTGACGTTATGTATTTTGTGACGTCATTTTTTTGACGTTATGTATTTTGTGACGCCATTTATTTTTGTGACGTTATGTATTTTGTGACGTTATGTATTTTGTGACGTAATTTATTTTTGTGACGTTATGTATTTTGTGACGTAATTTATTTTTGTGACGTTATGTATTTTGTGACTTAATTAATTTTTGTGACGTCATTTATTTCTGTGACGTTATGTATTTTTTGACGTCATTTATTTTTGTGACGTTATGTATTTTGTGACGTAATTAATATTTTGTGACGTCATTTATTTTGTAACGTTTTGTATTTTGTGACGTCATTTATTTTTGTGACGTTATGTATTTTGTGACATCATTTATTTTTGTGACGTTATGTATTTTGTGACGTCATTTATTTTTGTGACGTTATGTATTTTGTGACGTCATTTATTTTTGTGACGTTATGTATTTTGTGACGTCATTTATTTTTGTGACGTTATGTATTTTGTGACGTCATTTATTTTTGTGACGTTATGTATTTTGTGACGTCATTTATTTTTGTGACGTTATGTATTTTGTGACGTCATTTATTTTTGTGACGTTATGTATTTTGTGACGTCATTTATTTTTGTGACGTTAAGTATTTTGTGACGTCATTTATTTTTGTGACGTTATGTATTTTGTTACGTCATTTGTTTTTGTGACGTTATGTATTTTGTGACGTTTTGTATTTTGTGACGTCATTTATTTTTGTGACGTTATGTATTTTGTGACGTCATTTTTTTGTGACGTTATGTATTTTGTGACGTCATTTATTTTTGTGACGTTATGTATTTTGTGACGTCATTTATTTTTGAAACGTTATGTATTTTGTAACGTCATTTATTTTTGTGACGTTATGTATTTTGTGACGTCATTTATTTTTGTGACGTTATGTTTTTGTGACGTTATGTATTTTGTGACGTCATTTATTTTTGTGACGTTATGTATTTTGTGACGTGATTAATATTTTGTGACGTCATTTATTTTTTTGACGTTATGTATTTTGTGACTTAATTAATTTTTGTGACGTCATTTATTTTTGTGACCTTATGTACTTTGTGACGTCATTTATTTTTGTGACGTTATGTATTTTGTGACGTCATTTATTTTTGTGACGTTATGTATTTTGTGACGTCATTTTTTTTTTGACGTTATGTATTTTGTGACGCCATTTATTTTTGTGACGTTATGTATTTTGTGACGTAATTTATTTTTGTGACGTTATGTATTTTGTGACTTAATTAATTTTTTGACGTCATTTATTTTTGTGACCTTATGCATTTTGTGACGTGATTAATATTTTGTGACGTCATTTATTTTTGTGACGTTATGTATTTTGTGACGTCTTTTTTTTGTGACGTTATGTATTTTGTGACGTCATTTTATTGTGACGTTATGTATTTTGTGACGTCATTTATTTTTGTTACGTTATGTATTTTGTGACGCCATTTATTTTTGTGACGTTATGTATTTTGTGACGTCATTTATTTTTGTGACGTTATGTATTTTGTGATGTAATTAATATTTTGTGACGTCATTTATTTTTGTAACGTTATGTATTTTGTGACGTAATTAATATTTTGTGACGTCATTTATTTTTGTGAAGTTATGTATTTTGTGACGTCTTTTTTTTTGTGACGTTATGTATTTTGTGACGTCATTTTATTGTGACGTTATGTATTTTGTGACGTCATTTATTTTTGTTACGTTATGTATTTTGTGACGCCATTTATTTTTGTGACGTTATGTATTTTGTGACGTCATTTATTTTTGTGACGTTATGTATTTTGTGACGTAATTAATTTTTGTGACGTCATTTATTTTTGTGAAGTTATGTATTTTGTGACTTAATTAATTTTTGTGACGTCATTTATTTTTGTGACGTTATGTATTTTGTGACGTCATTTATTTTTGTGACGTTATGTATTTTTTGACGTCATTTATTTTTTTGACGTTATGTATTTTGTGACGCCATTTATTTTTGTGACGTTATGTATTTTGTGACGTAATTCATTTTTGTGACGTTATGTATTTTGTGACTTAATTAATTTTTGTGACGTCATTTATTTTTGTGACGTTATGTATTTTGTGACGTCATTTATTTTTGTGACGTTATGTATTTTGTGACGTCATTTATTTTTGTGACGTTATGTATTTTGTGACGTTATGTATTTTGTGACGTTATGTATTTTGTGACGTAATTCATTTTTGTGACGTTATGTATATTGTGACTTAATTAATTTTTGTGACGTCATTTATTTTTGTGACGTTATGTATTTTGTGACGTCATTTATTTTTGTGAAGTTATGTATTTTGTGACGTAATTAATATTTTGTGACGTCATTTATTTTTGTGACGTTATGTATTTTGTGACGTCTTTTTTTTGTGACGTTATGTATTTTGTGACGTCATTTTTTGTGACGTTATGTATTTTGTGACGTAATTAATATTTGTGACGTCATTTATTTTTGTGAAGTTATGTATTTTGTGACTTAATTAATTTTTGTGACGTCATTTATTTTTGTGACGTTATGTATTTTGTGACGTCATTTATTTTTGTGACGTTATGTATTTTGTGACGTCATTTATTTTTGTGACGTTATGTATTTTTTGACGTCATTTATTTTTTTGACGTCATTTATTTTTTTGACGTTATGTATTTTGTGACGCCATTTATTTTTGTGACGTTATGTATTTTGTGACGTAATTCATTTTTGTGACGTTATGTATTTTGTGACTTAATTAATTTTTGTGACGTCATTTATTTTTGTGACGTTATGTATTTTGTGACGTCATTTATTTTTGTGACGTTATGTATTTTGTGACGTCATTTATTTTTGTGACGTTATGTATTTTGTGACGTTATGTATTTTGTGACGTTATGTATTTTGTGACGTAATTCTTTTTTGTGACGTTATGTATTTTGTGACTTAATTAATTTTTGTGACGTCATTTATTTTTGTGACGTTATGTATTTTGTGACGTCATTTATTTTTGTGAAGTTATGTATTTTGTGACGTAATTAATATTTTGTGACGTCATTTATTTTTGTGACGTTATGTATTTTGTGACGTCTTTTTTTTGTGACGTTATGTATTTTGTGACGTCATTTTTTGTGACGTTATGTATTTTGTGACGTCATTTATTTTTGTGACGTTATGTATTTTGTGACGTCATTTATTTTTGTGACGTTATGTATTTTGTGACGTCATTTATTTTTTTTACGTTATGTATTTTGTGACTTAATTAATTTTTGTGACGTAATTTATTTTTGTGACGTTATGTATTTTGTGACGTCTTTTTTTGTGACGTTATGTATTTTGTGACGTCATTTATTTTTGTGACGTTATGTATTTTGTTACTTCATTTATTTTTGTGACGTTATGTATTTTGTGACGTCATTTATTTTTGTGACGTTATGTATTTTGTGACGTAATTAATTTTTGTGACGTCATTTATTTTTATGAAGTTATGTATTTTGTGACTTTATTAATTTTTGTGACGTCATTTATGTTTGTGACGTTATGTATTTTGTGACTTAATTAATTTTTGTGACGTCATTTATTTTTGTGACGTTATGTATTTTGTGACGTCATTTATTTTTGTGACGTTATGTATTTTGTGACGCTATTTATTTTTGTGACGTTATGAATTTTGTGACGTCATTAATGTTTGGGACGTTATGTATTTTGTGACGTCATTTATTTTTGTGACATTATGTATTTTGTGACGTAATTAATTTTTGTGACGTCATTTATTTTTGTGAAGTTATGTATTTTTTGACTTAATTAATTTTTGTGACGTCATTTATTTTTGTGACGTTATGTATTTTGCGACGTCATTTATTTTTGTGACGTTATGTATTTTGTGACGTCATTTATTTTTGTGACGTTATGTATTTTGTGACGTCATTTATTTTTGTGACGTTATGTATTTTGTGACTTAATTAATTTTTGTGACGTCATTTATTTTTGTGACGTTATGTATTTTGTGACGTCATTTATTTTTGTGACGTTTTGTATTTTGTGACGTCATTTATTTTTGTGACGATATGTATTTTGTGACGTCATTTTTTTGTGACGTTATGTATTTTGTGACGTAATTTTTTTTGTGACGTTATGTATTTTGTGACGTCATTTATTTTTGTGACGTTATGTATTTTGTAACGTCATTTTTTTGTGACGTTATGTATTTTGTGACGTAATTAATATTTTGTGACGTCATTTATTTTTGTGACGTTATGTATTTTGTGACGTCATTTATTTTTTTGACGTAATGTATTTTGTGACGTCATTTATTTTTGTGACGTTATGTATTTTGTGACTTAATTAATTTTTGTGACGTCATTTATTTTTGTGACGTTATGTATTTTGTGACGTCATTTATTTTTGTGACGTTTTGTATTTTGTGACGTCATTTATTTTTGTGACGATATGTATTTTGTGACGTCATTTTTTTGTGACGTTATGTATTTTGTGACGTAATTTTTTTTGTGACGTTATGTATTTTGTGACGTCATTTATTTTTGTGACGTTATGTATTTTGTGACGTTATGTATTTTGTGACGTCATTTATTTTTGTGACGATATGTATTTTGTGACGTTATGTATTTTTTGACGTCATTAAGTTTTGTGACGTTATGTATTTTGTGACTTAATTAATTTTTGTGACGTCATTTATTTTTGTGACGTTATGTATTTTGTGACGTCATTAATTTTTGTGACGTTAAGTATTTTGTGACGTAATTTATTTTTGTGACGTTATGTATTTTGTGACGTCATTTATTTTTGTGACGTTTTGTATTTTGTGACGTTATGTATTTTATGACGTCATTTATTTTTGTGACGTTATGTATTTTGTGACGTCATTTATTTTTGTGACGTTATGTATTTTGTGACGTCATTTATTTTTGTGACGTTAAGTATTTTGTGACGTTATGTATTTTGTGACGTCATTTATTTTTGTGACGTTATGTATTTTGTGACGTAATTAATATTTTGTGACGTCATTTATTTTTGTGACGTTATGTATTTTGTGACGTCATTTACTTTTGTGACGTTTTGTATTTTCTGACGTCATTTATTTTTGTGACGTTATGTATTTTGTGACGTTATGTATTTTGTGACGTCATTTATTTTTTTGACGTTATGTTTTTGTGACGTTATGTATTTTGTGACGTCATTTATTTTTGTGACGTTATGTATTTTGTGACGTAATTAATAATTTGTGACGTCATTTATTTTTGTGACGTTATGTATTTTGTGACGTCTTTTTGTGACGTTATGTATTTTGTGACGTCATTTTTTTGTGACGTCATTTATTTTTGTGACGTTATGTATTTTGTTACGTCATTTATTTTTGTGACGTTATGTATTTTGTGACGTCATTTATTTTTGTGAAGTTATGTATTTTGTGACTTAATTAATTTTTGTGACGTCATTTATTTTTGTGACGTTATGTATTTTGTGACTTAATTAATTTTTGTGACGCTATTTATTTTTGTGACGTTATGTATTTTGTGACGTCATTTATTTTTGTGACGTTATGTATTTTGTGACGTCATTTATTTTTGTGACGTTATGTATTTTGTGACGTTATGTATTTTGTGACGTCATTTATTTTTGTGACGTTAAGTATTTTGTGACGTCATTTATTTTTGTGACGTTATGTATTTTGTTACGTCATTTATTTTTGTGACGTTATGTATTTTTTGACGTAATTAATATTTTGTGACGTCATTAATTTTTGTGACGTTATGTATTTTGTGACGTCATTTTTTTGTGACGTTATGTATTTTGTGACGTCATTTATTTTTGTGACGTTATGTATTTTGTGACGTCATTTATTTTTGTGACGTTATGTTTTTGTGACGTTATGTATTTTGTGACGTCATTTATTTTTGTGACGTTATGTATTTTTTGACGTAATTAATATTTTGTGACGTCATTTATTTTTGTGACGTTAAGTATTTTGTGACGTCATTTATTTTTGTGACGTTATGTATTTTGTGACGTCATTTATTTTTGTGACGTTATGTATTTTGTGACGTAATTAATTTTTGTGACGTCATTTATTTTTATGAAGTTATGTATTTTGTGACTTTATTAATTTTTGTGACGTCATTTATGTTTGTGACGTTATGTATTTTGTGACTTAATTAATTTTTGTGACGTCATTTATTTTTGTGACGTTATGTATTTTGTGACGTCATTTATTTTTGTGACGTTATGTATTTTGTGACGCTATTTATTTTTGTGACGTTATGAATTTTGTGACGTCATTAATGTTTGGGACGTTATGTATTTTGTGACGTCATTTATTTTTGTGACATTATGTATTTTGTGACGTAATTAATTTTTGTGACGTCATTTATTTTTGTGAAGTTATGTATTTTTTGACTTAATTAATTTTTGTGACGTCATTTATTTTTGTGACGTTATGTATTTTGCGACGTCATTTATTTTTGTGACGTTATGTATTTTGTGACGTCATTTATTTTTGTGACGTTATGTATTTTGTGACGTCATTTATTTTTGTGACGTTATGTATTTTGTGACTTAATTAATTTTTGTGACGTCATTTATTTTTGTGACGTTATGTATTTTGTGACGTCATTTATTTTTGTGACGTTTTGTATTTTGTGACGTCATTTATTTTTGTGACGATATGTATTTTGTGACGTCATTTTTTTGTGACGTTATGTATTTTGTGACGTAATTTTTTTTGTGACGTTATGTATTTTGTGACGTCATTTATTTTTGTGACGTTATGTATTTTGTAACGTCATTTTTTTGTGACGTTATGTATTTTGTGACGTAATTAATATTTTGTGACGTCATTTATTTTTGTGACGTTATGTATTTTGTGACGTCATTTATTTTTTTGACGTAATGTATTTTGTGACGTCATTTATTTTTGTGACGTTATGTATTTTGTGACTTAATTAATTTTTGTGACGTCATTTATTTTTGTGACGTTATGTATTTTGTGACGTCATTTATTTTTGTGACGTTTTGTATTTTGTGACGTCATTTATTTTTGTGACGATATGTATTTTGTGACGTCATTTTTTTGTGACGTTATGTATTTTGTGACGTAATTTTTTTTGTGACGTTATGTATTTTGTGACGTCATTTATTTTTGTGACGTTATGTATTTTGTGACGTTATGTATTTTGTGACGTCATTTATTTTTGTGACGATATGTATTTTGTGACGTTATGTATTTTTTGACGTCATTAAGTTTTGTGACGTTATGTATTTTGTGACTTAATTAATTTTTGTGACGTCATTTATTTTTGTGACGTTATGTATTTTGTGACGTCATTAATTTTTGTGACGTTAAGTATTTTGTGACGTAATTTATTTTTGTGACGTTATGTATTTTGTGACGTCATTTATTTTTGTGACGTTTTGTATTTTGTGACGTTATGTATTTTATGACGTCATTTATTTTTGTGACGTTATGTATTTTGTGACGTCATTTATTTTTGTGACGTTATGTATTTTGTGACGTCATTTATTTTTGTGACGTTAAGTATTTTGTGACGTTATGTATTTTGTGACGTCATTTATTTTTGTGACGTTATGTATTTTGTGACGTAATTAATATTTTGTGACGTCATTTATTTTTGTGACGTTATGTATTTTGTGACGTCATTTACTTTTGTGACGTTATGTATTTTCTGACGTCATTTATTTTTGTGACGTTATGTATTTTGTGACGTTATGTATTTTGTGACGTCATTTATTTTTTTGACGTTATGTTTTTGTGACGTTATGTATTTTGTGACGTCATTTATTTTTGTGACGTTATGTATTTTGTGACGTAATTAATAATTTGTGACGTCATTTATTTTTGTGACGTTATGTATTTTGTGACGTCTTTTTGTGACGTTATGTATTTTGTGACGTCATTTTTTTGTGACGTCATTTATTTTTGTGACGTTATGTATTTTGTTACGTCATTTATTTTTGTGACGTTATGTATTTTGTGACGTCATTTATTTTTGTGAAGTTATGTATTTTGTGACTTAATTAATTTTTGTGACGTCATTTATTTTTGTGACGTTATGTATTTTGTGACTTAATTAATTTTTGTGACGCTATTTATTTTTGTGACGTTATGTATTTTGTGACGTCATTTATTTTTGTGACGTTATGTATTTTGTGACGTCATTTATTTTTGTGACGTTATGTATTTTGTGACGTTATGTATTTTGTGACGTCATTTATTTTTGTGACGTTAAGTATTTTGTGACGTCATTTATTTTTGTGACGTTATGTATTTTGTTACGTCATTTATTTTTGTGACGTTATGTATTTTTTGACGTAATTAATATTTTGTGACGTCATTAATTTTTGTGACGTTATGTATTTTGTGACGTCATTTTTTTGTGACGTTATGTATTTTGTGACGTCATTTATTTTTGTGACGTTATGTATTTTGTGACGTCATTTATTTTTGTGACGTTATGTTTTTGTGACGTTATGTATTTTGTGACGTCATTTATTTTTGTGACGTTATGTATTTTTTGACGTAATTAATATTTTGTGACGTCATTTATTTTTGTGACGTTATGTATTTTGTGACGTCTTTTTTTTGTGTCGTTATGTATTTTGTGACGTCATTTTTTGTGACGTTATGTATTTTGTGACGTCATTTATTTTTGTGACGTTATGTATTTTGTGACGTCATTTATTTTTGTGACGTTATGTATTTTTTTGACGTTATGTATTTTGTGACTTAATTAATTTTTGTGACGTCATTTATTTTTGTGACGTTATGTATTTTGTGACGTCATTTATTTTTGTGACGTTATGTATTTTGTGACGTCATTTATTTTTGTGACGTTATGTATTTTGTGACGTCATTTTTTTGACGTTATGTATTTTGTGACGCCATTTATTTTTGTGACGTTATGTATTTTGTGACGTTATGTATTTTGTGACGTAATTTATTTTTGTGACGTTATGTATTTTGTGACGTAATTTATTTTTGTGACGTTATGTATTTTGTGACTTAATTAATTTTTGTGACGTCATTTATTTTTGTGACGTTATGTATTTTTTGACGTCATTTATTTTTGTGACGTTATGTATTTTGTGACGTAATTAATATTTTGTGACGTCATTTATTTTGTAACGTTATGTATTTTGTGACGTCATTTATTTTTGTGACGTTATGTATTTTGTGACATCATTTATTTTTGTGACGTTATGTATTTTGTGACGTCATTTATTTTTGTGACGTTATGTATTTTGTGACGTCATTTATTTTTGTGACGTTATGTATTTTGTGACGTCATTTATTTTTGTGACGTTATGTATTTTGTGACGTCATTTATTTTTGTGACGTTATGTATTTTGTGACGTCATTTATTTTTGTGACGTTATGTATTTTGTGACGTCATTTATTTTTGTGACGTTATGTATTTTGTGACGTCATTTATTTTTGTGACGTTATGTATTTTGTGACGTCATTTTTTTTTGTGACGTTAAGTATTTTGTGACGTCATTTATTTTTGTGACGTTATGTATTTTGTTACGTCATTTGTTTTTGTGACGTTATGTATTTTGTGACGTTTTGTATTTTGTGACGTCATTTATTTTTGTGACGTTATGTATTTTGTGACGTCATATTTTGTGACGTTATGTATTTTGTGACGTCATTTATTTTTGTGACGTTATGTATTTTGTGACGTCATTTATTTTTGAAACGTTATGTATTTTGTAACGTCATTTATTTTTGTGACGTTATGTATTTTGTGACCTCATTTATTTTTGTGACGTTATGTTTTTGTGACGTTATGTATTTTGTGACGTCATTTATTTTTGTGACGTTATGTATTTTGTGACGTGATTAATATTTTGTGACGTCATTTATTTTTTTGACGTTATGTATTTTGTGACTTAATTAATTTTTGTGACGTCATTTATTTTTGTGACCTTATGTACTTTGTGACGTCATTTATTTTTGTGACGTTATGTATTTTGTGACGTCATTTATTTTTGTGACGTTATGTATTTTGTGACGTCATTTTTTTTGACGTTATGTATTTTGTGACGCCATTTATTTTTGTGACGTTATGTATTTTGTGACGTAATTTATTTTTGTGACGTTATGTATTTTGTGACTTAATTAATTTTTTGACGTCATTTATTTTTGTGACCTTATGCATTTTGTGACGTGATTAATATTTTGTGACGTCATTTATTTTTGTGACGTTATGTATTTTGTGACGTCTTTTTTTTGTGACGTTATGTATTTTGTGACGTCATTTTATTGTGACGTTATGTATTTTGTGACGTCATTTATTTTTGTTACGTTATGTATTTTGTGACGCCATTTATTTTTGTGACGTTATGTATTTTGTGACGTCATTTATTTTTGTGACGTTATGTATTTTGTGATGTAATTAATATTTTGTGACGTCATTTATTTTTGTAACGTTATGTATTTTGTGACGTAATTAATATTTTGTGACGTCATTTATTTTTGTGAAGTTATGTATTTTGTGACGTCTTTTTTTTTGTGACGTTATGTATTTTGTGACGTCATTTTATTGTGACGTTATGTATTTTGTGACGTCATTTATTTTTGTTACGTTATGTATTTTGTGACGCCATTTATTTTTGTGACGTTATGTATTTTGTGACGTCATTTATTTTTGTGACGTTATGTATTTTGTGACGTAATTAATTTTTGTGACGTCATTTATTTTTGTGAAGTTATGTATTTTGTGACTTAATTAATTTTTGTGACGTCATTTATTTTTGTGACGTTATGTATTTTGTGACGTCATTTATTTTTGTGACGTTATGTATTTTTTGACGTCATTTATTTTTTTGACGTTATGTATTTTGTGACGCCATTTATTTTTGTGACGTTATGTATTTTGTGACGTAATTCATTTTTGTGACGTTATGTATTTTGTGACTTAATTAATTTTTGTGACGTCATTTATTTTTGTGACGTTATGTATTTTGTGACGTCATTTATTTTTGTGACGTTATGTATTTTGTGACGTCATTTATTTTTGTGACGTTATGTATTTTGTGACGTTATGTATTTTGTGACGTTATGTATTTTGTGACGTAATTCATTTTTGTGACGTTATGTATTTTGTGACTTAATTAATTTTTGTGACGTCATTTATTTTTGTGACGTTATGTATTTTGTGACGTCATTTATTTTTGTGAAGTTATGTATTTTGTGACGTAATTAATATTTTGTGACGTCATTTATTTTTGTGACGTTATGTATTTTGTGACGTCTTTTTTTTGTGACGTTATGTATTTTGTGACGTCATTTTTTGTGACGTTATGTATTTTGTGACGTAATTAATTTTTGTGACGTCATTTATTTTTGTGAAGTTATGTATTTTGTGACTTAATTAATTTTTGTGACGTCATTTATTTTTGTGACGTTATGTATTTTGTGACGTCATTTATTTTTGTGACGTTATGTATTTTGTGACGTCATTTATTTTTGTGACGTTATGTATTTTGTGACGTCTTTTTTTTGTGACGTTATGTATTTTGTGACGTCATTTTATTGTGACGTTATGTATTTTGTGACGTCATTTATTTTTGTTACGTTATGTATTTTGTGACGCCATTTATTTTTGTGACGTTATGTATTTTGTGACGTCATTTATTTTTGTGACGTTATGTATTTTGTGATGTAATTAATATTTTGTGACGTCATTTATTTTTGTAACGTATGTATTTTGTGACGTAATTAATATTTTGTGACGTCATTTATTTTTGTGAAGTTATGTATTTTGTGACGTCTTTTTTTTTGTGACGTTATGTATTTTGTGACGTCATTTTATTGTGACGTTATGTATTTTGTGACGTCATTTATTTTTGTTACGTTATGTATTTTGTGACGCCATTTATTTTTGTGACGTTATGTATTTTGTGACGTCATTTATTTTTGTGACGTTATGTATTTTGTGACGTAATTAATTTTTGTGACGTCATTTATTTTTGTGAAGTTATGTATTTTGTGACTTAATTAATTTTTGTGACGTCATTTATTTTTGTGACGTTATGTATTTTGTGACGTCATTTATTTTTGTGACGTTATGTATTTTTTGACGTCATTTATTTTTTTGACGTTATGTATTTTGTGACGCCATTTATTTTTGTGACGTTATGTATTTTGTGACGTAATTCATTTTTGTGACGTTATGTATTTTGTGACTTAATTAATTTTTGTGACGTCATTTATTTTTGTGACGTTATGTATTTTGTGACGTCATTTATTTTTGTGACGTTATGTATTTTGTGACGTCATTTATTTTTGTGACGTTATGTATTTTGTGACGTTATGTATTTTGTGACGTTATGTATTTTGTGACGTAATTCATTTTTGTGACGTTATGTATTTTGTGACTTAATTAATTTTTGTGACGTCATTTATTTTTGTGACGTTATGTATTTTGTGACGTCATTTATTTTTGTGAAGTTATGTATTTTGTGACGTAATTAATATTTTGTGACGTCATTTATTTTTGTGACGTTATGTATTTTGTGACGTCTTTTTTTTGTGACGTTATGTATTTTGTGACGTCATTTTTTGTGACGTTATGTATTTTGTGACGTAATTAATTTTTGTGACGTCATTTATTTTTGTGAAGTTATGTATTTTGTGACTTAATTAATTTTTGTGACGTCATTTATTTTTGTGACGTTATGTATTTTGTGACGTCATTTATTTTTGTGACGTTATGTATTTTGTGACGTCATTTATTTTTGTGACGTTATGTATTTTTTGACGTCATTTATTTTTTTGACGTCATTTATTTTTTTGACGTTATGTATTTTGTGACGCCATTTATTTTTGTGACGTTATGTATTTTGTGACGTAATTCATTTTTGTGACGTTATGTATTTTGTGACTTAATTAATTTTTGTGACGTCATTTATTTTTGTGACGTTATGTATTTTGTGACGTCATTTATTTTTGTGACGTTATGTATTTTGTGACGTCATTTATTTTTGTGACGTTATGTATTTTGTGACGTTATGTATTTTGTGACGTTATGTATTTTGTGACGTAATTCATTTTTGTGACGTTATGTATTTTGTGACTTAATTAATTTTTGTGACGTCATTTATTTTTGTGACGTTATGTATTTTGTGACGTCATTTATTTTTGTGAAGTTATGTATTTTGTGACGTAATTAATATTTTGTGACGTCATTTATTTTTGTGACGTTATGTATTTTGTGACGTCTTTTTTTTGTGACGTTATGTATTTTGTGACGTCATTTTTTGTGACGTTATGTATTTTGTGACGTCATTTATTTTTGTGACGTTATGTATTTTGTGACGTCATTTATTTTTGTGACGTTATGTATTTTGTGACGTCATTTATTTTTTTGACGTTATGTATTTTGTGACTTAATTAATTTTTGTGACGTAATTTATTTTTGTGACGTTATGTATTTTGTGACGTCTTTTTTTGTGACGTTATGTATTTTGTGACGTCATTTATTTTTGTGACGTTATGTATTTTGTTACTTCATTTATTTTTGTGACGTTATGTATTTTGTGACGTCATTTATTTTTGTGACGTTATGTATTTTGTGACGTAATTAATTTTTGTGACGTCATTTATTTTTATGAAGTTATGTATTTTGTGACTTTATTAATTTTTGTGACGTCATTTATGTTTGTGACGTTATGTATTTTGTGACTTAATTAATTTTTGTGACGTCATTTATTTTTGTGACGTTATGTATTTTGTGACGTCATTTATTTTTGTGACGTTATGTATTTTGTGACGCTATTTATTTTTGTGACGTTATGAATTTTGTGACGTCATTAATGTTTGGGACGTTATGTATTTTGTGACGTCATTTATTTTTGTGACATTATGTATTTTGTGACGTAATTAATTTTTGTGACGTCATTTATTTTTGTGAAGTTATGTATTTTTTGACTTAATTAATTTTTGTGACGTCATTTATTTTTGTGACGTTATGTATTTTGTGACGTCATTTATTTTTGTGACGTTATGTATTTTGTGACGTCATTTATTTTTGTGACGTTATGTATTTTGTGACGTCATTTATTTTTGTGACGTTATGTATTTTGTGACGTCATTTATTTTTGTGACGTTATGTATTTTGTTACGTCATTTATTTTTTGACGTTATGTATTTTGTGACGCAATTTATTTTTGTGACGTTATGTATTTTGTGACGTTATGTATTTTGTGACGTAATTTATTTTTGTGACGTTATGTATTTTGTGACTTAATTAATTTTTGTGACGTCATTTATTTTTGTGACGTTATGTATTTTGTGTCGTCATTTATTTTTGTGACGTTATGTATTTTGTGACGTCATTTATTTTTGTGACGTTATGTATTTTGTGACGTCATTTATTTTTGTGACGTTATGTATTTTGTGACGTCATTTATTTTTGTGACGTTATGTATTTTGTGACGTCATTTATTTTTTTGACGTTATGTATTTTGTGACGTCATTTATTTTTGTGACGTTATGTATTTTGTGACGCTATTTATTTTTGTGACGTTATGAATTTTGTGACGTCATTAATGTTTGGGACGTTATGTATTTTGTGACGTCATTTATTTTTGTGACATTATGTATTTTGTGACGTAATTAATTTTTGTGACGTCATTTATTTTTGTGAAGTTATGTATTTTGTGACTTAATTAATTTTTGTGACGTGATTTATTTTTGTGACGTTATGTATTTTGTGACGTCATTTATTTTTGTGACGTTATGTATTTTGTGACGTCATTTATTTTTGTGACGTTATGTATTTTGTGACGTCATTTATTTTTGTGACGTTATGTATTTTGTGACGTCATTTATTTTTGTGACGTTATGTATTTTGTGACGTCATTTATTTTTGTGACGTAATGTATTTTGTGACGTCATTTATTTTTTTGACGATATGTATTTTGTGACGTCATTTATTTTTGTGACGTTATGTATTTTTTTGACGTCATTTATTTTTGTGATGTTATGCATTTTGTGACTTAATTAATTCTTGTGACGTCATTTATTTTTGTGACGTCATTTATTTTTGTGAAGTTATGTATTTTGTGACTTAATTAATTTTTGTGACGTCATTTATTTTATGTGACGTTATGTATTTTGTGACGTTATTTATTTTTGTGACGTTATGTATTTTGTGACGTCATTTATTTTTGTGACGTTATGTATTTTTTGACGTCATTTATTTTTTTGACGTTATGTATTTTGTGACGCCATTTATTTTTGTGACGTTATGTATTTTGTGACGTTATGTATTTTGTGACGTTATGTATTTTGTGACGTAATTCATTTTTGTGACGTTATGTATTTTGTGACTTAATTAATTTTTGTGACGTCATTTATTTTTGTGACGTTATGTATTTTGTGACGTCATTTATTTTTGTTACGTTATGTATTTTGTGACGTCATTTATTTTTGTGACGTTATGTATTTTTTGACGTCATTTATTTTTTTGACGTCATTTATTTTTTTGACGTTATGTATTTTGTGACGCCATTTATTTTTGTGACGTTATGTATTTTGTGACGTAATTCATTTTTGTGACGTTATGTATTTTGTGACTTAATTAATTTTTGTGACGTCATTTATTTTTGTGACGTTATGTATTTTGTGACGTCATTTATTTTTGTGACGTTATGTATTTTGTGACGTCATTTATTTTTGTGACGTTATGTATTTTGTGACGTTATGTATTTTGTGACGTTATGTATTTTGTGACGTAATTCATTTTTGTGACGTTATGTATTTTGTGACTTAATTAATTTTTGTGACGTCATTTATTTTTGTGACGTTATGTATTTTGTGACGTCATTTATTTTTGTGAAGTTATGTATTTTGTGACGTAATTAATATTTTGTGACGTCATTTATTTTTGTGACGTTATGTATTTTGTGACGTCTTTTTTTTGTGACGTTATGTATTTTGTGACGTCATTTTTTGTGACGTTATGTATTTTGTGACGTCATTTATTTTTGTGACGTTATGTATTTTGTGACGTCATTTATTTTTGTGACGTTATGTATTTTGTGACGTCATTTATTTTTTTGACGTTATGTATTTTGTGACTTAATTAATTTTTGTGACGTAATTTATTTTTGTGACGTTATGTATTTTGTGACGTCTTTTTTTGTGACGTTATGTATTTTGTGACGTCATTTATTTTTGTGACGTTATGTATTTTGTTACTTCATTTATTTTTGTGACGTTATGTATTTTGTGACGTCATTTATTTTTGTGACGTTATGTATTTTGTGACGTAATTAATTTTTGTGACGTCATTTATTTTTATGAAGTTATGTATTTTGTGACTTTATTAATTTTTGTGACGTCATTTATGTTTGTGACGTTATGTATTTTGTGACTTAATTAATTTTTGTGACGTCATTTATTTTTGTGACGTTATGTATTTTGTGACGTCATTTATTTTTGTGACGTTATGTATTTTGTGACGCTATTTATTTTTGTGACGTTATGAATTTTGTGACGTCATTAATGTTTGGGACGTTATGTATTTTGTGACGTCATTTATTTTTGTGACATTATGTATTTTGTGACGTAATTAATTTTTGTGACGTCATTTATTTTTGTGAAGTTATGTATTTTTTGACTTAATTAATTTTTGTGACGTCATTTATTTTTGTGACGTTATGTATTTTGTGACGTCATTTATTTTTGTGACGTTATGTATTTTGTGACGTCATTTATTTTTGTGACGTTATGTATTTGGTGACGTCATTTATTTTTGTGACGTTATGTATTTTGTGACGTCATTTATTTTTGTGACGTTATGTATTTTGTTACGTCATTTATTTTTTGACGTTATGTATTTTGTGACGCAATTTATTTTTGTGACGTTATGTATTTTGTGACGTTATGTATTTTGTGACGTAATTTATTTTTGTGACGTTATGTATTTTGTGACTTAATTAATTTTTGTGACGTCATTTATTTTTGTGACGTTATGTATTTTGTGTCGTCATTTATTTTTGTGACGTTATGTATTTTGTGACGTCATTTATTTTTGTGACGTTATGTATTTTGTGACGTCATTTATTTTTGTGACGTTATGTATTTTGTGACGTCATTTATTTTTGTGACGTTATGTATTTTGTGACGTCATTTATTTTTTTGACGTTATGTATTTTGTGACGTCATTTATTTTTGTGACGTTATGTATTTTGTGACGCTATTTATTTTTGTGACGTTATGAATTTTGTGACGTCATTAATGTTTGGGACGTTATGTATTTTGTGACGTCATTTATTTTTGTGACATTATGTATTTTGTGACGTAATTAATTTTTGTGACGTCTTTTATTTTTGTGAAGTTATGTATTTTGTGACTTAATTAATTTTTGTGACGTCATTTATTTTTGTGACGTTATGTATTTTGTGACGTCATTTATTTTTGTGACGTTATGTATTTTGTGACGTCATTTATTTTTGTGACGTTATGTATTTTGTGACGTCATTTATTTTTGTGACGTTATGTATTTTGTGACGTCATTTATTTTTGTGACGTTATGTATTTTGTGACGTCATTTATTTTTGTGACGTTATGTATTTTGTGACGTCATTTATTTTTTTGACGATATGTATTTTGTGACGTCATTTATTTTTGTGACGTTATGTACTTTTTTGACGTCATTTATTTTTGTGATGTTATGCATTTTGTGACTTAATTAATTCTTGTGACGTCATTTATTTTTGTGACGTCATTTATTTTTGTGAAGTTATGTATTTTGTGACTTAATTAATTTTTGTGACGTCATTTATTTTATGTGACGTTATGTATTTTGTGACGTCATTTATTTTTGTGACGTTATGTATTTTGTGACGTCATTTATTTTTGTGACGTTATGTATTTTTTGACGTCATTTATTTTTTTGACGTTATGTATTTTGTGACGCCATTTATTTTTGTGACGTTATGTATTTTGTGACGTTATGTATTTTGTGACGTTATGTATTTTGTGACGTAATTCATTTTTGTGACGTTATGTATTTTGTGACTTAATTAATTTTTGTGACGTCATTTATTTTTGTGACGTTATGTATTTTGTGACGTCATTTATTTTTGTTACGTTATGTATTTTGTGACGTCATTTATTTTTGTGACGTTATGTATTTTGTGACGTTATGTATTTTGTGACGTTATGTATTTTGTGACGTAATTCATTTTTGTGACGTTATGTATTTTGTGACTTAATTAATTTTTGTGACGTCATTTATTTTTGTGACGTTATGTATTTTGTGACGTCATTTATTTTTGTGACGTTATGTATTTTGTGACGTCATTTATTTTTGTGACGTTATGTATTTTGTGACGTTATGTATTTTGTGACGTTATGTATTTTGTGACGTAATTCATTTTTGTGACGTTATGTATTTTGTGACTTAATTAATTTTTGTGACGTCATTTATTTTTGTGACGTTATGTATTTTGTGACGTCATTTATTTTTGTGACATTATGTATTTTGTGACGTAATTAATATTTTGTGACGTCATTTATTTTTGTGACGTTATGTATTTTGTGACGTCTTTTTTTTGTGACGTTATGTATTTTGTGACGTCATTTTTTGTGACGTTATGTATTTTGTGACGTCATTTATTTTTGTGACATCATTTATTTTTGTGACGTTATGTATTTTGTGACGTTATGTATTTTGTGACGTCATTTATTTTTGTGACGTTATGTATTTTGTGACGTAATTAATTTTTGTGACGTCATTTATTTTTATGAAGTTATGTATTTTGTGACTTAATTAATTTTTGTGACGTCATTTATGTTTGTGACGTTATGTATTTTGTGACTTAATTAATTTTTGTGACGTTATGTATTTTGTGACGTCATTTATTTTTGTGACGTTATGTATTTTGTGACGCTATTTATTTTTGTGACGTTATGAATTTTGTGACGTCATTAATGTTTGGGACGTTATGTATTTTGTGACGTAATTAATTTTTGTGACATTATGTATTTTGTGACGTAATTAATTTTTGTGACGTCATTTATTTTTGTGAAGTTATGTATTTTGTGACTTAATTAATTTTTGTGACGTCATTTATTTTTGTGGCGTTATGTATTTTGTGACGTCATTTATTTTTGTGACGTTATGTATTTTGTGACGTCATTTATTTTTGTGACGTTATGTATTTTGTGACGTCATTTATTTTTGTGACGTTATGTATTTTGTGACGTCATTTATTTTTGTGACGTTATGTATTTTGTTACGTCATTTATTTTTTGACGTTATGTATTTTGTGACGCCATTTATTTTTGTGACGTTATGTATTTTGTGACGTTATGTATTTTGTGACGTAATTTATTTTTGTGACGTTATGTATTTTGTGACTTAATTAATTTTTGTGACGTCATTTATTTTTGTGACGTTATGTATTTTGTGTCGTCATTTATTTTTGTGACGTTATGTATTTTGTGACGTCATTTATTTTTGTGACGTTATGTATTTTGTGACGTCATTTATTTTTGTGACGTTATGTATTTTGTGACGTCATTTATTTTTGTGACGTTATGTATTTTGTGACGTCATTTATTTTTTTGACGTTATGTATTTTGTGACGTCATTTATTTTTGTGACGTTATGTATTTTGTGACGCTATTTATTTTTGTGACGTTATGAATTTTGTGACGTCATTAATGTTTGGGACGTTATGTATTTTGTGACGTCATTTATTTTTGTGACATTATGTATTTTGTGACGTAATTAATTTTTGTGACGTCATTTATTTTTGTGAAGTTATGTATTTTGTGACTTAATTAATTTTTGTGACGTCATTTATTTTTGTGACGTTATGTATTTTGTGACGTCATTTATTTTTGTGACGTTATGTATTTTGTGACGTCATTTATTTTTGTGACGTTATGTATTTTGTGACGTCATTTATTTTTGTGACGTTATGTATTTTGTGACGTCATTTATTTTTGTGACGTTATGTATTTTGTGACGTCATTTATTTTTGTGACGTTATGTATTTTGTGACGTCATTTATTTTTGTGACGTTATGTATTTTGTGACGTCATTTATTTTTTTGACGATATGTATTTTGTGACGTCATTTATTTTTGTGACGTTATGTATTTTTTGACGTCATTTATTATTGTGATGTTATGCATTTTGTGACTTAATTAATTCTTGTGACGTCATTTATTTTTTTGACGTCATTTATTTTTGTGAAGTTATGTATTTTGTGACTTAATTAATTTTTGTGACGTCATTTATTTTATGTGACGTTATGTATTTTGTGACGTCATTTATTTTTGTGACGTTATGTATTTTGTGACGTCATTTATTTTTGTGACGTTATGTATTTTTTGACGTCATTTATTTTTTTGACGTTATGTATTTTGTGACGCCATTTATTTTTGTGACGTTATGTATTTTGTGACGTTATGTATTTTGTGACGTTATGTATTTTGTGACGTAATTCATTTTTGTGACGTTATGTATTTTGTGACTTAAATAATTTTTGTGACGTCATTTATTTTTGTGACGTTATGTATTTTGTGACGTCATTTATTTTTGTGACGTTATGTATTTTGTGACGTCATTTATTTTTGTGACGTTATGTATTTTGTGACGTTATGTATTTTGTTACGTTATGTATTTTGTGACGTAATTCATTTTTGTGACGTTATGTATTTTGTGACTTAATTAATTTTTGTGACGTCATTTATTTTTGTGACGTTATGTATTTTGTAACGTCATTTATTTTTGTGACGTTATGTATTTTGTGACGTAATTAATATTTTGTGACGTCATTTATTTTTGTGACGTTATGTATTTTGTGACGTCTCTTTTTGTGACGTTATGTATTTTTTGACGTCATTTTTTGTGACGTTATGTATTTTGTGACGTCATTTATTTTTGTGACGTTATGTATTTTGTGACGTCATTTATTTTTGTGACGTTATGTATTTTGTGACGTCATTTATTTTTTTGACGTTATGTATTTTTTGACTTAATTAATTTTTGTGACGTCATTTATTTTTGTGACGTTATGTATTTTGTGACGTCTTTTTTTTGTGACGTTATGTATTTTGTGACGTCATTTTATTGTGACGTTATGTATTTTGTGACGTCATTTATTTTTGTGACGTTATGTATTTTGTTACTTCATTTATTTTTGTGACGTTATGTATTTTGTGACGTCATTTATTTTTGTGACGTTATGTATTTTGTGACGTAATTAATTTTTGTGACGTCATTTATTTTTATGAAGTTATGTATTTTGTGACTTAATTAATTTTTGTGACGTCATTTACGTTTGTGACGTTATGTATTTTGTGACTTAATTAATTTTTGTGACGTTATGTATTTTGTGACGACATTTATTTTTGTGACGTTATGTATTTTGTGACGCTATTTATTTTTGTGACGTTATGAATTTTGTGACGTCATTAATGTTTGGGACGTTATGTATTTTGTGACGTCATTTATTTTTGTGACATTATGTATTTTGTGACGTAATTAATTTTTGTGACGTCATTTATTTTTGTGACGTTATGTATTTTGTGACGTCATTTATTTTTGTGACGTTATGTATTTTGTGACGTCATTTATTTTTGTGACGTTATGTATTTTGTTACGTCATTTATTTTTTTGACGTTATGTATTTTGTGACGCCATTTATTTTTGTGACGTTATGTATTTTGTGACGTTATGTATTTTGTGACGTAATTTATTTTTGTGACGTTATGTATTTTGTGACTTAATTAATTTTTATGACGTCATTTATTTTTGTGACGTTATGTATTTTGTGACGTCATTTATTTTTGTGACGTTATGTATTTTGTGACGTCATTTATTTTTGTGACGTTATGTATTTTGTGACGTAATTTATTTTTGTGACGTTATGTATTTTGTGACGTCATTTATTTTTGTGACGTTATGTATTTTGTGACGTCATTTATTTTTTTGACGTTATGTATTTTGTGACGTCATTTATTTTTGTGACGTTATGTATTTTGTGACGCTATTTATTTTTGTGACGTTATGAATTTTGTGACGTCATTAATGTTTGGGACGTTATGTATTTTGTGACGTCATTTATTTTTGTGACATTATGTATTTTGTGACGTAATTAATTTTTGTGACGTCATTTATTTTTGTGAAGTTATGTATTTTGTGACTTAATTAATTTTTGTGACGTCATTTATTTTTGTGACGTTATGTATTTTGTGACGTCATTTATTTTTGTGACGTTATGTATTTTGTGACGTCATTTATTTTTGTGACGTTATGTATTTTGTGACGTCATTTATTTTTGTGACGTTATGTATTTTGTGACGTCATTTATTTTTGTGACGTTATGTATTTTGTGACGTCATTTATTTTTGTGACGTTATGTATTTTGTGACGTCATGTATTTTTTTGACGATATGTATTTTGTGACGTCATTTATTTTTGTGACGTTATGTATTTTTTGACGTCATTTATTTTTGTGATGTTATGCATTTTGTGACTTAATTAATTCTTGTGACGTCATTTATTTTTGTGACGTTATGTATTTTGTGACGTCATTTATTTTTGTGACGTTATGTATTTTGTGACGTCATTTTTTTGTGACGTCATTTATTTTTGTGACGTCATTTATTTTTGTGACGTTATGTATTTTGTGACCACATTTATTTTTGAAACGTTATGTATTTTGTAACGTCATTTATTTTTGTGACGTTATGTATTTTGTGACGTCATTTATTTTTGTGACGTTATGTTTTTGTGTCGTTATGTATTTTGTGACTTCATTAATTTTTGTGACGTTATGTATTTTGTGACGTAATTAATATTTTGTGACGTCATTTATTTTTGTGACGTTATGTATTTTGTGACGTCTTTTTTTTGTGACGTTATGTATTTTGTGACGTCATTTTTTGTGACGTTATGTATTTTGTGACGTCATTTATTTTTGTGACGTTATGTATTTTGTGACGTCATTTATTTTTGTGACGTTATGTATTTTGTGACGTCATTTATTTTTTTGACGTTATGTATTTTGTGACTTAATTAATTTTTGTGACGTCATTTATTTTTGTGACGTTTTGTATTTTGTGACGTCATTTATTTTTGTGACGTTATGTATTTTGTGACGTCATTTATTTTTGTGACGTTATGTATTTTGTGACTTCATTTTTTTTGACGTTATGTATTTTGTGACGCCATTTATTTTTGTGATGTTATGCATTTTGTGACGTGATTAATATTTTGTGACGTCATTTATTTTTGTGACGTTATGTATTTTGTGACGTAAATTTAATTTTGTGACGTCATTAATTTTTGTGACGTTATGTATTTTGTGACGTCATTTATTTTTGTGACGTTATGTATTTTGTGACGTCATTTATTTTTGTGACGTTATGTATTTTGTGACGTCATTTATTTTTGTGACGTTATGTATTTTGTGACGTCATTTATTTTTGTGACGTTAAGTATTTTGTGACGTCATTTATTTTTGTGACGTTATGTATTTTGTTACGTCATTTATTTTTGTGACGTTATGTATTTTGTGACGTTTTGTATTTTGTGACGTCATTTATTTTTGTGACGTTATGTATTTTGTGACGTCATTTTTTTTGTGACGTTATGTATTTTGTGACGTCATTTATTTTTGTGACGTTATGTATTTTGTGACGTCATTTATTTTTGAAACGTTATGTATTTTGTAACGTCATTTATTTTTGTGACGTTATGTACTTTGTGACGTCATTTATTTTTGTGACGTTATGTTTTTGTGACGTTATGTATTTTGTGACGTCATTTATTTTTGTGACGTTATGTATTTTGTGACGTGATTAATATTTTGTGACGTCATTTATTTTTTTGACGTTATGTATTTTGTGACTTAATTAATTTTTGTGACGTCATTTATTTTTGTGACCTTACGTATTTTGTGACGTCATTTATTTTTGTGACGTTATGTATTTTGTGACGTCATTTTTTTTGACGTTATGTATTTTGTGACGCCATTTATTTTTGTGACGTTATGTATTTTGTGACGTAATTTATTTTTGTGACGTTATGTATTTTGTGACTTAATTAATTTTTTGACGTCATTTATTTTTTTGACCTTATGCATTTTGTGACGTGATAAATATTTTGTGACGTCATTTATTTTTGTGACGTTATGTATTTTGTGACGTCATTTATTTTTGTGACGTTATGTATTTTGTGATGTAATTAATATTTTGTGACGTCATTTATTTTTGTAACGTTATGTATTTTGTGACGTAATTAATATTTTGTGACGTCATTTATTTTTGTGACGTTATGTATTTTGTGACGTCATTTATTTTTGTGACGTTATGTATTTTTTGACGTCATTTATTTTTTTGACGTTTTGTATTTTGCGACGCCATTTATTTTTGTGACGTTATGTATTTTGTGAAGTTATGTATTTTGTGACGTAATTCATTTTTGTGACGTTATGTATTTTGTGACTTAATTAATTTTTGTGACGTCATTTATTTTTGTGACGTTATGTATTTTGTGACGTCATTTATTTTTGTGACGTTATGTATTTTGTGACGTCATTTATTTTTGTGACGTTATGTATTTTGTGACGTCATTTATTTTTGTGACGTTATGTATTTTGTGACGTCATTTATTTTTGTGACGTTATGTATTTTGTGACGTCATTTATTTTTGTGACGTTATGTATTTTGTGACGTCATTTATTTTTGTGACGTTATGTATTTTGTGACGTCATTTATTTTTGTGACGTTAAGTATTTTGTGACGTCATTTATTTTTGTGACGTTATGTATTTTGTTACGTCATTTATTTTTGTGACGTTATGTATTTTGTGACGTTTTGTATTTTGTGACGTCATTTATTTTTGTGACGTTATGTATTTTGTGACGTCATTTTTTTTGTGACGTTATGTATTTTGTGACGTAATTAATATTTTGTGACGTCATTTATTTTTGTGACGTTATATATTTTGTGACGACTTTTTTTTGTGACGTTATGTATTTTGTGACGTCATTTTTTGTGACGTTATGTATTTTGTGACGTCATTTATTTTTGTGACGTAATGTATTTTGTGACGTCATTTATTTTTGTGACGTTATGTATTTTGTGACGTCATTTATTTTTGTGACGTTATGTATTTTGTGACGTCATTTTTTTTTGACGTTATGTATTTTGTGACGCCATTTATTTTTGTGACGTTATGTATTTTGTGACGTTATGTATTTTGTGACGTAATTTATTTTTGTGACGTTATGTATTTTGTGACGTCATTTATTTTTGTGACGTTATGTATTTTGTTACGTCATTTATTTTTGTGACGTTATGTATTTTGTGACGTCATTTATTTTTGTGACGTTAAGTATTTTGTGACGTCATTTATTTTTGTGACGTTATGTATTTTGTGACGTCATTTATTTTTGTGACGTTATGTATTTTGTGACGTTATGTATTTTATGACGTCATTTATTTTTGTGACGTTATGCATTTTGTGACGTGATTAATATTTTGTGACGTCATTTATTTTTGTAACGTTATGTATTTTGTGACGTAATTAATATTTTGTGACGTCATTAATTTTTGTAACGTTATGTATTTTGTGACGTCATTTATTTTTGTGACGTTATGTATTTTGTGACGTCATTTATTTTTGTGACGTTATGTATTTTGTGACGTCATTTATTTTTGTGACGTTATGTATTTTGTGACGTTATGTATTTTATGACGTCATTTATTTTTGTGACGTTATGTATTTTTTGACGTCATTTATTTTTGTGACGTTATGCATTTTGTGACGTGATTAATATTTTGTGACGTCATTTATTTTTGTAACGTTATGCATTTTGTGACGTGATTAATATTTTGTGACGTCATTTATTTTTGTAACGTTATGTATTTTGTGACGTAATTAATATTTTGTGACGTCATTAATTTTTGTAACGTTATGTATTTTGTGACGTCATTTATTTTTGTGACGTTAAGTATTTTGTGACGTCATTTATTTTTGTGACGTTATGTATTTTGTGACGTCATTTAGTTTTCTGACGTTATGTATTTTGTGACGTTATGTATTTTATGACGTCATTTATTTTTGTGACGTTATGTACTTTGTGACGTCATTTATTTTTGTGACGTCATTTATTTTTGTGACGTTATGTATTTTGTGACGTTATGTATTTTGTGACGTCATTTATTTTTGTGACGTTATGTATTTTGTGACGTAATTAATATTTTGTGACGTCATTTATTTTTGTGACGTTATGTATTTTGTGACGTCATTTATTTTTGTGACGTTATGTATTTTGTGACGTCATTTATTTTTGTGACGTTATGTATTTTGTGACGTCATTTATTTTTGTGACGTTATGTTTTTGTGACGTTATGTATTTTGTGACGTCATTTATTTTTGTGACGTTATGTATTTTGTGACGTAATTAATAATTTGTGACGTCATTTATTTTTGTGACGTTATGTATTTTGTGACGTCTTTTTTTGTGACGTTATGTATTTTGTGACGTCATTTTTTTGGGACGTTATGTATTTTGTGACGTCATTTATTTTTGTGACGTTATGTATTTTGTTACGTCATTTATTTTTGTGACGTTATGTATTTTTTGACGTCATTTATTTTTGTGACTTTATGTATTTTGTGACGTCATTTATTTTTGTGACGTTATGTATTTTGTTACGTCATTTATTTTTGTGACGTTATGTATTTTTTGACGTCATTTATTTTTGTGACTTTATGTATTTTGTGACGTAATTAATTTTTGTGACGTCATTTATTTTTGTGAAGTTATGTATTTTGTGACTTAATTAATTTTTGTGACGTCATTTCTGTTTGTGACGTTATGTATTTTGTGACTTAATTGATTTTTGTGACGCCATTTTTTTTTGTGACGTTATGTATTTTGTGACGTCATTTATGTTTGTGACGTTATGTATTTTGTGACGCTATTTATTTTTGTGACGTTATGAATTTTGTGACGTCATTAATGTTTGTGACGTTATGTATTTTGTGACGTCATTTATGTTTAGTACATTATGTATATTGTGACGTAATCAATTTTTGTGACGTCATTTATTTTTGTTACGTTATTTATTTTGTGACTCCATTTATTTTTGTGACGTTATGTATTTTGTGACGTCATTTATTTTTGTGACGTTATGTATTTTGTAACGTCATTTTTTTGTGACGTTATGTATTTTGTGACGTAATTAATATTTTGTGACGTCATTTATTTTTGTGACGTTATGTATTTTGTGGCGTCATTTATTTTTGTGACGTAATGTATTTTGTGACGTCATTTATTTTTGTGACGTTATGTATTTTGTGACTTAATTAATTTTTGTGACGTCATTTATTTTTGTGACGTTATGTATTTTGTGACGTCATTTATTTTTGTGACGTTTTGTATTTTGTGACGTCATTTATTTTTGTGACGATATGTATTTTGTGACGTCATTTTTTTGTGACGTTATGTATTTTGTGACGTAATTTTTTTTGTGACGTTAGGTATTTTGTGACGTCATTTATTTTTGTGACGTTATGTATTTTGTGACGTTATGTATTTTGTGACGTCATTTATTTTTGTGACGATATGTATTTTGTGACGTTATGTATTTTTTGACGTCATTAATTTTTGTGACGTTATGTATTTTGTGACTTAATTAATTTTTGTGACGTCATTTTTTTTTGTGACGTTATGTATTTTGTGACGTCATTAATTTTTTGACGTTAAGTATTTTGTGACGTCATTTATTTTTGTGACGTTATGTATTTTGTGACGTCATTTATTTTTGTGACGTTTTGTATTTTGTGACGTTATGTATTTTATGACGTCATTTATTTTTGTGACGTTATGTATTTTGTGACGTCATTTATTTTTGTGACGTTATGTATTTTGTGACGTCATTTATTTTTGTGACGTTATGTATTTTGTGACGTTATGTATTTTGTGACGTCATTTATTTTTGTGACGTAATGTATTTTGTGACGTCATTTATTTTTGTGACGTTATGTATTTTGTGACGTCATTTATTTTTGTGACGTTATGTATTTTGTGACGTCATTTATTTTTGTGACGTTATGTATTTTGTGACGTCATTTTTTTTGACGTTATGTATTTTGTGACGCCATTTATTTTTGTGACGTTATGTATTTTGTGACGTTATGTATTTTGTGACGTAATTTATTTTTGTGACGTTATGTATTTTGTGACGTCATTTATTTTTGTGACGTTATGTATTTTGTTACGTCATTTATTTTTGTGACGTTATGTATTTTGTGACGTCATTTATTTTTGTGACGTTAAGTATTTTGTGACGTCATTTATTTTTGTGACGTTATGTATTTTGTGACGTCATTTATTTTTGTGACGTTATGTATTTTGTGACGTTATGTATTTTATGACGTCATTTATTTTTGTGACGTTATGTATTTTTTGACGTCATTTATTTTTGTGACGTTATGCATTTTGTGACGTGATTAATATTTTGTGACGTCATTTATTTTTGTAACGTTATGTATTTTGTGACGTAATTAATATTTTGTGACGTCATTAATTTTTGTAACGTTATGTATTTTGTGACGTCATTTATTTTTGTGACGTTATGTATTTTGTGACGTCATTTATTTTTGTGACGTTTTGTATTTTGTGACGTTATGTATTTTATGACGTCATTTATTTTTGTGACGTTATGTATTTTGTGACGTCATTTATTTTTGTGACGTTATGTATTTTGTGACGTCATTTATTTTTGTGACGTTATGTATTTTGTGACGTTATGTATTTTGTGACGTCATTTATTTTTGTGACGTAATGTATTTTGTGACGTCATTTATTTTTGTGACGTTATGTATTTTGTGACGTCATTTATTTTTGTGACGTTATGTATTTTGTGACGTCATTTTTTTTGACGTTATGTATTTTGTGACGCCATTTATTTTTGTGACGTTATGTATTTTGTGACGTTATGTATTTTGTGACGTAATTTATTTTTGTGACGTTATGTATTTTGTGACGTCATTTATTTTTGTGACGTTAAGTATTTTGTGACGTCATTTATTTTTGTGACGTTATGTATTTTGTGACGTCATTTATTTTTGTGACGTTATGTATTTTGTGACGTTATGTATTTTATGACGTCATTTATTTTTGTGACGTTATGTATTTTTTGACGTCATTTATTTTTGTGACGTTATGCATTTTGTGACGTGATTAATATTTTGTGACGTCATTTATTTTTGTAACGTTATGTATTTTGTGACGTAATTAATATTTTGTGACGTCATTAATTTTTGTAACGTTATGTATTTTGTGACGTCATTTATTTTTATGACGTTATGTATTTTGTGACGTCATTTAATTTTGTGACGTTATGTATTTTGTGACGTCATTTATTTTTGTGACGTTATGTATTTTGTGACGTCATTTATTTATGTGACGTTAAGTATTTTGTGACGTCATTTATTTTTGTGACGTTATGTATTTTGTGACGTCATTTATTTTTCTGACGTTATGTATTTTGTGACGTTATGTATTTTATGACGTCATTTATTTTTGTGACGTTATGTACTTTGTGACGTCATTTATTTTTGTGACGTCATTTATTTTTGTGACGTTATGTATTTTGTGACGTTATGTATTTTGTGACGTCATTTATTTTTGTGACGTTATGTATTTTGTGACGTAATTAATATTTTGTGACGTCATTTATTTTTGTGACGTTATGTATTTTGTGACGTCATTTATTTTTGTGACGTTATGTATTTTGTGACGTCATTTATTTTTGTGACGTTATGTATTTTGTGACGTCATTTATTTTTGTGACGTCATTTATTTTTGTGACGTTATGTATTTTGTGTCGTTATGTATTTTGTGACGTCATTTATTTTTGTGACGTTATGTATTTTGTGACGTAATTAATTTTTGTGACGTCATTTATTTTTATGAAGTTATGTATTTTGTGACTTAATTAATTTTTGTGACGTCATTTATGTTTGTGACGTTATGTATTTTGTGACTTAATTAATTTTTGTGACGTCATTTATTTTTTTGACGTTTATTTATTTATTTATTTACATGCATTATAACAGGTTTAAACCCAATTACAATAATGCAGTTCATATATACATATTACATAAATGAATACGGTGAAAATGTCCACATCTTGAATAAATAAATTAATGTCCATTAGATGTACTGGAGGTAACTGAATCACATATAGGCTACACAAACATATAGGCTACAGTAAAATATAAGTTGAATAACATTCTTTAATATAAATATACATAAACATGAATTTTTAAAGATTCAAGCAGAGTAGGCCTACGGAGAGAAATTATGACACAGCAGAAACGCTCGCACGAGTTAACATATGAGTCAAAACAATCTACTGAGAGGCTACCTCAGCCATCACGACAGGTCCGTGCAGGACAAGGATATTGTTTGTTATCTGTCAAATGATTGGAAATAAGATAAAGATTTATTTTTGAAAGAGTCAAGACTATCACT
This sequence comes from Flexamia atlantica, assembly GCA_035578135.1. Taxonomy (NCBI): domain Eukaryota; kingdom Metazoa; phylum Arthropoda; class Insecta; order Hemiptera; family Cicadellidae; genus Flexamia; species Flexamia atlantica. The sequence goes on along the minus strand of JAQJVK010000127.1, from coordinate 275,489 downwards.
AAAAATATCCGCAGAATCTGGTAATTCATTACATTGTCTCACTATTTCTAACAATGGCGAGAAATGGTGAATATTGGTGCGGGAGAACGGAATATGAAAAAGATTATGGTGTCTATTACGAAAAGGTGGGACACGAAAGCCAATTTTCTGCAGAGTTTCAGGATCGTCAATGAGCCCTCGACACAACTTGAATAAATATAAGGATTGCAACATTTTACGCCTAGTTTCCAGTTTTTGAAAATCGAACATTTGTAACAACTGAGAATACGAAATTAAATGAGGATAGTACCCATTACTTCTGAAAAATAAATATCTTAGGAACCGTACCTGAACTTTTTCAATATAATTTTTAAAAACTGCAAAATGTGGGTTCCAAATTACACAGGCGTATTCTAAGTGAGAACGAACTAGAGTAAAAAATAAATTTTTGAGCGTTTTCATGGAATTAAAATTTTTCCCTTCCCTCATAATTAAGCCCAAGTTTCTAAAAGTTAAACTAACAGTTTTGGAAAAATGATTTGAAAATGTTAACTTACTATCAAGAAGAACACCCAAATCGTTTATCTCATCTATCCTCTGCAACGCAGCCCCATTTAGTGAATACTGACAAAACAAAGTATTGATTTTTCTAGAAAAAGTCATTACAGAACATTTGGAAGTATTAAAAAATAACTTGTTTTGATTTAACCACCCATTCACCGCATTTAAATCGCTTTGTAAGTCATTCGCGTCTTGTTGAGTTCTAATGGTTTTGTACAACTTCAGGTCATCTGCATAAAGAAGCACATGAGAATGTGAAACTGACTTAGCTACTCCGTCCATAACTAGATTGAAGATAGAAGGGCCCAAATTTGAACCTTGAGGAATACCGGAAGTTACAGTGTAGCTTTCAGACGTCACTCCTTGAAACCAAACAAATTGCCGCCTATTACTAAAATACGATGTAAAAAGCTTAAGTAAATTCTCAGACAGACCGTAGTAACTAAGTTTTCTCAAGATTACTGCATGATCGACTTTATCAAAGGCCTTTGCGATGTCGGTGAAAATTGCATCTACTTGATCACCGGCATCCAGGTTTTGGGACACGTGCTGCACAAAATTGAAAAGGTTAGTAACGGTTGATCGACCGGGAAAAAACCCATGTTGGCTGTTTGACAGAAAAGGAGAAATTTTTCGAAAAATTTTATCATGCAATATAATCTCGAAAACCTTAGCAGGCGTTGCTAAAACAGCTACAGGGCGATAATTTGTTATACATTTTCGGCTATCCTTTTTATGAATTGGAGTAACTTTTGTGAGCTTCCAAAAGTCAGGAAAAGTATGAGTTTGCAAAGATAAATTGAAAATTTGAGTGAGCGGTTTCGCTAAGACGTCTGCACAACCCCTGACAAGATACTGAGGCAGCATATCAGGCCCAGCCGATTTCTTAGTTTTTAGTTTATTCAATATACCCAGAACATAATCATAATCCAGGGGAGTCAAATTGATATGAAGCGAACTGATAATATCAGGATCAGTTAGGGCTAATTCAATATCGGCAGAACTAGGTGATGGGCCATAGGTCGACTTAAAAAAATCTGCGAATTTCTCTGCTATGTCAGATGGTGTAGCATAACTAACTCCATTGTATACATAACCACCTAAGCTACTGGTGCTTATATGCTTCTTTTTATTTTTAATGTAAGACCAAAATTGTTTACTATCAGCACAGACATTGTTCTCAATTCTTGTTAAATAATTGTTATAAGCTAATTTAACATCTCTTTTCACTAAGGCTCTAATTCTGCTAAAATCTAAGTACACCTCATAACATCTAATATCATTCATCCGTTGTAGTCGTTTGAATTTACGGAACAAACGTTTCTTAAGTTTTAAAGATCTGATAATTTCTTGTGTGTACCAAACTGGGTATGAGTGACTTAAACAAAATTGTTTTTTAGGGCAATACAGATCTAAAGCTTGGTATACGTTTTCATAAAAGCAATTGACAGCATCATTTACATTATTAAATGTGTTTAAAACATCCCAGTTGGCAGAACTTAAATGTTTGTATATTTGATAGAAATTTGCCCTTAAAAAGTTGTACTGAAAATTACCCTCTACTACAGTTTTATTAAATGCCACACTAAGATCAAGAGTAACCAAAAGCGCGGGATGATGTCTATCAATAGGAACTAATGGGTCATTGACCTTAGACACAGAATTATTATCTAAATTTGATAAGACAAGATCTAAGGTACGACCAGAATAGTTGAGAATGTTATTTATGCTTCTAAGCCCATATAAATTGATAAAGTTAAACAATTCAAGTAATATGCTGTCACCTGTCAAAAAATCATGTTTTGATCCATTTATTCTTAAATTAAAGTCGCCCAAAATACATAAGCGACTGTCCAGTAGCTCGGGTATTGATTCAAACTTATTAAAATACAGAGTATAGTGAGGCAAACTAGCATTTGGTCTGAAATAAACAGTAGATATAAAAAAAAATTTTTATTTCCTCCTATTCTAATTAATAAATCTTCCCCATCCTGATTCCAGTCAATGAGTTCAGATGGAATGCTTATTTTAACTGCTATTAGAACACCACCTCCATCCGCTAAGCCGGATGCTGTTCTATCACGATCTCGCCGATAAACCTGATAATCATTACCGAATAATTCCCCAGATAATACCCCACTATTTAGCCACGTCTCTGTGAGTATAACAATATCAAAATTATCACCGCATAAATTAACAAAAAACTCCCTTGTTTTGGTTTTAAGGCCCCTCACATTTTGATAATAAATGCACAAATTACTATTCATATCAGATTCATCATTAAATGGCACTAAAAATTAAAAAAATAAATTAAAACAAACATTAAATAATGAGAGAGGGCACACAATATAACATCCTTACTAGTACTAACCAACTTTGTGATTCCAGCATACAAACTAAACAACATATGCAGCAAATACTGATTCTCATTCATGGCATAGGCTACAAGTTACTAGACAATCTTTCATCCCTAGGCCTAATTGAGTAAAAAACTCCCTTGTTTTGGTTTTAAGGCCCCTCACATTTTGACAATAAATGCACAAATTACTATTCATATCGAATTCATCATCAAATGGCACCAAAAATTAAAAAAAAAATAAATAAATAAATTACATCAAACATTAAATAATGTGAGAGGGCACACAACATAATTTCCTTACTAGTAATAACTAACTTTGTGATTCCAGCATACAAACTAAACAACATATGCAACAAATACTGATTCACATTCATGACATAGGCTACAAGTTACTGGACAATCATTCATCTCTAGGCCCAATTTAGTTGCTACTGTTAAGCCCAAAGAGCAGCATGTATGGAGGAAATAATCCTCACATTTTTATATTAAATGCAAAATATTCAAATCAGATTCATCATTAAAAGGCACCAAAATAAAAAAAATAATAATAATAATAAATTACAACAAACATTAAGTAATATGAGAGGGCACACAACATAATTTCCTTACTAGTCCTAACTAACTTTAGGTTTCCAGCATAAAAACCAACCAAGAAATGCAACAAATACTGAATTTCATTTACGGCATAGGCTAAATGTTACTATAGTCATAACTCATTCATCCCTAGGCCTAATTGAATTGCTACTGTTTAGCCCAAAGAAGGGTATGTATGGAGGAGACAATAATTCATTATCCAAGAAATAATGCAACAACAAACTTAAGATTATCAATTCGCTCTAATAGGCCTATCATTGAAATATAAGAAAAATAGGTTTGGTACAGCAACAGGAGACAAATGGATTAATTTTTTGGCCCTTTAAATACCTACTGAGAACTTGACAAATCAAGCTAAAAATTAAAATTAATTTTTGCTGGAACAGGAGATACCACTTCATCATGTATTAATGAAGGGTAAAGGTAATCCCATGATTCGAAAGAAATAACAGAATGACTTGAAAGACATAATGAGTGACATGCGTATAATAAGCAATCAACGAATAAACAGTTGAAAACGTACATACCTTCTGAACATTCTAAATAGGAAAAAACATAGGCCTAGGTTAATTAAGAGTCCTAAATGGTCACAACTGATCGACATCACTTTGTGATATGATTAGCTTGGCTCTGTGTCCTGAAGATTTTCGCACATATATCTTGCAACCTGCAGTCCACACAAATTGATAACCCTTGGTTTTAGCCACCGCCCGTGTTGCCTCCATTAATTTTCTGTTAGCTGGTGATAGAGATTCTCCGATGTAGATAGGAGAGTCACTGGCGTAGCCCAGATCAGATGCCTTCAAGGTTCGCTTCACTTTCCTCAAACGAAGAAATTCCTCCTTATCGAGTCGCCTTGTGAATTTGATTATGATTGCCCTTTTCGACATAGCACCAGCTTGGAGTTTACCAAGTCGGTGTGCAGTATCTACTATGCTAGGAGAGTAATCTTGAAAGTTGATTGCTGTAGCCAGTCTACGAACTATAGAGGTTATGTTTTCGTTTTTCTCTTCCGGGATTCCAGATACAATAAGACAATTCCTATGGGAATATTGGACCAAATCGTTGATTTTAGCCTCTAGATCTTTAACCTTACTTTTAAGGAGAGTGTTCTCATTATTAATCTCCTCAATGTTGTTGTGGAACACCTGCAGGCGTTGCTCCTGAGAGTTAAGGTTAACTTGAAGGTCGCCTATCTTCTCATGACAAGACTCAATTGACACACACATATCATGCTGTTCAGCCTTAATCTGCTTGATATCTTCATTTGTAGTGTTACATAACTGCAAAACAGAGTTTAACTTACTGTCCAATGTTTGTAGAGTGATAGTGTCCTCATTATCACTACTCTGAGACCGTGTTTTAATTCCAGTCATCTTGGTCGTAACATGCATGCACGTAGCTCCACTATTATATTTTAACAATTATTATCGATACGCAGCAATGCTGTTTTAAAAAACAACTATAATTAATCATCAATTTCACTTAGAACTATGATTCAACTCAACTCATAGTACAACTCGCCACAATATCGAAATAAAACAGTAAAAACCACGGAGCCGACGTGAAGACGTTTTACTCTTGTGGCATCCCCACCACCACGTTTGTGACGTTATGTATTTTGTGACGTCATTTATTTTTGTGACGTTATGTATTTTGTGACGCTATTTATTTTTGTGACGTTATGAATTTTGTGACGTCATTAATGTTTGGGACGTTATGTATTTTGTGACGTAATTAATTTTTGTGACATTATGTATTTTGTGAAGTAATTAATTTTTGTGACGTCATTTATTTTTGTGAAGTTATGTATTTTGTGACTTAATTAATTTTTGTGACGTCATTTATTTTTGTGACGTTATGTATTTTGTGACGTCATTTATTTTTGTGACGTTATGTATTTTGTGACGTCATTTATTTTTGTGACGTTATGTATTTTGTGACGTCATTTATTTTTGTGACGTTATGTATTTTGTGACGTCATTTATTTTTGTGACGTTATGTATTTTGTTACGTCATTTATTTTTTGACGTTATGTATTTTGTGACGCCATTTATTTTTGTGACGTTATGTATTTTGTGACGTTATGTATTTTGTGACGTAATTTATTTTTGTGACGTTATGTATTTTGTGACTTAATTAATTTTTGTGACGTCATTTATTTTTGTGACGTTATGTATTTTGTGTCGTCATTTATTTTTGTGACGTTATGTATTTTGTGACGTCATTTATTTTTGTGACGTTATGTATTTTGTGACGTCATTTATTTTTGTGACGTTATGTATTTTGTGACGTCATTTATTTTTGTGACGTTATGTATTTTGTGACGTCATTTTTTTTGACGTTATGTATTTTGTGACGTCATTTATTTTTGTGACGTTATGTATTTTGTGACGCTATTTATTTTTGTGACGTTATGAATTTTGTGACGTCATTAATGTTTGGGACGTTATGTATTTTGTGACGTCATTTATTTTTGTGACATTATGTATTTTGTGACGTAATTAATTTTTGTGACGTCATTTATTTTTGTGAAGTTATGTATTTTGTGACTTAATTAATTTTTGTGACGTCATTTATTTTTGTGACGTTATGTATTTTGTTACGTCATTTATTTTTGTGACGTTATGTATTTTGTGACGTCATTTATTTTTGTGACGTTATGTATTTTGTGACGTCATTTATTTTTGTGACGTTATGTATTTTGTGACGTCATTTATTTTTGTGACGTTATGTATTTTGTGACGTCATTTATTTTTGTGACGTTATGTATTTTGTGACGTCATTTATTTTTGTGACGTTATGTATTTTGTGACGTCATTTATTTTTGTGACGTTATGTATTTTGTGACGTCATTTATTTTTTTGACGATATGTATTTTGTGACGTCATTTATTTTTGTGACGTTATGTATTTTTTGACGTCATTTATTTTTGTGATGTTATGCATTTTGTGACTTAATTAATTCTTGTGACGTCATTTATTTTTTTGACGTCATTTATTTTTGTGAAGTTATGTATTTTGTGACTTAATTAATTTTTGTGACGTCATTTATTTTATGTGACGTTATGTATTTTGTGACGTCATTTATTTTTGTGACGTTATGTATTTTGTGACGTCATTTATTTTTGTGACGTTATGTATTTTTTGACGTCATTTATTTTTTTGACGTTATGTATTTTGTGACGCCATTTATTTTTGTGACGTTATGTATTTTGTGACGTTATGTATTTTGTGACGTTATGTATTTTGTGACGTAATTCATTTTTGTGACGTTATGTATTTTGTGACTTAATTAATTTTTGTGACGTCATTTATTTTTGTGACGTTATGTATTTTGTGACGTCATTTATTTTTGTGACGTTATGTATTTTGTGACGTCATTTATTTTTGTGACGTTATGTATTTTGTGACGTTATGTATTTTGTGACGTTATGTATTTTGTGACGTAATTCATTTTTGTGACGTTATGTATTTTGTGACTTAATTAATTTTTGTGACGTCATTTATTTTTGTGACGTTATGTATTTTGTAACGTCATTTATTTTTGTGACGTTATGTATTTTGTGACGTAATTAATATTTTGTGACGTCATTTATTTTTGTGACGTTATGTATTTTGTGACGTCTCTTTTTGTGACGTTATGTATTTTTTGACGTCATTTTTTGTGACGTTTTGTATTTTGTGACGTCATTTATTTTTGTGACGTTATGTATTTTGTGACGTCATTTATTTTTGTGACGTTATGTATTTTGTGACGTCATTTATTTTTTAGACGTTATGTATTTTGTGACTTAATTAATTTTTGTGACGTCATTTATTTTTGTGACGTTATGTATTTTGTGACGTCTTTTTTTTGTGACGTTATGTATTTTGTGACGTCATTTTATTGTGACGTTATGTATTTTATGACGTCATTTATTTTTGTGACGTTATGTATTTTGTTACTTCATTTATTTTTGTGACGTTATGTATTTTGTGACGTCATTTATTTTTGTGACGTTATGTATTTTGTGACGTAATTAATTTTTGTGACGTCATTTATTTTTATGAAGTTATGTATTTTGTGACTTAATTAATTTTTGTGACGTCATTTATTTTTGTGACGTTATGTATTTTGTGACGTCATTTATTTTTGTGACGTTATGTATTTTGTGACGCTATTTATTTTTGTGACGTTATGAATTTTTTGACGTCATTAATGTTTGGGTTGTTATGTATTTTGTGACGTGATTTATTTTTGTGACATTATGTATTTTGTGACGTAATTAATTTTTGTGACGTCATTTATTTTTGTGAAGTTATGTATTTTGTGACTTAATTAATTTTTGTGACGTCATTTATTTTTGTGACGTTATGTATTTTGTGACGTCATTTATTTTTGTGACGTTATGTATTTTGTGACGTCATTTATTTTTGTGACGTTATGTATTTTGTGACGTCATTTATTTTTGTGACGTTATGTATTTTGTGACGTCATTTATTTTTGTGACGTTATGTATTTTGTTACGTCATTTATTTTTTGACGTTATGTATTTTGTGACGCCATTTATTTTTGTGACGTTATGTATTTTGTGACGTTATGTATTTTGTGACGTAATTTATTTTTGTGACGTTATGTATTTTGTGACTTAATTAATTTTTGTGACGTCATTTATTTTTGTGACGTTATGTATTTTGTGTCGTCATTTATTTTTGTGACGTTATGTATTTTGTGACGTCATTTATTTTTGTGACGTTATGTATTTTGTGACGTCATTTATTTTTGTGACGTTATGTATTTTGTGACGTCATTTATTTTTGTGACGTTATGTATTTTGTGACGTCATTTTTTTTTGACGTTATGTATTTTGTGACGTCATTTATTTTTGTGACGTTATGTATTTTGTGACGCTATTTATTTTTGTGACGTTATGAATTTTGTGACGTCATTAATGTTTGGGACGTTATGTATTTTGTGACGTCATTTATTTTTGTGACATTATGTATTTTGTGACGTAATTAATTTTTGTGACGTCATTTATTTTTGTGAAGTTATGTATTTTGTGACTTAATTAATTTTTGTGACGTCATTTATTTTTGTGACGTTATGTATTTTGTGACGTCATTTATTTTTGTGACGTTATGTATTTTGTGACGTCATTTATTTTTGTGACGTTATGTATTTTGTGACGTCATTTATTTTTGTGACGTTATGTATTTTGTGACGTCATTTATTTTTGTGACGTTATGTATTTTGTGACGTCATTTATTTTTGTGACGTTATGTATTTTGTGACGTCATTTATTTTTGTGACGTTATGTATTTTGTGACGTCATTTATTTTTGTGACGTTATGTATTTTGTGACGTCATTTATTTTTTTGACGATATGTATTTTGTGACGTCATTTATTTTTGTGACGTTATGTATTTTTTGACGTCATTTATTTTTGTGATGTTATGCATTTTGTGACTTAATTAATTCTTGTGACGTCATTTATTTTTTTGACGTCATTTAATTTTGTGAAGTTATGTATTTTGTGACTTAATTAATTTTTGTGACGTCATTTATTTTATGTGACGTTATGTATTTTTTGACGTCATTTATTTTTTTGACGTTATGTATTTTGTGACGCCATTTATTTTTGTGACGTTATGTATTTTGTGACGTTATGTATTTTGTGACGTTATGTATTTTGTGACGTAATTCATTTTTGTGACGTTATGTATTTTGTGACTTAATTAATTTTTGTGACGTCATTTATTTTTGTGACGTTATGTATTTTGTGACGTCATTTATTTTTGTGACGTTATGTATTTTGTGACGTCATTTATTTTTGTGACGTTATGTATTTTGTGACGTTATGTATTTTGTGACGTTATGTATTTTGTGACGTAATTCATTTTTGTGACGTTATGTATTTTGTGACTTAATTAATTTTTGTGACGTCATTTATTTTTGTGACGTTATGTATTTTGTAACGTCATTTATTTTTGTGACGTTATGTATTTTGTGACGTAATTAATATTTTGTGACGTCATTTATTTTTGTGACGTTATGTATTTTGTGACGTATCTTTTTGTGACGTTATGTATTTTTTGACGTCATTTTTTGTGACGTTATGTATTTTGTGACGTCATTTATTTTTGTGACGTTATGTATTTTGTGACGTCATTTATTTTTGTGACGTTATGTATTTTGTGACGTCATTAATTTTTTTGACGTTATGTATTTTGTGACTTAATTAATTTTTGTGACGTCATTTATTTTTGTGACGTTATGTATTTTGTGACGTCTTTTTTTTGTGACGTTATGTATTTTGTGACGTCATTTTATTGTGACGTTATGTATTTTATGACGTCATTTATTTTTGTGACGTTATGTATTTTGTTACTTCATTTATTTTTGTGACGTTATGTATTTTGTGACGTCATTTATTTTTGTGACGTTATGTATTTTGTGACGTAATTAATTTTTGTGACGTCATTTATTTTTATGAAGTTATGTATTTTGTGACTTAATTAATTTTTGTGACGTCATTTATGTTTGTGACGTTATGTATTTTGTGACTTAATTAATTTTTGTGACGTCATTTATTTTTGTGACGTTATGTATTTTGTGACGTCATTTATTTTTGTGACGTTATGTATTTTGTGACGCTATTTATTTTTGTGACGTTATGAATTTTGTGACGTCATTAATGTTTGGGACGTTATGTATTTTGTGACGTCATTTATTTTTGTGACATTATGTATTTTGTGACGTAATTAATTTTTAAGACGTCATTTATTTTTGTGAAGTTATGTATTTTGTGACTTAATTAATTTTTGTGACGTCATTTATTTTTGTGACGTTATGTATTTTGTGACGTCATTTATTTTTGTGACGTTATGTATTTTGTGACGTCATTTATTTTTGTGACGTTATGTATTTTGTGACGTCATTTATTTTTGTGACGTTATGTATTTTGTGACGTCATTTATTTTTGTGACGTTATGTATTTTGTGACGTCATTTATTTTTTTGACGATATGTATTTTGTGACGTCATTTATTTTTGTGACGTTATGTATTTTTTGACGTCATTTATTTTTGTGATGTTATGCATTTTGTGACTTAATTAATTCTTGTGACGAAATTTATTTTTTTGACGTCATTTATTTTTGTGAAGTTATGTATTTTGTGACTTAATTAATTTTTGTGACGTCATTTATTTTATGTGACGTTATGTATTTTGTGACGTCATTTATTTTTGTGACGTTATGTATTTTGTGACGTCATTTATTTTTGTGACGTTATGTATTTTTTGACGTCATTTATTTTTTTGACGTTATGTATTTTGTGACGCCATTTATTTTTGTGACGTTATGTATTTTGTGACGTCATTTATTTTTGTGACGTTATGTATTTTGTGACGTTATGTATTTTGTGACGTTATGTATTTTGTGACGTAATTCATTTTTGTGACGTTATGTATTTTGTGACTTAATTAATTTTTGTGACGTCATTTATTTTTGTGACGTTATGTATTTTGTAACGTCATTTAATTTTGTGACGTTATGTATTCTGTGACGTAATTAATATTTTGTGACGTCATTTATTTTTGTGACGTTATGTATTTTTTGACGTCTCTTTTTGTGACGTTATGTATTTTTTGACGTCATTTTTTGTGACGTTATGTATTTTGTGACGTCATTTATTTTTGTGACGTTATGTATTTTGTGACGTCATTTATTTTTGTGACGTTATGTATTTTGTGACGTCATTTATTTTTTTGACGTTATGTATTTTGTGACTTAATTAATTTTTGTGACGTCATTTATTTTTGTGACGTTATGTATTTTGTGACGTCTTTTTTTTGTGACGTTATGTATTTTGTGACGTCATTTTATTGTGACGTTATGTATTTTATGACGTCATTTATTTTTGTGACGTTATGTATTTTGTTACTTCATTTATTTTTGTGACGTTATGTATTTTGTGACGTCATTTATTTTTGTGACGTTATGTATTTTGTGTCGTCATTTATTTTTGTGACGTTATGTATTTTGTGACGTCATTTATTTTTGTGACGTTATGTATTTTGTGACGTCATTTATTTTTGTGACGTTATGTATTTTGTGACGTCATTTATTTTTGTGACGTTATGTATTTTGTGACGTCATTTTTTTTTGACGTTATGTATTTTGTGACGTCATTTATTTTTGTGACGTTATGTATTTTGTGACGCTATTTATTTTTGTGACGTTATGAATTTTGTGACGTCATTAATGTTTGGGACGTTATGTATTTTGTGACGTCATTTATTTTTGTGACATTATGTATTTTGTGACGTAATTAATTTTTGTGACGTCATTTATTTTTGTGAAGTTATGTATTTTGTGACTTAATTAATTTTTGTGACGTCATTTATTTTTGTGACGTTATGTATTTTGTGACGTCATTTATTTTTGTGACGTTATGTATTTTGTGACGTCATTTATTTTTGTGACGTTATGTATTTTGTGACGTCATTTATTTTTGTGACGTTATGTATTTTGTGACGTCATTTATTTTTGTGACGTTATGTATTTTGTGACGTCATTTATTTTTGTGACGTTATGTATTTTGTGACGTCATTTATTTTTGTGACGTTATGTATTTTGTGACGTCATTTATTTTTGTGACGTTATGTATTTTGTGACGTCATTTATTTTTTTGACGATATGTATTTTGTGACGTCATTTATTTTTGTGACGTTATGTATTTTTTGACGTCATTTATTTTTGTGATGTTATGCATTTTGTGACTTAATTAATTCTTGTGACGTCATTTATTTTTTTGACGTCATTTATTTTTGTGAAGTTATGTATTTTGTGACTTAATTAATTTTTGTGACGTCATTTATTTTATGTGACGTTATGTATTTTGTGACGTCATTTATTTTTGTGACGTTATGTATTTTGTGACGTCATTTATTTTTGTGACGTTATGTATTTTTTGACGTCATTTATTTTTTTGACGTTATGTATTTTGTGACGCCATTTATTTTTGTGACGTTATGTATTTTGTGACGTTATGTATTTTGTGACGTTATGTATTTTGTGACGTAATTCATTTTTGTGACGTTATGTATTTTGTGACTTAATTAATTTTTGTGACGTCATTTATTTTTGTGACGTTATGTATTTTGTGACGTCATTTATTTTTGTGACGTTATGTATTTTGTGACGTCATTTATTTTTGTGACGTTATGTATTTTGTGACGTTATGTATTTTGTGACGTTATGTATTTTGTGACGTAATTCATTTTTGTGACGTTATGTATTTTGTGACTTAATTAATTTTTGTGACGTCATTTATTTTTGTGACGTTATGTATTTTGTAACGTCATTTATTTTTGTGACGTTATGTATTTTGTGACGTAATTAATATTTTGTGACGTCATTTATTTTTGTGACGTTATGTATTTTGTGACGTCTCTTTTTGTGACGTTATGTATTTTTTGACGTCATTTTTTGTGACGTTTTGTATTTTGTGACGTCATTTATTTTTGTGACGTTATGTATTTTGTGACGTCATTTATTTTTGTGACGTTATGTATTTTGTGACGTCATTTATTTTTTAGACGTTATGTATTTTGTGACTTAATTAATTTTTGTGACGTCATTTATTTTTGTGACGTTATGTATTTTGTGACGTCTTTTTTTTGTGACGTTATGTATTTTGTGACGTCATTTTATTGTGACGTTATGTATTTTATGACGTCATTTATTTTTGTGACGTTATGTATTTTGTTACTTCATTTATTTTTGTGACGTTATGTATTTTGTGACGTCATTTATTTTTGTGACGTTATGTATTTTGTGACGTAATTAATTTTTGTGACGTCATTTATTTTTATGAAGTTATGTATTTTGTGACTTAATTAATTTTTGTGACGTCATTTATTTTTGTGACGTTATGTATTTTGTGACGTCATTTATTTTTGTGACGTTATGTATTTTGTGACGCTATTTATTTTTGTGACGTTATGAATTGTTTGACGTCATTAATGTTTGGGTTGTTATGTATTTTGTGACGTGATTTATTTTTGTGACATTATGTATTTTGTGACGTAATTAATTTTTGTGACGTCATTTATTTTTGTGAAGTTATGTATTTTGTGACTTAATTAATTTTTGTGACGTCATTTATTTTTGTGACGTTATGTATTTTGTGACGTCATTTATTTTTGTGACGTTATGTATTTTGTGACGTCATTTATTTTTGTGACGTTATGTATTTTGTGACGTCATTTATTTTTGTGACGTTATGTATTTTGTGACGTCATTTATTTTTGTGACGTTATGTATTTTGTTACGTCATTTATTTTTTGACGTTATGTATTTTGTGACGCCATTTATTTTTGTGACGTTATGTATTTTGTGACGTTATGTATTTTGTGACGTAATTTATTTTTGTGACGTTATGTATTTTGTGACTTAATTAATTTTTGTGACGTCATTTATTTTTGTGACGTTATGTATTTTGTGTCGTCATTTATTTTTGTGACGTTATGTATTTTGTGACGTCATTTATTTTTGTGACGTTATGTATTTTGTGACGTCATTTATTTTTGTGACGTTATGTATTTTGTGACGTCATTTATTTTTGTGACGTTATGTATTTTGTGACGTCATTTTTTTTTGACGTTATGTATTTTGTGACGTCATTTATTTTTGTGACGTTATGTATTTTGTGACGCTATTTATTTTTGTGACGTTATGAATTTTGTGACGTCATTAATGTTTGGGACGTTATGTATTTTGTGACGTCATTTATTTTTGTGACATTATGTATTTTGTGACGTAATTAATTTTTGTGACGTCATTTATTTTTGTGAAGTTATGTATTTTGTGACTTAATTAATTTTTGTGACGTCATTTATTTTTGTGACGTTATGTATTTTGTGACGTCATTTATTTTTGTGACGTTATGTATTTTGTGACGTCATTTATTTTTGTGACGTTATGTATTTTGTGACGTCATTTATTTTTGTGACGTTATGTATTTTGTGACGTCATTTATTTTTGTGACGTTATGTATTTTGTGACGTCATTTATTTTTGTGACGTTATGTATTTTGTGACGTCATTTATTTTTGTGACGTTATGTATTTTGTGACGTCATTTATTTTTGTGACGTTATGTATTTTGTGACGTCATTTATTTTTTTGACGATATGTATTTTGTGACGTCATTTATTTTTGTGACGTTATGTATTTTTTGACGTCATTTATTTTTGTGATGTTATGCATTTTGTGACTTAATTAATTCTTGTGACGTCATTTATTTTTTTGACGTCATTTAATTTTGTGAAGTTATGTATTTTGTGACTTAATTAATTTTTGTGACGTCATTTATTTTATGTGACGTTATGTATTTTTTGACGTCATTTATTTTTTTGACGTTATGTATTTTGTGACGCCATTTATTTTTGTGACGTTATGTATTTTGTGACGTTATGTATTTTGTGACGTTATGTATTTTGTGACGTAATTCATTTTTGTGACGTTATGTATTTTGTGACTTAATTAATTTTTGTGACGTCATTTATTTTTGTGACGTTATGTATTTTGTGACGTCATTTATTTTTGTGACGTTATGTATTTTGTGACGTCATTTATTTTTGTGACGTTATGTATTTTGTGACGTTATGTATTTTGTGACGTTATGTATTTTGTGACGTAATTCATTTTTGTGACGTTATGTATTTTGTGACTTAATTAATTTTTGTGACGTCATTTATTTTTGTGACGTTATGTATTTTGTAACGTCATTTATTTTTGTGACGTTATGTATTTTGTGACGTAATTAATATTTTGTGACGTCATTTATTTTTGTGACGTTATGTATTTTGTGACGTATCTTTTTGTGACGTTATGTATTTTTTGACGTCATTTTTTGTGACGTTATGTATTTTGTGACGTCATTTATTTTTGTGACGTTATGTATTTTGTGACGTCATTTATTTTTGTGACGTTATGTATTTTGTGACGTCATTAATTTTTTTGACGTTATGTATTTTGTGACTTAATTAATTTTTGTGACGTCATTTATTTTTGTGAAGTTATGTATTTTGTGACGTCTTTTTTTGTGACGTTATGTATTTTGTGACGTCATTTTATTGTGACGTTATGTATTTTATGACGTCATTTATTTTTGTGACGTTATGTATTTTGTTACTTCATTTATTTTTGTGACGTTATGTATTTTGTGACGTCATTTATTTTTGTGACGTTATGTATTTTGTGACGTAATTAATTTTTGTGACGTCATTTATTTTTATGAAGTTATGTATTTTGTGACTTAATTAATTTTTGTGACGTCATTTATGTTTGTGACGTTATGTATTTTGTGACTTAATTAATTTTTGTGACGTCATTTATTTTTGTGACGTTATGTATTTTGTGACGTCATTTATTTTTGTGACGTTATGTATTTTGTGACGCTATTTATTTTTGTGACGTTATGAATTTTGTGACGTCATTAATGTTTGGGACGTTATGTATTTTGTGACGTCATTTATTTTTGTGACATTATGTATTTTGTGACGTAATTAATTTTTAAGACGTCATTTATTTTTGTGAAGTTATGTATTTTGTGACTTAATTAATTTTTGTGACGTCATTTATTTTTGTGACGTTATGTATTTTGTGACGTCATTTATTTTTGTGACGTTATGTATTTTGTGACGTCATTTATTTTTGTGACGTTATGTATTTTGTGACGTCATTTATTTTTGTGACGTTATGTATTTTGTGACGTCATTTATTTTTGTGACGTTATGTATTTTGTGACGTCATTTATTTTTTTGACGATATGTATTTTGTGACGTCATTTATTTTTGTGACGTTATGTATTTTTTGACGTCATTTATTTTTGTGATGTTATGCATTTTGTGACTTAATTAATTCTTGTGACGAAATTTATTTTTTTGACGTCATTTATTTTTGTGAAGTTATGTATTTTGTGACTTAATTAATTTTTGTGACGTCATTTATTTTATGTGACGTTATGTATTTTGTGACGTCATTTATTTTTGTGACGTTATGTATTTTGTGACGTCATTTATTTTTGTGACGTTATGTATTTTTTGACGTCATTTATTTTTTTGACGTTATGTATTTTGTGACGCCATTTATTTTTGTGACGTTATGTATTTTGTGACGTCATTTATTTTTGTGACGTTATGTATTTTGTGACGTTATGTATTTTGTGACGTTATGTATTTTGTGACGTAATTCATTTTTGTGACGTTATGTATTTTGTGACTTAATTAATTTTTGTGACGTCATTTATTTTTGTGACGTTATGTATTTTGTAACGTCATTTAATTTTGTGACGTTATGTATTCTGTGACGTAATTAATATTTTGTGACGTCATTTATTTTTGTGACGTTATGTATTTTTTGACGTCTCTTTTTGTGACGTTATGTATTTTTTGACGTCATTTTTTGTGACGTTATGTATTTTGTGACGTCATTTATTTTTGTGACGTTATGTATTTTGTGACGTCATTTATTTTTGTGACGTTATGTATTTTGTGACGTCATTTATTTTTTTGACGTTATGTATTTTGTGACTTAATTAATTTTTGTGACGTCATTTATTTTTGTGACGTTATGTATTTTGTGACGTCTTTTTTTTGTGACGTTATGTATTTTGTGACGTCATTTTATTGTGACGTTATGTATTTTATGACGTCATTTATTTTTGTGACGTTATGTATTTTGTTACTTCATTTATTTTTGTGACGTTATGTATTTTGTGACGTCATTTATTTTTGTGACGTTATGTATTTTGTGTCGTCATTTATTTTTGTGACGTTATGTATTTTGTGACGTCATTTATTTTTGTGACGTTATGTATTTTGTGACGTCATTTATTTTTGTGACGTTATGTATTTTGTGACGTCATTTATTTTTGTGACGTTATGTATTTTGTGACGTCATTTTTTTTTGACGTTATGTATTTTGTGACGTCATTTATTTTTGTGACGTTATGTATTTTGTGACGCTATTTATTTTTGTGACGTTATGAATTTTGTGACGTCATTAATGTTTGGGACGTTATGTATTTTGTGACGTCATTTATTTTTGTGACATTATGTATTTTGTGACGTAATTAATTTTTGTGACGTCATTTATTTTTGTGAAGTTATGTATTTTGTGACTTAATTAATTTTTGTGACGTCATTTATTTTTGTGACGTTATGTATTTTGTGACGTCATTTATTTTTGTGACGTTATGTATTTTGTGACGTCATTTATTTTTGTGACGTTATGTATTTTGTGACGTCATTTATTTTTGTGACGTTATGTATTTTGTGACGTCATTTATTTTTGTGACGTTATGTATTTTGTGACGTCATTTATTTTTGTGACGTTATGTATTTTGTGACGTCATTTATTTTTGTGACGTTATGTATTTTGTGACGTCATTTATTTTTGTGACGTTATGTATTTTGTGACGTCATTTATTTTTTTGACGATATGTATTTTGTGACGTCATTTATTTTTGTGACGTTATGTATTTTTTGACGTCATTTATTTTTGTGATGTTATGCATTTTGTGACTTAATTAATTCTTGTGACGTCATTTATTTTTTTGACGTCATTTAATTTTGTGAAGTTATGTATTTTGTGACTTAATTAATTTTTGTGACGTCATTTATTTTATGTGACGTTATGTATTTTTTGACGTCATTTATTTTTTTGACGTTATGTATTTTGTGACGCCATTTATTTTTGTGACGTTATGTATTTTGTGACGTTATGTATTTTGTGACGTTATGTATTTTGTGACGTAATTCATTTTTGTGACGTTATGTATTTTGTGACTTAATTAATTTTTGTGACGTCATTTATTTTTGTGACGTTATGTATTTTGTGACGTCATTTATTTTTGTGACGTTATGTATTTTGTGACGTCATTTATTTTTGTGACGTTATGTATTTTGTGACGTTATGTATTTTGTGACGTTATGTATTTTGTGACGTAATTCATTTTTGTGACGTTATGTATTTTGTGACTTAATTAATTTTTGTGACGTCATTTATTTTTGTGACGTTATGTATTTTGTAACGTCATTTATTTTTGTGACGTTATGTATTTTGTGACGTAATTAATATTTTGTGACGTCATTTATTTTTGTGACGTTATGTATTTTGTGACGTATCTTTTTGTGACGTTATGTATTTTTTGACGTCATTTTTTGTGACGTTATGTATTTTGTGACGTCATTTATTTTTGTGACGTTATGTATTTTGTGACGTCATTTATTTTTGTGACGTTATGTATTTTGTGACGTCATTAATTTTTTTGACGTTATGTATTTTGTGACTTAATTAATTTTTGTGACGTCATTTATTTTTGTGACGTTATGTATTTTGTGACGTCTTTTTTTTGTGACGTTATGTATTTTGTGACGTCATTTTATTGTGACGTTATGTATTTTATGACGTCATTTATTTTTGTGACGTTATGTATTTTGTTACTTCATTTATTTTTGTGACGTTATGTATTTTGTGACGTCATTTATTTTTGTGACGTTATGTATTTTGTGACGTAATTAATTTTTGTGACGTCATTTATTTTTATGAAGTTATGTATTTTGTGACTTAATTAATTTTTGTGACGTCA
Source organism: Flexamia atlantica (assembly GCA_035578135.1). Taxonomy (NCBI): domain Eukaryota; kingdom Metazoa; phylum Arthropoda; class Insecta; order Hemiptera; family Cicadellidae; genus Flexamia; species Flexamia atlantica. The sequence continues at coordinate 256,355 of JAQJVK010000127.1, read as the reverse complement.
TTTATGTTTGTGACGTTATGTATTTTGTGACTTAATTAATTTTTGTGACGTCATTTATTTTTGTGACGTTATGTATTTTGTGACGTCATTTATTTTTGTGACGTTATGTATTTTGTGACGCTATTTATTTTTGTGACGTTATGAATTTTGTGACGTCATTAATGTTTGGGACGTTATGTATTTTGTGACGTCATTTATTTTTGTGACATTATGTATTTTGTGACGTAATTAATTTTTAAGACGTCATTTATTTTTGTGAAGTTATGTATTTTGTGACTTAATTAATTTTTGTGACGTCATTTATTTTTGTGACGTTATGTATTTTGTGACGTCATTTATTTTTGTGACCTTATGTATTTTGTGACGTCATTTATTTTTGTGACGTTATGTATTTTGTGACGTCATTTATTTTTGTGACGTTATGTATTTTGTGACGTCATTTATTTTTGTGACGTTATGTATTTTGTGACGTCATTTATTTTTTTGACGATATGTATTTTGTGACGTCATTTATTTTTGTGACGTTATGTATTTTTTGACGTCATTTATTTTTGTGATGTTATGCATTTTGTGACTTAATTAATTCTTGTGACGAAATTTATTTTTTTGACGTCATTTATTTTTGTGAAGTTATGTATTTTGTGACTTAATTAATTTTTGTGACGTCATTTATTTTATGTGACGTTATGTATTTTGTGACGTCATTTATTTTTGTGACGTTATGTATTTTGTGACGTCATTTATTTTTGTGACGTTATGTATTTTTTGACGTCATTTATTTTTTTGACGTTATGTATTTTGTGACGCCATTTATTTTTGTGACGTTATGTATTTTGTGACGTTATGTATTTTGTGACGTTATGTATTTTGTGACGTAATTCATTTTTGTGACGTTATGTATTTTGTGACTTAATTAATTTTTGTGACGTCATTTATTTTTGTGACGTTATGTATTTTGTGACGTCATTTATTTTTGTGACGTTATGTATTTTGTGACGTCATTTATTTTTGTGACGTTATGTATTTTGTGACGTTATGTATTTTGTGACGTTATGTATTTTGTGACGTAATTCATTTTTGTGACGTTATGTATTTTGTGACTTAATTAATTTTTGTGACGTCATTTATTTTTGTGACGTTATGTATTTTGTAACGTCATTTAATTTTGTGACGTTATGTATTCTGTGACGTAATTAATATTTTGTGACGTCATTTATTTTTGTGACGTTATGTATTTTTTGACGTCTCTTTTTGTGACGTTATGTATTTTTTGACGTCATTTTTTGTGACGTTATGTATTTTGTGACGTCATTTATTTTTGTGACGTTATGTATTTTGTGACGTCATTTATTTTTGTGACGTTATGTATTTTGTGACGTCATTTATTTTTTTGACGTTATGTATTTTGTGACTTAATTAATTTTTGTGACGTCATTTATTTTTGTGACGTTATGTATTTTGTGACGTCTTTTTTTTGTGACGTTATGTATTTTGTGACGTCATTTTATTGTGACGTTATGTATTTTATGACGTCATTTATTTTTGTGACGTTATGTATTTTGTTACTTCATTTATTTTTGTGACGTTATGTATTTTGTGACGTCATTTATTTTTGTGACGTTATGTATTTTGTGACGTAATTAATTTTTGTGACGTCATTTATTTTTATGAAGTTATGTATTTTGTGACTTAATTAATTTTTGTGACGTCATTTATGTTTGTGACGTTATGTATTTTGTGACTTAATTAATTTTTGTGACGTCATTTATTTTTGTGACGTCATTTATTTTTGTGACGTTATGTATTTTGTGACGTCATTTATTTTTTTGACGATATGTATTTTGTGACGTCATTTATTTTTGTGACGTTATGTATTTTTTGACGTCATTTATTTTTGTGATGTTATGCATTTTGTGACTTAATTAATTCTTGTGACGTCATTTATTTTTTTGACGTCATTTATTTTTGTGAAGTTATGTATTTTGTGACTTAATTAATTTTTGTGACGTCATTTATTTAATGTGACGTTATGTATTTTGTGACGTCATTTATTTTTGTGACGTTATGTATTTTGTGACGTCATTTATTTTTGTGACGTTATGTATTTTTTGACGTCATTTATTTTTTTGACGTTATGTATTTTGTGACGCCATTTATTTTTGTGACGTTATGTATTTTGTGACGTTATGTATTTTGTGACGTTATGTATTTTGTGACGTAATTCATTTTTGTGACGTTATGTATTTTGTGACTTAATTAATTTTTGTGACGTCATTTATTTTTGTGACGTTATGTATTTTGTGACGTCATTTATTTTTGTGACGTTATGTATTTTGTGACGTCATTTATTTTTGTGACGTTATGTATTTTGTGACGTTATGTATTTTGTGACGTTATGTATTTTGTGACGTAATTCATTTTTGTGACGTTATGTATTTTGTGACTTAATTAATTTTTGTGACGTCATTTATTTTTGTGACGTTATGTATTTTGTAACGTCATTTATTTTTGTGACGTTATGTATTTTGTGACGTAATTAATATTTTGTGACGTCATTTATTTTTGTGACGTTATGTATTTTGTGACGTCTCTTTTTGTGACGTTATGTATTTTTTGACGTCATTTTTTGTGACGTTATGTATTTTGTGACGTCATTTATTTTTGTGACGTTATGTATTTTGTGACGTCATTTATTTTTGTGACGTTATGTATTTTGTGACGTCATTTATTTTTTTGACGTTATGTATTTTGTGACTTAATTAATTTTTGTGACGTCATTTATTTTTGTGACGTTATGTATTTTGTGACGTCTTTTTTTTGTGACGTTATGTATTTTGTGACGTCATTTTATTGTGTCGTTATTTATTTTATGACGTCATTTATTTTTGTGACGTTATGTATTTTGTTACTTCATTTATTTTTGTGACGTTATGTATTTTGTGACGTCATTTATTTTTGTGACGTTATGTATTTTGTGACTTAATTAATTTTTGTGACGTCATTTATGTTTGTGACGTTATGTATTTTGTGACTTAATTAATTTTTGTGACGTCATTTATTTTTGTGACGTTATGTATTTTGTGACGTCATTTATTTTTGTGACGTTATGTATTTTGTGACGCTATTTATTTTTGTGACGTTATGAATTTTGTGACGTCATTAATGTTTGGGACGTTATGTATTTTGTGACGTCATTTATTTTTGTGACATTATGTATTTTGTGACGTAATTAATTTTTGTGACGTCATTTATTTTTGTGAAGTTATGTATTTTGTGACTTAATTAATTTTTGTGACGTCATTTATTTTTGTGACGTTATGTATTTTGTGACGTCATTTATTTTTGTGACGTTATGTATTTTGTGACGTCATTTATTTTTGTGACGTTATGTATTTTGTGACGTCATTTATTTTTGTGACGTTATGTATTTTGTGACGTCATTTATTTTTGTGACGTTATGTATTTTGTTACGTCATTTATTTTTTTGACGTTATGTATTTTGTGACGCCATTTATTTTTGTGACGTTATGTATTTTGTGACGTTATATATTTTGTGACGTAATTTATTTTTGTGACGTTATGTATTTTGTGACTTAATTAATTTTTGTGACGTCATTTATTTTTGTGACGTTATGTATTTTGTGACGTCATTTATTTTTGTGACGTTATGTATTTTGTGACGTCATTTATTTTTGTGACGTTATGTATTTTGTGACGTCATTTATTTTTGTGACGTTATGTATTTTGTGACGTCATTTATTTTTTTGACGTTATGTATTTTGTGACGTCATTTATTTTTGTGACGTAATGTATTTTGTGACGCTATTTATTTTTGTGACGTTATGAATTTTGTGACGTCATTAATGTTTGGGACGTTATGTATTTTGTGACGTCATTTATTTTTGTGACATTATGTATTTTGTGACGTAATTAATTTTTGTGACGTCATTTATTTTTGTGAAGTTATGTATTTTGTGACTTAATTAATTTTTGTGACGTCATTTATTTTTGTGACGTTATGTATTTTGTGACGTCATTTATTTTTGTGACGTTATGTATTTTGTGACGTCATTTATTTTTGTGACGTTATGTATTTTGTGACGTCATTTATTTTTGTGACGTTATGTATTTTGTGACGTTATGTATTTTGTGACGTTATGTATTTTGTGACGTAATTCATTTTTGTGACGTTATGTATTTTGTGACTTAATTAATTTTTGTGACGTCATTTATTTTTGTGACGTTATGTATTTTGTAACGTCATTTAATTTTGTGACGTTATGTATTTTGTGACGTAATTAATATTTTGTGACGTCATTTATTTTTGTGACGTTATGTATTTTGTGACGTCTCTTTTTGTGACGTTATGTATTTTTTGACGTCATTTTTTGTGACGTTATGTATTTTGTGACGTCATTTATTTTTGTGACGTTATGTATTTTGTGACGTCATTTATTTTTGTGACGTTATGTATTTTGTGACGTCATTTATTTTTTTGACGTTATGTATTTTGTGACTTAATTAATTTTTGTGACGTCATTTATTTTTGTGACGTTATGTATTTTGTGACGTCATTTATTTTTGTGACGTTATGTATTTTGTGACGTCATTTATTTTTGTGACGTTATGTATTTTGTGACGTCATTTATTTTTGTGACGTTATGTATTTTGTGACGTCATTTATTTTTTTGACGTTATGTATTTTGTGACGTCATTTATTTTTGTGACGTTATGTATTTTGTGACGCTATTTATTTTTGTGACGTTATGAATTTTGTGACGTCATTAATGTTTGGGACGTTATGTATTTTGTGACGTCATTTATTTTTGTGACATTATGTATTTTGTGACGTAATTAATTTTTGTGACGTCATTTATTTTTGTGAAGTTATGTATATTGTGACTTAATTAATTTTTGTGACGTCATTTATTTTTGTGACGTTATGTATTTTGTGACGTCATTTATTTTTGTGACGTTATGTATTTTGTGACGTCATTTATTTTTGTGACGTTATGTATTTTGTGACGTCATTTATTTTTGTGACGTTATGTATTTTGTGACGTTATGTATTTTGTGACGTTATGTATTTTGTGACGTAATTCATTTTTGTGACGTTATGTATTTTGTGACTTAATTAATTTTTGTGACGTCATTTATTTTTGTGACGTTATGTATTTTGTAACGTCATTTAATTTTGTGACGTTATGTATTTTGTGACGTAATTAATATTTTGTGACGTCATTTATTTTTGTGACGTTATGTATTTTGTGACGTCTCTTTTTGTGACGTTATGTATTTTTTGACGTCATTTTTTGTGACGTTATGTATTTTGTGACGTCATTTATTTTTGTGACGTTATGTATTTTGTGACGTCATTTATTTTTGTGACGTTATGTATTTTGTGACGTCATTTATTTTTTTGACGTTATGTATTTTGTGACTTAATTAATTTTTGTGACGTCATTTATTTTTGTGACGTTATGTATTTTGTGACGTCTTTTTTTTGTGACGTTATGTATTTTGTGACGTCATTTTATTGTGACGTTATGTATTTTATGACGTCATTTATTTTTGTGACGTTATGTATTTTGTTACTTCATTTATTTTTGTGACGTTATGTATTTTGTGACGTCATTTATTTTTGTGACGTCATTTATTTTTGTGACGTTATGTATTTTGTGACCACATTTATTTTTGAAACGTTATGTATTTTGTAACGTCATTTATTTTTGTGACGTTATGTATTTTGTGACGTCATTTATTTTTGTGACGTTATGTTTTTGTGACGTTATGTATTTTGTGACTTCATTAATTTTTGTGATGTTATGTATTTTGTGACGTAATTAATATTTTGTGACGTCATTTATTTTTGTGACGTTATGTATTTTGTGACGTCTTTTTTTTGTGACGTTATGTATTTTGTGACGTCATTTTTTGTGACGTTATGTATTTTGTGACGTCATTTAATTTTGTGACGTTATGTATTTTGTGAGGTCATTTATTTTTGTGACGTTATGTATTTTGTGATGTCATTTATTTTTTTGACGTTATGTATTTTGTGACTTAATTAATTTTTGTGACGTCATTTATTTTTGTGACGTTTTGTATTTTGTGACGTCATTTATTTTTGTGACGTTATGTATTTTGTGACGTCATTTATTTTTGGGACGTTATGTATTTTGTGACGTAATTCATTTTTGTGACGTTATGTATTTTGTGACTTAATTAATTTTTGTGACGTCATTTATTTTTGTGACGTTATGTATTTTGTAACGTCATTTAATTTTGTGACGTTATGTATTTTGTGACGTAATTAATATTTTGTGACGTCATTTATTTTTGTGACGTTATGTATTTTGTGACGTCTCTTTTTGTGACGTTATGTATTTTTTGACGTCATTTTTTGTGACGTTATGTATTTTGTGACGTCATTTATTTTTGTGACGTTATGTATTTTGTGACGTCATTTATTTTTGTGACGTTATGTATTTTGTGACGTCATTTATTTTTTTGACGTTATGTATTTTGTGACTTAATTAATTTTTGTGACGTCATTTATTTTTGTGACGTTATGTATTTTGTGACGTCTTTTTTTTGTGACGTTATGTATTTTGTGACGTCATTTTATTGTGACGTTATGTATTTTATGACGTCATTTATTTTTGTGACGTTATGTATTTTGTTACTTCATTTATTTTTGTGACGTTATGTATTTTGTGACGTCATTTATTTTTGTGACGTCATTTATTTTTGTGACGTTATGTATTTTGTGACCACATTTATTTTTGAAACGTTATGTATTTTGTAACGTCATTTATTTTTGTGACGTTATGTATTTTGTGACGTCATTTATTTTTGTGACGTTATGTTTTTGTGACGTTATGTATTTTGTGACTTCATTAATTTTTGTGATGTTATGTATTTTGTGACGTAATTAATATTTTGTGACGTCATTTATTTTTGTGACGTTATGTATTTTGTGACGTCTTTTTTTTGTGACGTTATGTATTTTGTGACGTCATTTTTTGTGACGTTATGTATTTTGTGACGTCATTTAATTTTGTGACGTTATGTATTTTGTGAGGTCATTTATTTTTGTGACGTTATGTATTTTGTGATGTCATTTATTTTTTTGACGTTATGTATTTTGTGACTTAATTAATTTTTGTGACGTCATTTATTTTTGTGACGTTTTGTATTTTGTGACGTCATTTATTTTTGTGACGTTATGTATTTTGTGACGTCATTTATTTTTGGGACGTTATGTATTTTGTGACTTCATTTTTTTTGACGTTATGTATTTTGTGACGCCATTTATTTTTGTGATGTTATGCATTTTGTGACTTGATTAATATTTTGTGACGTCATTTATTTTTGTGACGTTATGTATTTTGTGATGTAAATTATATTTTGTGACGTCATTAATTTTTGTGACGTTATGTATTTTGTGACGCTATTTATTTTTGTGACGTTATGTATTTTGTGACGTCATTTATTTTTGTGACGTTATGTATTTTGTGACGTCATTTATTTTTGTGACGTTATGTATTTTGTGACGTCATTTATTTTTGTGACGTTAAGTATTTTGTGACGTCATTTATTTTTGTGACGTTATGTATTTTGTTACGTCATTTATTTTTGTGACGTTATGTATTTTGTGACGTTTTGTATTTTGTGACGTCATTTATTTTTGTGACGTTATGTATTTTGTGACGTCATTTTTTTTGTGACGTTATGTATTTTGTGACGTCATTTATTTTTGTGACGTTATGTATTTTGTGACGTCATTTATTTTTGAAACGTTATGTATTTTGTAACGTCATTTATTTTTGTGACGTTATGTACTTTGTGACGTCATTTATTTTTGTGACGTTATGTTTTTGTGACGTTATGTATTTTGTGACGTCATTTATTTTTGTGACGTTATGTATTTTGTGACGTGATTAATATTTTGTGACGTCATTTATTTTTTTGACGTTATGTATTTTGTGACTTAATTAATTTTTGTGACGTCATTTATTTTTGTGACCTTACGTATTTTGTGACGTCATTTATTTTTGTGACGTTATGTATTTTGTGACGTCATTTATTTTTGTGACGTTATGTATTTTGTGACGTCATTTTTTTGACGTTATGTATTTTGTGACGCCATTTATTTTTGTGACGTTATGTATTTTGTGACGTAATGTATTTTTGTGACGTTATGTATTTTGTGACTTAATTAATTTTTTGACGTCATTTATTTTTGTGACCTTATGCATTTTGTGACGTAATTAATATTTTGTGACGTCATTTATTTTTGTGACGTTATGTATTTTGTGACGTCTTTTTTTGTGACGTTATGTATTTTGTGACGTCATTTATTTTTGTGACGTTATGTATTTTGTGACGTCATTTATTTTTGTGACGTTATGTATTTTGTGATGTAATTAATATTTTGTGACGTCATTTATTTTTGTAACGTTATGTATTTTGTGACGTAATTAATATTTTGTGACGTCATTTATTTTTGTGACGTTATGTATTTTGTGACGTCTTTTTTTGTGACGTTATGTATTTTGTGACGTCATTTATTTTTGTTACGTTATGTATTTTGTGACGCCATTTATTTTTGTGACGTTATGTATTTTGTGACGTCATTAATTTTTGTGACGTTATGTATTTTGTGACGTAATTAATTTTTGTGACGTCATTTATTTTTGTGAAGTTATGTATTTTGTGACTTAATTAATTTTTGTGACGTCATTTATTTTTGTGACGTTATGTATTTTGTGACGTCATTTATTTTTGTGACGTTATGTATTTTGTGACGTCATTTATTTTTGTGACGTTATGTATTTTTTGACGTCATTTATTTTTTTGACGTTATGTATTTTGTGACGCCATTTATTTTTGTGACGTTATGTATTTTGTGAAGTTATGTATTTTGTGACGTAATTCATTTTTGTGACGTTATGTATTTTGTGACTTAATTAATTTTTGTGACGTCATTTATTTTTGTGACGTTATGTATTTTGTGACGTCATTTATTTTTGTGACGTTATGTATTTTGTGACGTCATTTATTTTTGTGACGTTATGTATTTTGTGACGTCATTTATTTTTTTGACGTTATGTATTTTGTGACGTCATTTATTTTTGTGACGTTATGTATTTTGTGACGTCATTTATTTTGTGACGTTATTTATTTTTTGACGTCATTTATTTTGTGACGTTATGCATTTTGTGACGTGATTAATATTTTGTGACGTCATTTATTTTTGTGACGTTATGTATTTTGTGACGTAAATTATATTTTGTGACGTCATTTATTTTTGTGACGTTATGTATTTTGTGACGTCATTTATTTTTGTGACGTTATGTATTTTGTGACGTCATTTATTTTTGTGACGTTATGTATTTTGTGACGTCATTTATTTTTGTGACGTTATGTATTTTGTGACGTCATTTATTTTTGTGACGTTAAGTATTTTGTGACGTCATTTATTTTTGTGACGTTATGTATTTTGTTACGTCATTTATTTTTGTGACGTTATGTATTTTGTGACGTTTTGTATTTTGTGACGTCATTTATTTTTGTGACGTTATGTATTTTGTGACGTCATTTTTTTTGTGACGTTATGTATTTTGTGACGTAATTAATATTTTGTGACGTCATTTATTTTTGTGACGTTATATATTTTGTGACGACTTTTTTTTGTGACGTTATGTATTTTGTGACGTCATTTTTTGTGACGTTATGTATTTTGTGACGTCATTTATTTTTGTGACGTAATGTATTTTGTGACGTCATTTATTTTTGTGACGTTATGTATTTTGTGACGTCATTTATTTTTGTGACGTTATGTATTTTGTGACGTCATTTTTTTTGACGTTATGTATTTTGTGACGCCATTTATTTTTGTGACGTTATGTATTTTGTGACGTTATGTATTTTGTGACGTAATTTATTTTTGTGACGTTATGTATTTTGTGACGTCATTTATTTTTGTGACGTTATGTATTTTGTTACGTCATTTATTTTTGTGACGTTATGTATTTTGTGACGTCATTTATTTTTGTGACGTTAAGTATTTTGTGACGTCATTTATTTTTGTGACGTTATGTATTTTGTGACGTCATTTATTTTTGTGACGTTATGTATTTTGTGACGTTATGTATTTTATGACGTCATTTATTTTTGTGACGTTATGTATTTTTTGACGTCATTTATTTTTGTGACGTTATGCATTTTGTGACGTGATTAATATTTTGTGACGTCATTTATTTTTGTAACGTTATGCATTTTGTGACGTAATTAATATTTTGTGACGTCATTAATTTTTGTAACGTTATGTATTTTGTGACGTCATTTATTTTTGTGACGTTATGTATTTTGTGACGTCATTTATTTTTGTGACGTTATGTATTTTGTGACGTCATTTATTTTTGTGACGTTATGTATTTTGTGACGTCATTTATTTTTGTGACGTTAAGTATTTTGTGACGTCATTTATTTTTGTGACGTTATGTATTTTGTGACGTCATTTATTTTTCTGACGTTATGTATTTTGTGACGTTGTGTATTTTATGACGTCATTTATTTTTGTGACGTTATGTACTTTGTGACGTCATTTATTTTTGTGACGTCATTTATTTTTGTGACGTTATGTATTTTGTGACGTTATGTATTTTGTGACGTCATTTATTTTTGTGACGTTATGTATTTTGTGACGTAATTAATATTTTGTGACGTCATTTATTTTTGTGACGTTATGTATTTTGTGACGTCATTTATTTTTGTGACGTTATGTATTTTGTGACGTCATTTATTTTTGTGACGTTATGTATTTTGTGACGTCATTTATTTTTGTAACGTTATGTTTTTGTGACGTTATGTATTTTGTGACGTCATTTATGTTTGTGACGTTATGTATTTTGTGACGTAATTAATAATTTGTGACGTCATTTATTTTTGTGACGTTATGTATTTTGTGACGTCTTTTTTTGTGACGTTATGTATTTTGTGACGTCATTTTTTTGGGACGTTATGTATTTTGTGACGTCATTTATTTTTGTGACGTTATGTATTTTGTTACGTCATTTATTTTTGTGACGTTATGTATTTTGTTACGTCATTTATTTTTGTGACGTTATGTATTTTTTGACGTCATTTATTTTTGTGACTTTATGTATTTTGTGACGTAATTAATTTTTGTGACGTCATTTATTTTTGTGAAGTTATGTATTTTGTGACTTAATTAATTTTTGTGACGTCATTTCTGTTTGTGACGTTATGTATTTTGTGACTTAATTGATTTTTGTGACGCCATTTTTTTTTGTGACGTTATGTATTTTGTGACGTCATTTATGTTTGTGACGTTATGTATTTTGTGACGCTATTTATTTTTGTGACGTTATGAATTTTGTGACGTCATTAATGTTTGTGACGTTATGTATTTTGTGACGTCATTTATGTTTAGTACATTATGTATATTGTGACGTAATCAATTTTTGTGACGTCATTTATTTTTGTTACGTTATGTATTTTGTGACTCCATTTATTTTTGTGACGTTATGTATTTTGTGACGTCATTTATTTTTGTGACTTTATGTATTTTGTAACGTCATTTTTTTGTGACGTTATGTATTTTGTGACGTTATTAATATTTTGTGACGTCATTTATTTTTGTGACGTTATGTATTTTGTGGCGTCATTTATTTTTGTGACGTAATGTATTTTGTGACGTCATTTATTTTTGTGACGTTATGTATTTTGTGACTTAATTAATTTTTGTGACGTCATTTATTTTTGTGACGTTACGTATTTTGTGACGTCATTTATTTTTGTGACGTTTTGTATTTTGTGACGTCATTTATTTTTGTGACGATATGTATTTTGTGACGTCATTTTTTTGTGACGTTATGTATTTTGTGACGTAATTTTTTTTGTGACGTTATGTATTTTATGACGTCATTTATTTTTGTGACGTTATATATTTTGTGACGTTATGTATTTTGTGACGTCATTTATTTTTGTGACGATATGTATTTTGTGACGCTATGTATTTTTTGACGTCATTAATTTTTGTGACGTTATGTATTTTGTGACTTAATTAATTTTTGTGACGTCGTTTTTTTTGACGTTATGTATTTTGTGACGTCATTAATTTTTGTGACGTTAAGTATTTTGTGACGTCATTTATTTTTGTGACGTTATGTATTTTGTGACGTCATTTATTTTTGTGACGTTTTGTATTTTGTGACGTTATGTATTTTATGACGTCATTTATTTTTGTGACGTTATGTATTTTGTGACGTCATTTATTTTTGTGACATTATGTATTTTGTGACGTCATTTATTTTTGTGACGTTATGTATTTTGTGACGTTATGTATTTTGTGACGTCATTTATTTTTGTGACGTTATGTATTTTGTGACGTAATTAATATTTTGTGACGTCATTTATTTTTGTGACGTTATGTATTTTGTGACGTCATTTACTTTTGTGACGTTATGTATTTTCTGACGTCATTTATTTTTGTGACGTTGTGTATTTTGTGACGTCATTTATTTTTTTGACGTTATGTTTTTGTGACGTTATGTATTTTGTGACGTCATTTATTTTTGTGACGTTATGTATTTTGTGACGTCATTTATTTTTGTGACGTTTTGTATTTTGTGACGTTATGTATTTTATGACGTCATTTATTTTTGTGAAGTTATGTATTTTGTGACGTCATTTATTTTTGTGACGTTATGTATTTTGTGACGTCATTTATTTTTGTGACGTTATGTATTTTGTGACGTTATGTATTTTGTGACGTCATTTATTTTTGTGACGTAATGTATTTTGTGACGTCATTTATTTTTGTGACGTTATGTATTTTGTGACGTCATTTATTTTTGTGACGTTATGTATTTTGTGACGTCATTTTTTTTGACGTTATGTATTTTGTGACGCCATTTATTTTTGTGACGTTATGTATTTTGTGACGTTATGTATTTTGTGACGTAATTTATTTTTGTGACGTTATGTATTTTGTGACGTCATTTATTTTTGTGACGTTATGTATTTTGTTACGTCATTAATTTTTGTGACGTTATGTATTTTGTGACGTCATTTATTTTTGTGACGTTAAGTATTTTGTGACGTCATTTATTTTTGTGACGTTATGTATTTTGTGACGTCATTTATTTTTGTGACGTTATGTATTTTGTGACGTTATGTATTTTATGACGTCATTTATTTTTGTGACGTTATGTATTTTTTGACGTCATTTATTTTTGTGACGTTATGCATTTTGTGACGTGATTAATATTTTGTGACGTCATTTATTTTTGTAACGTTATGTATTTTGTGACGTAATTAATATTTTGTGACGTCATTAATTTTTGTAACGTTATGTATTTTGTGACGTCATTTATTTTTGTGACGTTATGTATTTTGTGACGTCATTTATTTTTGTGACGTTATGTATTTTGTGACGTCATTTATTTTTGTGACGTTATGTATTTTGTGACGTCATTTATTTTTGTGACGTTAAGTATTTTGTGACGTCATTTATTTTTGTGAGGTTATGTATTTTGTGACGTCATTTATTTTTCTGACGTTATGTATTTTGTGACGTTATGTATTTTATGATGTCATTTATTTTTGTGACGTTATGTACTTTGTGACGTCATTTATTTTTGTGACGTCATTTATTTTTGTGACGTTATGTATTTTGTGACATTATGTATTTTGTGACGTCATTTATTTTTGTGACGTTATGTATTTTGTGACGTAATTAATATTTTGTGACGTCATTTATTTTTGTGACGTTAAGTATTTTGTGACGTCATTTATTTTTGTGAGGTTATGTATTTTGTGACGTCATTTATTTTTCTGACGTTATGTATTTTGTGACGTTATGTATTTTATGATGTCATTTATTTTTGTGACGTTATGTACTTTGTGACGTCATTTATTTTTGTGACGTCATTTATTTTTGTGACGTTATGTATTTTGTGACATTATGTATTTTGTGACGTCATTTATTTTTGTGACGTTATGTATTTTGTGACGTAATTAATATTTTGTGACGTCATTTATTTTTGTGACGTTATGTATTTTGTGACGTCATTTATTTTTGTGACGTTATGTTTTTGTGACGTTATGTATTTTGTGACGTCATTTATTTTTGTGACGTTATGTATTTTGTGACGTAATTAATAATTTGTGACGTTATGTATTTTGTGACGTAATTAATAATTTGTGACGTCATTTATTTATGTGACGTTATGTATTTTGTGACGTCTTTTTTTGTGACGTTATGTATTTTGTGACGTCATTTTTTTGGGACGTTATGTATTTTGTGACGTCATTTATTTTTGTGACGTTATGTATTTTGTTACGTCATTTATTTTTGTGACGTTATGTATTTTTTGACGTCATTTATTTTTGTGACTTTATGTATTTTGTGACGTAATTAATTTTTGTGACGTCATTTATTTTTGTGAAGTTATGTATTTTGTGACTTAATTAATTTTTGTGACGTCATTTCTTTTTGTGACGTTATGTATTTTGTGACTTAATTAATTTTTGTGACGCCTTTTTTTGTGACGTTATGTATTTTGTGACGTCATTTATGTTTGTGACGTTATGTATTTTGTGACGCTATTTATTTTTGTGACGTTATGAATTTTGTGACGTCATTAATGTTTGTGACGTTATGTATTTTGTGACGTCATTTATGTTTAGTACATTATGTATATTGTGACGTAATATATTTTTGTGACGTCATTTATTTTTGTGAAGTTATGTATTTTGTGACTCCATTTATTTTTGTGACGTTATGTATTTTGTGACGTCATTTATTTTTGTGACGTTATGTATTTTGTAACGTCATTTTTTTGTGACGTTATGTATTTTGTGACGTAATTAATATTTTGTGACGTCATTTATTTTTGTGACGTTATGTATTTTGTGACGTCATTTATTTTTGTGACGTAATGTATTTTGTGACGTCATTTATTTTTGTGACGTTATGTATTTTGTGACTTAATTAATTTTTAAGACGTCATTTATTTTTGTGACGTTATGTATTTTGTGACGTCATTTATTTTTGTGACGTTTTGTATTTTGTGACGTCATTTATTTTTGTGACGATATGTATTTTGTGACGTCATTTTTTTGTGACGTTATGTATTTAGTGACGTAATTTTTTTGTGACGTTATGTATTTTGTGACGTTATTTATTTTTGTGACGTTATGTATTTTGTGACGTTATGTATTTTGTGACGTCATTTATTTTTGTGACGATATGTATTTTGTGACGTTATGTATTTTTTGACGTCATTAATTTTTGTGACGTTATGTATTTTGTGACTTAATTAATTTTTGTGACGTCATTTATTTTTGTGACGTTATGTATTTTGTGACGTCATTAATTTTTGTGACGTTAAGTATTTTGTGACGTCATTTATTTTTGTGACGTTATGTATTTTGTGACGTCATTTATTTTTGTGACGTTTTGTATTTTGTGACGTTATGTATTTTATGACGTCATTTATTTTTGTGACGTTATGTATTTTGTGACGTCATTTATTTTTGTGACGTTATGTATTTTGTGACGTCATTTATTTTTGTGACGTTATGTATTTTGTGACGTTATGTATTTTGTGACGTCATTTATTTTTGTGACGTTATGTATTTTGTGACGTAATTAATATTTTGTGACGTCATTTATTTTTGTGACGTTATGTATTTTGTGACGTCATTTACTTTTGTGACGTTATGTATTTTCTGACGTCATTTATTTTTGTGACGTTATGTATTTTGTGACTTCATTTATTTTTTTGACGTTATGTTTTTGTGACGTTATGTATTTTGTGACGTCATTTATTTTTGTGACGTTATGTATTTTGTGACTTAATTAATTTTTGTGACGTCATTTATTTTTGTGACGTTATGTATTTTGTGACGTCATTTATTTTTGTGACGTTATGTATTTTGTGACGTCATTTATTTTTGTGACGTTATGTATTTTGTGACGTCATTTATTTTTTTGACGTTATGTATTTTGTGACGTCATTTATTTTTGTGACGTTATGTATTTTGTGACGTCATTTATTTTGTGACGTTATGTATTTTTTGACGTCATTTATTTTGTGACGTTATGCATTTTGTGACGTGATTAATATTTTGTGACGTCATTTATTTTTGTGACGTTATGTATTTTGTGACGTAAATTATATTTTGTGACGTCATTTATTTTTGTGACGTTATGTATTTTGTGACGTCATTTATTTTTGTGACGTTATGTATTTTGTGACGTCATTTATTTTTGTGACGTTATGTATTTTGTGACGTCATTTATTTTTGTGACGTTATGTATTTTGTGACGTCATTTATTTTTGTGACGTTAAGTATTTTGTGACGTCATTTATTTTTGTGACGTTATGTATTTTGTTACGTCATTTATTTTTGTGACGTTATGTATTTTGTGACGTTTTGTATTTTGTGACGTCATTTATTTTTGTGACGTTATGTATTTTGTGACGTCATTTATTTTTGTGACGTTATGTATTTTGTGACGTCATTTATTTTTGTGACGTTATGTTTTTGTGACGTTATGTATTTTGTGACGTCATTTATTTTTGTGACGTCATTTATTTTTGTGACGTTATGTATTTTGTGACATTATGTATTTTGTGACGTCATTTATTTTTGTGACGTTATGTATTTTGTGACGTAATTAATATTTTGTGACGTCATTTATTTTTGTGACGTTATGTATTTTGTGACGTCATTTATTTTTGTGACGTTATGTATTTTGTGACGTCATTTATTTTTGTGACGTTATGTATTTTGTGACGTCATTTATTTTTGTGACGTTATGTTTTTGTGACGTTATGTATTTTGTGACGTCATTTATTTTTGTGACGTTATGTATTTTGTGACGTAATTAATAATTTGTGACGTCATTTATTTTTGTGACGTTATGTATTTTGTGACGTCTTTTTTTGTGACGTTATGTATTTTGTGACGTCATTTTTTTGGGACGTTATGTATTTTGTGACGTCATTTATTTTTGTGACGTTATGTATTTTGTTACGTCATTTATTTTTGTGACGTTATGTATTTTTTGACGTCATTTATTTTTGTGACTTTATGTATTTTGTGACGTAATTAATTTTTGTGACGTCATTTCTTTTTGTGACGTTATGTATTTTGTGACTTAATTAATTTTTGTGACGCCTTTTTTTTGTGACGTTATGTATTTTGTGACGTCATTTATGTTTGTGACGTTATGTATTTTGTGACGCTATTTATTTTTGTGACGTTATGAATTTTGTGACGTCATTAATGTTTGTGACGTTATGTATTTTGTGACGTCATTTATGTTTAGTACATTATGTATATTGTGACGTAATATATTTTTGTGACGTCATTTATTTTTGTGAAGTTATGTATTTTGTGACTCCATTTATTTTTGTGACGTTATGTATTTTGTGACGTCATTTATTTTTGTGACGTTATGTATTTTGTAACGTCATTTTTTTGTGACGTTATGTATTTTGTGACGTAATTAATATTTTGTGACGTCATTTATTTTTGTGACGTTATGTATTTTGTGACGTCATTTATTTTTGTGACGTAATGTATTTTGTGACGTCATTTATTTTTGTGACGTTATGTATTTTGTGACTTAATTAATTTTTAAGACGTCATTTATTTTTGTGACGTTATGTATTTTGTGACGTCATTTATTTTTGTGACGTTTTGTATTTTGTGACGTCATTTATTTTTGTGACGATATGTATTTTGTGACGTCATTTTTTTGTGACGTTATGTATTTAGTGACGTAATTTTTTTGTGACGTTATGTATTTTGTGACGTTATTTATTTTTGTGACGTTATGTATTTTGTGACGTTATGTATTTTGTGACGTCATTTATTTTTGTGACGATATGTATTTTGTGACGTTATGTATTTTTTGACGTCATTAATTTTTGTGACGTTATGTATTTTGTGACTTAATTAATTTTTGTGACGTCATTTATTTTTGTGACGTTATGTATTTTGTGACGTCATTAATTTTTGTGACGTTAAGTATTTTGTGACGTCATTTATTTTTGTGACGTTATGTATTTTGTGACGTCATTTATTTTTGTGACGTTTTGTATTTTGTGACGTTATGTATTTTATGACGTCATTTATTTTTGTGACGTTATGTATTTTGTGACGTCATTTATTTTTGTGACGTTATGTATTTTGTGACGTCATTTATTTTTGTGACGTTATGTATTTTGTGACGTTATGTATTTTGTGACGTCATTTATTTTTGTGACGTTATGTATTTTGTGACGTAATTAATATTTTGTGACGTCATTTATTTTTGTGACGTTATGTATTTTGTGACGTCATTTACTTTTGTGACGTTATGTATTTTCTGACGTCATTTATTTTTGTGACGTTATGTATTTTGTGACTTCATTTATTTTTTTGACGTTATGTTTTTGTGACGTTATGTATTTTGTGACGTCATTTATTTTTGTGACGTTATGTATTTTGTGACTTAATTAATTTTTGTGACGTCATTTATTTTTGTGACGTTATGTATTTTGTGACGTCATTTATTTTTGTGACGTTATGTATTTTGTGACGTCATTTATTTTTGTGACGTTATGTATTTTGTGACGTCATTTATTTTTTTGACGTTATGTATTTTGTGACGTCATTTATTTTTGTGACGTTATGTATTTTGTGACGTCATTTATTTTGTGACGTTATGTATTTTTTGACGTCATTTATTTTGTGACGTTATGCATTTTGTGACGTGATTAATATTTTGTGACGTCATTTATTTTTGTGACGTTATGTATTTTGTGACGTAAATTATATTTTGTGACGTCATTTATTTTTGTGACGTTATGTATTTTGTGACGTCATTTATTTTTGTGACGTTATGTATTTTGTGACGTCATTTATTTTTGTGACGTTATGTATTTTGTGACGTCATTTATTTTTGTGACGTTATGTATTTTGTGACGTCATTTATTTTTGTGACGTTAAGTATTTTGTGACGTCATTTATTTTTGTGACGTTATGTATTTTGTTACGTCATTTATTTTTGTGACGTTATGTATTTTGTGACGTTTTGTATTTTGTGACGTCATTTATTTTTGTGACGTTATGTATTTTGTGACGTCAATTTTTTTGTGACGTTATGTATTTTGTGACGTAATTAATATTTTGTGACGTCATTTATTTTTGTGACGTTATATATTTTGTGACGACTTTTTTTTGTGACGTTATGTATTTTGTGACGTCATTTTTTGTGACGTTATGTATTTTGTGACGTCATTTATTTTTGTGACGTAATGTATTTTGTGACGTCATTTATTTTTGTGACGTTATGTATTTTGTGACGTCATTTATTTTTGTGACGTTATGTATTTTGTGACGTCATTTTTTTGACGTTATGTATTTTGTGACGCCATTTATTTTTGTGACGTTATGTATTTTGTGACGTTATGTATTTTGTGACGTAATTTATTTTTGTGACGTTATGTATTTTGTGACGTCATTTATTTTTGTGACGTTATGTATTTTGTTACGTCATTAATTTTTGTAACGTTATGTATTTTGTGACGTCATTTATTTTTGTGACGTTAAGTATTTTGTGACGTCATTTATTTTTGTGACGTTATGTATTTTGTGACGTCATTTATTTTTGTGACGTTATGTATTTTGTGACGTTATGTATTTTATGACGTCATTTATTTTTGTGACGTTATGTATTTTTTGACGTCATTTATTTTTGTGACGTTATGCATTTTGTGACGTGATTAATATTTTGTGACGTCATTTATTTTTGTAACGTTATGTATTTTGTGACGTAATTAATATTTTGTGACGTCATTAATTTTTGTAACGTTATGTATTTTGTGACGTCATTTATTTTTGTGACGTTATGTATTTTGTGACGTCATTTATTTTTGTGACGTTATGTATTTTGTGACGTCATTTATTTTTGTGACGTTATGTATTTTGTGACGTCATTTATTTTTGTGACGTTAAGTATTTTGTGACGTCATTTATTTTTGTGACGTTATGTATTTTGTGACGTCATTTATTTTTCTGACGTTATGTATTTTGTGACGTTATGTATTTTATGATGTCATTTATTTTTGTGACGTTATGTACTTTGTGACGTCATTTATTTTTGTGACGTCATTTATTTTTGTGACGTTATGTATTTTGTGACATTATGTATTTTGTGACGTCATTTATTTTTGTGACGTTATGTATTTTGTGACGTCATTTATTTTTGTGACGTTATGTATTTTGTGACGTCATTTATTTTTGTGACGTTATGTATTTTGTGACGTCATTTATTTTTGTGACGTTATGTTTTTGTGACGTTATGTATTTTGTGACGTCATTTATTTTTGTGACGTTATGTATTTTGTGACGTAATTAATAATTTGTGACGTCATTTATTTTTGTGACGTTATGTATTTTGTGACGTCTTTTTTTGTGACGTTATGTATTTTGTGACGTCATTTTTTTGGGACGTTATGTATTTTGTGACGTCATTTATTTTTGTGACGTTATGTATTTTGTTACGTCATTTATTTTTGTGACGTTATGTATTTTTTGACGTCATTTATTTTTGTGACTTTATGTATTTTGTGACGTAATTAATTTTTGTGACGTCATTTATTTTTGTGAAGTTATGTATTTTGTGACTTAATTAATTTTTGTGACGTCATTTCTTTTTGTGACGTTATGTATTTTGTGACTTAATTAATTTTTGTGACGCCTTTTTTTTGTGACGTTATGTATTTTGTGACGTCATTTATGTTTGTGACGTTATGTATTTTGTGACGCTATTTATTTTTGTGACGTTATGAATTTTGTGACGTCATTAATGTTTGTGACGTTATGTATTTTGTGACGTCATTTATGTTTAGTACATTAAGTATATTGTGACGTAATATATTTTTGTGACGTCATTTATTTTTGTGAAGTTATGTATTTTGTGACTCCATTTATTTTTGTGACGTTATGTATTTTGTGACGTCATTTATTTTTGTGACGTTATGTATTTTGTAACGTCATTTTTTTGTGACGTTATGTATTTTGTGACGTAATTAATATTTTGTGACGTCATTTATTTTTGTGACGTTATGTATTTTGTGACGTCATTTATTTTTGTGACGTAATGTATTTTGTGACGTCATTTATTTTTGTGACGTTATGTATTTTGTGACTTAATTAATTTTTAAGACGTCATTTATTTTTGTGACGTTATGTATTTTGTGACGTCATTTATTTTTGTGACGTTTTGTATTTTGTGACGTCATTTATTTTTGTGACGATATGTATTTTGTGACGTCATTTTTTTGTGACGTTATGTATTTTGTGACGTAATTTTTTTTGTGACGTTATGTATTTTGTGACGTCATTTATTTTTGTGACGTTATGTATTTTGTGACGTTATGTATTTTGTGACGTCATTTATTTTTGTGACGATATGTATTTTGTGACGTTATGTATTTTTTGACGTCATTAATTTTTGTGACGTTATGTACTTTGTGACTTAATTAATTTTTGTGACGTCATTTATTTTTGTGACGTTATGTATTTTGTGACGTCATTAATTTTTGTGACGTTAAGTATTTTGTGACGTCATTTATTTTTGTGACGTTATGTATTTTGTGACGTCATTTATTTTTGTGACGTTTTGTATTTTGTGACGTTATGTATTTTATGACGTCATTTATTTTTGTGACGTTATGTATTTTGTGACGTCATTTATTTTTGTGACGTTATGTATTTTGTGACGTCATTTATTTTTGTGTCGTTATGTATTTTGTGACGTTATGTATTTTGTGACGTCATTTATTTTTGTGACGTTATGTATTTTGTGACGTAATTAATATTTTGTGACGTCATTTATTTTTGTGACGTTATGTATTTTGTGACGTCATTTACTTTTGTGACGTTATGTATTTTCTGACGTCATTTATTTTTGTGACGTTATGTATTTTGTGACGTCATTTATTTTTTTGACGTTATGTTTTTGTGACGTTATGTATTTTGTGACGTCATTTATTTTTGTGACGTTATGTATTTTGTGACTTAATTAATTTTTGTGACGTCATTTATTTTTGTGACGTTATGTATTTTGTGACGTCATTTATTTTTGTGACGTTATGTATTTTGTGACGTCATTTATTTTTGTGACGTTATGTATTTTGTGACGTCATTTATTTTTTTGACGTTATGTATTTTGTGACGTCATTTATTTTTGTGACGTTATGTATTTTGTGACGTCATTTATTTTGTGACGTTATGTATTTTTTGACGTCATTTATTTTGTGACGTTATGCAATTTGTGACGTGATTAATATTTTGTGACGTCATTTTAATTGTGACGTTATGTATTTTGTGACGTAAATTATATTTTGTGACGTCATTTATTTTTGTGACGTTATGTATTTTGTGACGTCATTTATTTTTGTGACGTTATGTATTTTGTGACGTCATTTATTTTTGTGACGTTATGTATTTTGTGACGTCATTTATTTTTGTGACGTTATGTATTTTGTGACGTCATGTATTTTTGTGACGTTAAGTATTTTGTGACGTCATTTATTTTTGTGACGTTATGTATTTTGTTACGTCATTTATTTTTGTGACGTTATGTATTTTGTGACGTTTTGTATTTTGTGACGTCATTTATTTTTGTGACGTTATGTATTTTGTGACGTCATTTTTTTTGTGACGTTATGTATTTTGTGACGTAATTAATATTTTGTGACGTCATTTATTTTTGTGACGTTATATATTTTGTGACGACTTTTTTTTGTGACGTTATGTATTTTGTGACGTCATTTTTTGTGACGTTATGTATTTTGTGACGTCATTTATTTTTGTGACGTAATGTATTTTGTGACGTCATTTATTTTTGTGACGTTATGTATTTTGTGACGTCATTTATTTTTGTGACGTTATGTATTTTGTGACGTCATTTTTTTGACGTTATGTATTTTGTGACGCCATTTATTTTTGTGACGTTATGTATTTTGTGACGTTATGTATTTTGTGACGTAATTTATTTTTGTGACGTTATGTATTTTGTGACGTCATTTATTTTTGTGACGTTATGTATTTTGTTACGTCATTTATTTTTGTGACGTTATGTATTTTGTGACGTCATTTATTTTTGTGACGTTAAGTATTTTGTGACGTCATTTATTTTTGTGACGTTATGTATTTTGTGACGTTATGTATTTTGTTACGTCATTTATTTTTGTGACGTTATGTATTTTATGACGTCATTTATTTTTGTGACGTTATGTATTTTTTGACGTCATTTATTTTTGTGACGTTATGCATTTTGTGACGTGATTAATATTTTGTGACGTCATTTATTTTTGTAACGTTATGTATTTTGTGACGTAATTAATATTTTGTGACGTCATTAATTTTTGTAACGTTATGTATTTTGTGACGTCATTTATTTTTGTGACGTTATGTATTTTGTGACGTCATTTATTTTTGTGACGTTATGTATTTTGTGACGTCATTTATTTTTGTGACGTTATGTATTTTGTGACGTCATTTATTTTTGTGACGTTAAGTATTTTGTGACGTCATTTATTTTTGTGACGTTATGTATTTTGTGACGTCATTTATTTTTCTGACGTTATGTATTTTGTGACGTTATGTATTTTATGACGTCATTTATTTTTGTGACGTTATGTACTTTGTGACGTCATTTATTTTTGTGACGTCATTTATTTTTGTGACGTTATGTATTTTGTGACGTTATGTATTTTGTGACGTCATTTATTTTTGTGACGTTATGTATTTTGTGACGTAATTAATATTTTGTGACGTCATTTATTTTTGTGACGTTATGTATTTTGTGACGTCATTTATTTTTGTGACGTTATGTATTTTGTGACGTCATTTATTTTTGAGACGTTATGTATTTTGTGACGTCATTTATTTTTGTAACGTTATGTTTTTGTGACGTTATGTATTTTGTGACGTCATTTATTTTTGTGACGTTATGTATTTTGTGACGTAATTAATAATTTGTGACGTCATTTATTTTTGTGACGTTATGTATTTTGTGACGTCTTTTTTTGTGACGTTATGTATTTTGTGACGTCATTTTTTTGGGACGTTATGTATTTTGTGACGTCATTTATTTTTGTGACGTTATGTATTTTGTTACGTCATTTATTTTTGTGACGTTATGTATTTTTTGACGTCATTTATTTTTGTGACTTTATGTATTTTGTGACGTCATTTATTTTTGTGACGTTATGTATTTTGTTACGTCATTTATTTTTGTGACGTTATGTATTTTTTGACGTCATTTATTTTTGTGACTTTATGTATTTTGTGACGTAATTAATTTTTGTGACGTCATTTATTTTTGTGAAGTTATGTATTTTGTGACTTAATTAATTTTTGTGACGTCATTTCTGTTTGTGACGTTATGTATTTTGTGACTTAATTGATTTTTGTGACGCCATTTTTTTTGTGACGTTATGTATTTTGTGACGTCATTTATGTTTGTGACGTTATGTATTTTGTGACGCTATTTATTTTTGTGACGTTATGAATTTTGTGACGTCATTAATGTTTGTGACGTTATGTATTTTGTGACGTCATTTATGTTTAGTACATTATGTATATTGTGACGTAATCAATTTTTGTGACGTCATTTATTTTTGTTACGTTATGTATTTTGTGACTCCATTTATTTTTGTGACGTTATGTATTTTGTGACGTCATTTATTTTTGTGACGTTATGTATTTTGTAACGTCATTTTTTTGTGACGTTATGTATTTTGTGACGTTATTAATATTTTGTGACGTCATTTATTTTTGTGACGTTATGTATTTTGTGGCGTCATTTAATTTTGTGACGTAATGTATTTTGTGACGTCATTTATTTTTGTGACGTTATGTATTTTGTGACTTAATTAATTTTTGTGACGTCATTTATTTTTGTGACGTTATGTATTTTGTGACGTCATTTATTTTTGTGACGTTTTGTATTTTGTGACGTCATTTATTTTTGTGACGATATGTATTTTGTGACGTCATTTTTTTGTGACGTTATGTATTTTGTGACGTAATTTTTTTTGTGACGTTATGTATTTTATGACGTCATTTATTTTTGTGACGTTATGTATTTTGTGACGTTATGTATTTTGTGACGTCATTTATTTTTGTGACGATATGTATTTTGTGACGTTATGTATTTTTTGACGTCATTAATTTTTGTGACGTTATGTATTTTGTGACTTAATTAATTTTTGTGACGTCATTTTTTTTGACGTTATGTATTTTGTGACGTCATTAATTTTTGTGACGTTAAGTATTTTGTGACGTCATTTATTTTTGTGACGTTATGTATTTTGTGACGTCATTTATTTTTGTGACGTTTTGTATTTTGTGACGTTATGTATTTTATGACGTCATTTATTTTTGTGACGTTATGTATTTTGTGACGTCATTTATTTTTGTGACATTATGTATTTTGTGACGTCATTTATTTTTGTGACGTTATGTATTTTGTGACGTTATGTATTTTGTGACGTCATTTATTTTTGTGACGTTATGTATTTTGTGACGTAATTAATATTTTGTGACGTCATTTATTTTTGTGACGTTATGTATTTTGTGACGTCATTTACTTTTGTGACGTTATGTATTTTCTGATGTCATTTATTTTTGTGACGTTGTGTATTTTGTGACGTCATTTATTTTTTTGACGTTATGTTTTTGTGACGTTATGTATTTTGTGACGTCATTTATTTTTGTGACGTTATGTATTTTGTGACCTCATTTATTTTTGTGACGTTTTGTATTTTGTGACGTTATGTATTTTATGACGTCATTTATTTTTGTGAAGTTATGTATTTTGTGACGTCATTTATTTTTGTGACGTTATGTATTTTGTGACGTCATTTATTTTTGTGACGTTATGTATTTTGTGACGTTATGTATTTTGTGACGTCATTTATTTTTGTGACGTAATGTATTTTGTGACGTCATTTATTTTTGTGACGTTATGTATTTTGTGACGTCATTTATTTTTGTGACGTTATGTATTTTGTGACGTCATTTTTTTTGACGTTATGTATTTTGTGACGCCATTTATTTTTGTGACGTTATGTATTTTGTGACGTTATGTATTTTGTGACGTTATGTATTTTGTGACGTAATTTATTTTTGTGACGTTATGTATTTTGTGACGTCATTTATTTTTGTGACGTTATGTATTTTGTTACGTCATTAATTTTTGTGACGTTATGTATTTTGTGACGTCATTTATTTTTGTGACGTTAAGTATTTTGTGACGTCATTTATTTTTGTGACGTTATGTATTTTGTGACGTCATTTATTTTTGTGACGTTATGTATTTTGTGACGTTATGTATTTTATGACGTCATTTATTTTTGTGACGTTATGTATTTTTTGACGTCATTTATTTTTGTGACGTT
This sequence comes from Flexamia atlantica, assembly GCA_035578135.1. NCBI lineage: Eukaryota > Metazoa > Arthropoda > Insecta > Hemiptera > Cicadellidae > Flexamia > Flexamia atlantica. The sequence goes on along the minus strand of JAQJVK010000127.1, from coordinate 229,851 downwards.
ATGCATTTTGTGACGTGATTAATATTTTGTGACGTCATTTATTTTTGTAACGTTATGTATTTTGTGACGTAATTAATATTTTGTGACGTCATTAATTTTTGTAACGTTATGTATTTTGTGACGTCATTTATTTTTGTGACGTTATGTATTTTGTGACGTCATTTATTTTTGTGACGTTATGTATTTTGTGACGTCATTTATTTTTGTGACGTTATGTATTTTGTGACGTCATTTATTTTTGTGACGTTAAGTATTTTGTGACGTCATTTATTTTTGTGACGTTATGTATTTTGTGACGTCATTTATTTTTCTGACGTTATGTATTTTGTGACGTTATGTATTTTATGATGTCATTTATTTTTGTGACGTTATGTACTTTGTGACGTCATTTATTTTTGTGACGTCATTTATTTTTGTGACGTTATGTATTTTGTGACATTATGTATTTTGTGACGTCATTTATTTTTGTGACGTTATGTATTTTGTGACGTAATTAATATTTTGTGACGTCATTTATTTTTGTGACGTTATGTATTTTGTGACGTCATTTATTTTTGTGACGTTATGTATTTTGTGACGTCATTTATTTTTGTGACGTTATGTATTTTGTGACGTCATTTATTTTTGTGACGTTATGTTTTTGTGACGTTATGTATTTTGTGACGTCATTTATTTTTGTGACGTTATGTATTTTGTGACGTAATTAATAATTTGTGACGTCATTTATTTTTGTGACGTTATGTATTTTGTGACGTCTTTTTTTGTGACGTTATGTATTTTGTGACGTTATGTATTTTGTGACGTCATTTATTTTTGTGACGTTATGTATTTTGTGACGTCATTTATTTTTGTGACGTTTTGTATTTTGTGACGTTATGTATTTTATGACGTCATTTATTTTTGTGAAGTTATGTATTTTGTGACGTCATTTATTTTTGTGACGTTATGTATTTTGTGACGTCATTTATTTTTGTGACGTTATGTATTTTGTGACGTTATGTATTTTGTGACGTCATTTATTTTTGTGACGTAATGTATTTTGTGACGTCATTTATTTTTGTGACGTTATGTATTTTGTGACGTCATTTATTTTTGTGACGTTATGTATTTTGTGACGTCATTTTTTTTGACGTTATGTATTTTGTGACGCCATTTATTTTTGTGACGTTATGTATTTTGTGACGTTATGTATTTTGTGACGTTATGTATTTTGTGACGTAATTTATTTTTGTGACGTTATGTATTTTGTGACGTCATTTATTTTTGTGACGTTATGTATTTTGTTACGTCATTAATTTTTGTGACGTTATGTATTTTGTGACGTCATTTATTTTTGTGACGTTAAGTATTTTGTGACGTCATTTATTTTTGTGACGTTATGTATTTTGTGACGTCATTTATTTTTGTGACGTTATGTATTTTGTGACGTTATGTATTTTATGACGTCATTTATTTTTGTGACGTTATGTATTTTTTGACGTCATTTATTTTTGTGACGTTATGCATTTTGTGACGTGATTAATATTTTGTGACGTCATTTATTTTTGTAACGTTATGTATTTTGTGACGTAATTAATATTTTGTGACGTCATTAATTTTTGTAACGTTATGTATTTTGTGACGTCATTTATTTTTGTGACGTTATGTATTTTGTGACGTCATTTATTTTTGTGACGTTATGTATTTTGTGACGTCATTTATTTTTGTGACGTTATGTATTTTGTGACGTCATTTATTTTTGTGACGTTAAGTATTTTGTGACGTCATTTATTTTTGTGACGTTATGTATTTTGTGACGTCATTTATTTTTCTGACGTTATGTATTTTGTGACGTTATGTATTTTATGATGTCATTTATTTTTGTGACGTTATGTACTTTGTGACGTCATTTATTTTTGTGACGTCATTTATTTTTGTGACGTTATGTATTTTGTGACATTATGTATTTTGTGACGTCATTTATTTTTGTGACGTTATGTATTTTGTGACGTAATTAATATTTTGTGACGTCATTTATTTTTGTGACGTTATGTATTTTGTGACGTCATTTATTTTTGTGACGTTATGTATTTTGTGACGTCATTTATTTTTGTGACGTTATGTATTTTGTGACGTCATTTATTTTTGTGACGTTATGTTTTTGTGACGTTATGTATTTTGTGACGTCATTTATTTTTGTGACGTTATGTATTTTGTGACGTAATTAATAATTTGTGACGTCATTTATTTTTGTGACGTTATGTATTTTGTGACGTCTTTTTTTGTGACGTTATGTATTTTGTGACGTCATTTTTTGGGACGTTATGCATTTTGTGACGTCATTTATTTTTGTGACGTTATGTATTTTGTTACGTCATTTATTTTTGTGACGTTATGTATTTTTTGACGTCATTTATTTTTGTGACTTTATGTATTTTGTGACGTAATTAATTTTTGTGACGTCATTTATTTTTGTGAAGTTATGTATTTTGTGACTTAATTAATTTTTGTGACGTCATTTCTTTTTGTGACGTTATGTATTTTGTGACTTAATTAATTTTTGTGACGCCTTTTTTTTGTGACGTTATGTATTTTGTGACGTCATTTATGTTTGTGACGTTATGTATTTTGTGACGCTATTTATTTTTGTGACGTTATGAATTTTGTGACGTCATTAATGTTTGTGACGTTATGTATTTTGTGACGTCATTTATGTTTAGTACATTATGTATATTGTGACGTAATATATTTTTGTGACGTCATTTATTTTTGTGAAGTTATGTATTTTGTGACTCCATTTATTTTTGTGACGTTATGTATTTTGTGACGTCATTTATTTTGTGACGTTATGTATTTTGTAACGTCATTTTTTTGTGACGTTATGTATTTTGTGACGTAATTAATATTTTGTGACGTCATTTATTTTTGTGACGTTATGTATTTTGTGACGTCATTTATTTTTGTGACGTAATGTATTTTGTGACGTCATTTATTTTTGTGACGTTATGTATTTTGTGACTTAATTAATTTTTGTGACGTCATTTATTTTTGTGACGTTATGTATTTTGTGACGTCATTTATTTTTGTGACGTTTTGTATTTTGTGACGTCATTTATTTTTGTGACGATATGTATTTTGTGACGTCATTTTTTTGTGACGTTATGTATTTTGTGACGTAATTTTTTTTGTGACGTTATGTATTTTGTGACGTCATTTATTTTTGTGACGTTATGTATTTTGTGACGTTATGTATTTTGTGACGTCATTTATTTTTGTGACGATATGTATTTTGTGACGTTATGTATTTTTTGACGTCATTAATTTTTGTGACGTTATGTATTTTGTGACTTAATTAATTTTTGTGACGTCATTTATTTTTGTGACGTTATGTATTTTGTGACGTCATTAATTTTTGTGACGTTAAGTATTTTGTGACGTCATTTATTTTTGTGACGTTATGTATTTTGTGACGTCATTTATTTTTGTGACGTTTTGTATTTTGTGACGTTATGTATTTTATGACGTCATTTATTTTTGTGACGTTATGTATTTTGTGACGTCATTTATTTTTGTGACGTTATGTATTTTGTGACGTCATTTATTTTTGTGACGTTATGTATTTTGTGACGTTATGTATTTTGTGACGTCATTTATTTTTGTGACGTTATGTATTTTGTGACGTAATTAATATTTTGTGACGTCATTTATTTTTGTGACGTTATGTATTTTGTGACGTCATTTACTTTTGTGACGTTATGTATTTTCTGACGTCATTTATTTTTGTGACGTTATGTATTTTGTGACGTCATTTATTTTTTTGACGTTATGTTTTTGTGACGTTATGTATTTTGTGACGTCATTTATTTTTGTGACGTTATGTATTTTGTGACGTAATTAATAATTTGTGACGTCATTTATTTTTGTGACGTTATGTATTTTGTGACGTCTTTTTTTGTGACGTTATGTATTTTGTGACGTCATTTTTTTGTGACGTCATTTATTTTTGTGACGTTATGTATTTTGTTACGTCATTTATTTTTGTGACGTTATGTATTTTGTGACGTCATTTATTTTTGTGACGTTATGTATTTTGTGACGTAATTAATTTTTGTGACGTCATTTATTTTTGTGAAGTTATGTATTTTTTGACTTAATTAATTTTTGTGACGTCATTTATTTTTGTGACGTTATGTATTTTGTGACTTAATTAATTTTTGTGACGCCATTTATTTTTGTGACGTTATGTATTTTGTGACGTCATTTATTTTTGTGACGTTATGTTTTTGTGACGTTATGTATTTTGTGACGTCATTTATTTTTGTGACGTTATGTATTTTGTGAAGCTATGTATTTTGTGACGTCATTTATTTTTGTGACGTTATATATTTTGTGACGTCATTTATTTTTGTGACGTTATGTATTTTGTGACGTAATTAATTTTTGTGACGTCATTTATTTTTGTGAAGTTATGTATTTTGTGACTTAATTAATTTTTGTGACGCCATTTATTTTTGTGACGTTATGTATTTTGTGACGTCATTTATTTTTGTGACGTTATGTATTTTGTGACGTCATTTATTTTTGTGACGTTATGTATTTTGTGAAGTTATGTATTTTGTGACGTCATTTATTTTTGTGACGTTAAGTATTTTGTGACGTCATTTATTTTTGTGACGTTATGTATTTTGTTACGTCATTTATTTTTGTGACGTTATGTATTTTTTGACGTTATTAATATTTTGTGACGTCATTTATTTTTGTGACGTTATGTATTTTGTGACGTCATTTTTTTGTGACGTTATGTATTTTGTGACGTCATTTATTTTTGTGACGTTATGTATTTTGTGACGTCATTTATTTTTGTGACGTTATGTTTTTGTGACGTTATGTATTTTGTGACGTCATTTATTTTTGTGACGTTATGTATTTTTTGACGTAATTAATATTTTGTGACGTCATTTATTTTTGTGACGTTATGTATTTTGTGACGTCTTTTTTTTGTGACGTTATGTATTTTGTGACGTCATTTTTTGTGACGTTATGTATTTTTTGACGTCATTTATTTTTGTGACGTTATGTATTTTGTGACGTCATTTATTTTTGTGACGTTATGTATTTTGTGACGTCATTTATTTTTGTGACGTTATGTATTTTGTGACGTCATTTATTTTTGTGACGTTATGTATTTTGTGACGTCATTTATTTTTGTGACGTTATGTTTTTGTGACGTTATGTATTTTGTGACGTCATTTATTTTTGTGACGTTATGTATTTTGTGACGTAATTAATAATTTGTGACGTCATTTATTTTTGTGACGTTATGTATTTTGTGACGTCTTTTTTTGTGACGTTATGTATTTTGTGACGTCATTTTTTGGGACGTTATGCATTTTGTGACGTCATTTATTTTTGTGACGTTATGTATTTTGTTACGTCATTTATTTTTGTGACGTTATGTATTTTTTGACGTCATTTATTTTTGTGACTTTATGTATTTTGTGACGTAATTAATTTTTGTGACGTCATTTATTTTTGTGAAGTTATGTATTTTGTGACTTAATTAATTTTTGTGACGTCATTTCTTTTTGTGACGTTATGTATTTTGTGACTTAATTAATTTTTGTGACGCCTTTTTTTTGTGACGTTATGTATTTTGTGACGTCATTTATGTTTGTGACGTTATGTATTTTGTGACGCTATTTATTTTTGTGACGTTATGAATTTTGTGACGTCATTAATGTTTGTGACGTTATGTATTTTGTGACGTCATTTATGTTTAGTACATTATGTATATTGTGACGTAATATATTTTTGTGACGTCATTTATTTTTGTGAAGTTATGTATTTTGTGACTCCATTTATTTTTGTGACGTTATGTATTTTGTGACGTCATTTATTTTGTGACGTTATGTATTTTGTAACGTCATTTTTTTGTGACGTTATGTATTTTGTGACGTAATTAATATTTTGTGACGTCATTTATTTTTGTGACGTTATGTATTTTGTGACGTCATTTATTTTTGTGACGTAATGTATTTTGTGACGTCATTTATTTTTGTGACGTTATGTATTTTGTGACTTAATTAATTTTTGTGACGTCATTTATTTTTGTGACGTTATGTATTTTGTGACGTCATTTATTTTTGTGACGTTTTGTATTTTGTGACGTCATTTATTTTTGTGACGATATGTATTTTGTGACGTCATTTTTTTGTGACGTTATGTATTTTGTGACGTAATTTTTTTTGTGACGTTATGTATTTTGTGACGTCATTTATTTTTGTGACGTTATGTATTTTGTGACGTTATGTATTTTGTGACGTCATTTATTTTTGTGACGATATGTATTTTGTGACGTTATGTATTTTTTGACGTCATTAATTTTTGTGACGTTATGTATTTTGTGACTTAATTAATTTTTGTGACGTCATTTATTTTTGTGACGTTATGTATTTTGTGACGTCATTAATTTTTGTGACGTTAAGTATTTTGTGACGTCATTTATTTTTGTGACGTTATGTATTTTGTGACGTCTTTTATTTTTGTGACGTTTTGTATTTTGTGACGTTATGTATTTTATGACGTCATTTATTTTTGTGACGTTATGTATTTTGTGACGTCATTTATTTTTGTGACGTTATGTATTTTGTGACGTCATTTATTTTTGTGACGTTATGTATTTTGTGACGTTATGTATTTTGTGACGTCATTTATTTTTGTGACGTTATGTATTTTGTGACGTAATTAATATTTTGTGACGTCATTTATTTTTGTGACGTTATGTATTTTGTGACGTCATTTACTTTTGTGACGTTATGTATTTTCTGACGTCATTTATTTTTGTGACGTTATGTATTTTGTGACGTCATTTATTTTTTTGACGTTATGTTTTTGTGACGTTATGTATTTTGTGACGTCATTTATTTTTGTGACGTTATGTATTTTGTGACGTAATTAATAATTTGTGACGTCATTTATTTTTGTGACGTTATGTATTTTGTGACGTCTTTTTTTGTGACGTTATGTATTTTGTGACGTCATTTTTTTGTGACGTCATTTATTTTTGTGACGTTATGTATTTTGTTACGTCATTTATTTTTGTGACGTTATGTATTTTGTGACGTCATTTATTTTTGTGACGTTATGTATTTTGTGACGTAATTAATTTTTGTGACGTCATTTATTTTTGTGAAGTTATGTATTTTTTGACTTAATTAATTTTTGTGACGTCATTTATTTTTGTGACGTTATGTATTTTGTGACTTAATTAATTTTTGTGACGCCATTTATTTTTGTGACGTTATGTATTTTGTGACGTCATTTATTTTTGTGACGTTATGTTTTTGTGACGTTATGTATTTTGTGACGTCATTTATTTTTGTGACGTTATGTATTTTGTGAAGCTATGTATTTTGTGACGTCATTTATTTTTGTGACGTTATATATTTTGTGACGTCATTTATTTTTGTGACGTTATGTATTTTGTGACGTAATTAATTTTTGTGACGTCATTTATTTTTGTGAAGTTATGTATTTTGTGACTTAATTAATTTTTGTGACGCCATTTATTTTTGTGACGTTATGTATTTTGTGACGTCATTTATTTTTGTGACGTTATGTATTTTGTGACGTCATTTATTTTTGTGACGTTATGTATTTTGTGAAGTTATGTATTTTGTGACGTCATTTATTTTTGTGACGTTAAGTATTTTGTGACGTCATTTATTTTTGTGACGTTATGTATTTTGTTACGTCATTTATTTTTGTGACGTTATGTATTTTTTGACGTTATTAATATTTTGTGACGTCATTTATTTTTGTGACGTTATGTATTTTGTGACGTCATTTTTTTGTGACGTTATGTATTTTGTGACGTCATTTATTTTTGTGACGTTATGTATTTTGTGACGTCATTTATTTTTGTGACGTTATGTTTTTGTGACGTTATGTATTTTGTGACGTCATTTATTTTTGTGACGTTATGTATTTTTTGACGTAATTAATATTTTGTGACGTCATTTATTTTTGTGACGTTATGTATTTTGTGACGTCTTTTTTTTGTGACGTTATGTATTTTGTGACGTCATTTTTTGTGACGTTATGTATTTTTTGACGTCATTTATTTTTGTGACGTTATGTATTTTGTGACGTCATTTATTTTTGTGACGTTATGTATTTTGTGACGTCTTTTTTTGTGACGTTATGTATTTTGTGACGTCATTTTTTTGTGACGTCATTTATTTTTGTGACGTTATGTATTTTGTTACGTCATTTATTTTTGTGACGTTATGTATTTTGTGACGTCATTTATTTTTGTGACGTTATGTATTTTGTGACGTAATTAATTTTTGTGACGTCATTTATTTTTGTGAAGTTATGTATTTTGTGACTTAATTAATTTTTGTGACGTCATTTATTTTTGTGACGTTATGTATTTTGTGACTTAATTAATTTTTGTGACGCCATTTATTTTTGTGACGTTATGTATTTTGTGACGTCATTTATTTTTGTGACGTTATGTATTTTGTGACGTCATTTATTTTTTTGACGTCATTTATTTTTGTGAAGTTATGTATTTTGTGACTTAATTAATTTTTTTGACGTCATTTATTTTTTTGACGTTATGTATTTTGTGACTTAATTAATTTTTGTGACGCCATTTATTTTTGTGACGTTATGTATTTTGTGACGTCATTTATGTTTGTGACGTTATGTATTTTGTGACGCTATTTATTTTTGTGACGTTATGAATTTTGTGACGTCATTAATGTTTGTAACGTTATGTATTTTGTGACGTCATTTATGTTTAGTACATTATGTATATTGTGACGTAATCAATTTTTGTGACGTCATTTATTTTTGTGAAGTTATGTATTTTGTGACTCCATTTATTTTTGTGACGTTATGTATTTTGTGACGTCATTTATTTTTGTGACGTTATGTATTTTGTAACGTCATTTTTTTGTGACGTTATGTATTTTGTGACGTAATTAATATTTTGTGACGTCATTTATTTTTGTGACGTTATGTATTTTGTGACGTCATTTATTTTTGTGACGTAATGTATTTTGTGACGTCATTTATTTTTGTGACGTTATGTATTTTGTAGCTTAATTAATTTTTGTGACGTCATTTATTTTTGTGACGTTATGTATTTTGTGACGTCATTTATTTCTGTGACGTTTTGTATTTTGTGACGTCATTTATTTTTGTGACGATATGTATTTTGTGACGTCATTTTTTTGTGACGTTATGTATTTTGTGGCGTAATTTTTTTGTGACGTTATGTATTTTGTGACGTCATTTATTTTTGTGACGTTATGTATTTTGTGACGTTATGTATTTTGTGACGTCATTTATTTTTGTGACGATATGTATTTTGTGACGTTATGTATTTTTTGACGTCATTAATTTTTGTGACGTTATGTATTTTGTGACTTAATTAATTTTTGTGACGTCATTTATTTTTGTGACGTTATGTATTTTGTGACGTCATTAATTTTTGTGACGTTAAGTATTTTGTGACGTCATTTATTTTTGTGACGTTATGTATTTTGTGACGTCATTTATTTTTGTGACGTTTTGTATTTTGTGACGTTATGTATTTTATGTCGTCATTTATTTTTGTGACGTTATGTATTTTGTGACGTCATTTATTTTTGTGACGTTATGTATTTTGTGACGTCATTTATTTTTGTGACGTTATGTATTTTGTGACGTTATGTATTTTGTGACGTCATTTATTTTTGTGACGTTATGTATTTTGTGACGTAATTAATATTTTGTGACGTCATTTATTTTTGTGACGTTATGTATTTTGTGACGTCATTTACTTTTGTGACGTTATGTATTTTCTGACGTCAATTATTTTTGTTACGTTATGAATTTTGTGACGCCATTTATTTTTGTGACGTTATGTATTTTGTGACGTCATTTATTTTTGTGACGTTATGTATTTTGTGACGTAATTAATTTTTGTGACGTCATTTATTTTTGTGAAGTTATGTATTTTGTGACTTAATTAATTTTTGTGACGTCATTTATTTTTGTGACGTTATGTATTTTGTGACGTCATTTATTTTTGTGACGTTATGTATTTTGTGACGTCATTTATTTTTGTGACGTTATGTATTTTGTGACGTCATTTATTTTTTTGACGTTATGTATTTTGTGACGTCATTTATTTTTGTGACGTTATGTATTTTGTGACGTCATTTATTTTTGTGACGTTATGTATTTTTTGACGTCATTTATTTTGTGACGTTATGCATTTTGTGACGTGATTAATATTTTGTGACGTCATTTATTTTTGTGACGTTATGTATTTTGTGACGTAAATTATATTTTGTGACGTCATTTATTTTTGTGACGTTATGTATTTTGTGACGTCAATTATTTTTGTGACGTTATGTATTTTGTGACGTCATTTATTTTTGTGACGTTATGTATTTTGTGACGTCATTTATTTTTGTGACGTTATGTATTTTGTGACGTCATTTATTTTTGTGACGTTATGTATTTTGTGACGTCATTTATTTTTGTGACGTTATGTATTTTGTTACATCATTTATTTTTGTGACGTTATGTATTTTGTGACGTCATTTTTTTGTGACGTTATGTATTTTGTGACGTAATTAATTTTTGTGACGTCATTTATTTTTGTGAAGTTATGTATTTTGTGACTTAATTAATTTTTGTGACGCCATTTATTTTTGTGACGTTATTTATTTTGTGACGTCATTTATTTTTGTGACGTTATGTATTTTGTGACGTCATTTATTTTTGTGACGTTATGTATTTTGTGAAGTTATGTATTTTGTGACGTCATTTATTTTTGTGACGTTAAGTATTTTGTGACGTCATTTATTTTTGTGACGTTATGTATTTTGTTACGTCATTTATTTTTGTGACGTTATGTATTTTTTGACGTTATTAATATTTTGTGACGTCATTTATTTTTGTGACGTTATGTATTTTGTGACGTCATTTTTTTGTGACGTTATGTATTTTGTGACGTCATTTATTTTTGTGACGTTATGTATTTTGTGACGTCATTTATTTTTGTGACGTTATGTTTTTGTGACGTTATGTATTTTGTGACTTAATTAATTTTTGTGACGTCATTTATTTTTGTGACGTTATGTATTTTGTGACGTTATGTATTTTGTGACGTCATTTATTTTTGTGACGATATGTATTTTGTGACGTTATGTATTTTTTGACGTCATTAATTTTTGTGACGTTATGTATTTTGTGACTTAATTAATTTTTGTGACGTCATTTATTTTTGTGACGTTATGTATTTTGTGACGTCATTAATTTTTGTGACGTTAAGTATTTTGTGACGTCATTTATTTTTGTGACGTTATGTATTTTGTGACGTCATTTATTTTTGTGACGTTTTGTATTTTGTGACGTTATGTATTTTATGTCGTCATTTATTTTTGTGACGTTATGTATTTTGTGACGTCATTTATTTTTGTGACGTTATGTATTTTGTGACGTCATTTATTTTTGTGACGTTATGTATTTTGTGACGTTATGTATTTTGTGACGTCATTTATTTTTGTGACGTTATGTATTTTGTGACGTAATTAATATTTTGTGACGTCATTTATTTTTGTGACGTTATGTATTTTGTGACGTCATTTACTTTTGTGACGTTATGTATTTTCTGACGTCAATTATTTTTGTTACGTTATGAATTTTGTGACGCCATTTATTTTTGTGACGTTATGTATTTTGTGACGTCATTTATTTTTGTGACGTTATGTATTTTGTGACGTAATTAATTTTTGTGACGTCATTTATTTTTGTGAAGTTATGTATTTTGTGACTTAATTAATTTTTGTGACGTCATTTATTTTTGTGACGTTATGTATTTTGTGACGTCATTTATTTTTGTGACGTTATGTATTTTGTGACGTCATTTATTTTTGTGACGTTATGTATTTTGTGACGTCATTTATTTTTTTGACGTTATGTATTTTGTGACGTCATTTATTTTTGTGACGTTATGTATTTTGTGACGTCATTTATTTTTGTGACGTTATGTATTTTTTGACGTCATTTATTTTGTGACGTTATGCATTTTGTGACGTGATTAATATTTTGTGACGTCATTTATTTTTGTGACGTTATGTATTTTGTGACGTAAATTATATTTTGTGACGTCATTTATTTTTGTGACGTTATGTATTTTGTGACGTCAATTATTTTTGTGACGTTATGTATTTTGTGACGTCATTTATTTTTGTGACGTTATGTATTTTGTGACGTCATTTATTTTTGTGACGTTATGTATTTTGTGACGTCATTTATTTTTGTGACGTTATGTATTTTGTGACGTCATTTATTTTTGTGACGTTATGTATTTTGTTACATCATTTATTTTTGTGACGTTATGTATTTTGTGACGTCATTTTTTTGTGACGTTATGTATTTTGTGACGTAATTAATTTTTGTGACGTCATTTATTTTTGTGAAGTTATGTATTTTGTGACTTAATTAATTTTTGTGACGCCATTTATTTTTGTGACGTTATGTATTTTGTGACGTCATTTATTTTTGTGACGTTATGTATTTTGTGACGTCATTTATTTTTGTGACGTTATGTATTTTGTGAAGTTATGTATTTTGTGACGTCATTTATTTTTGTGACGTTAAGTATTTTGTGACGTCATTTATTTTTGTGACGTTATGTATTTTGTTACGTCATTTATTTTTGTGACGTTATGTATTTTTTGACGTTATTAATATTTTGTGACGTCATTTATTTTTGTGACGTTATGTATTTTGTGACGTCATTTTTTTGTGACGTTATGTATTTTGTGACGTCATTTATTTTTGTGACGTTATGTATTTTGTGACGTCATTTATTTTTGTGACGTTATGTTTTTGTGACGTTATGTATTTTGTGACTTAATTAATTTTTGTGACGTCATTTATTTTTGTGACGTTATGTATTTTTTGACGTCATTTATTTTTGTGACGTTATATATTTTGTGACGACTTTTTTTTGTGACGTTATGTATTTTGTGACGTCATTTATTTTTGTGACGTTATGTATTTTGTGACGTCATTTTTTTGTGACGTTATGTATTTTGTGACGTAATTAATATTTTGTGACGTCATTTATTTTTGTGACGTTATATATTTTGTGACGACTTTTTTTTGTGACGTTATGTATTTTGTGACGTCATTTTTTGTGACGTTATGTATTTTGTGACGTCATTTATTTTTGTGACGTTATGTATTTTGTGACGTCATTTATTTTTGTGACGTTATGTATTTTGTGACGTCATTTATTTTTTTGACGTTATGTATTTTGTGTCTTAATTAATTTTGTGACGTCATTTATTTTTGTGACGTTATGTATTTTGTGACGTCATTTATTTTTGTGACGTTATGTATTTTGTGACGTCATTTATTTTTGTGACGTTATGTATTTTGTGACGTCATTTTTTTTGACGTTATGTATTTTGTGACGCCATTTATTTTTGTGACGTTATGTATTTTGTGACGTTATGTATTTTATGACGTAATTTATTTTTGTGACGTTATGTATTTTGTGACTTAATTAATTTTTGTGACGTCATTTATTTTTGTGACGTTATGTATTTTTTGACGTCATTTATTTTTGTGACGTTATGCATTTTGTGACGTGATTAATATTTTGTGACGTCATTTATTTTTGTAACGTTATGTATTTTGTGACGTAATTAATATTTTGTGACGTCATTAATTTTTGTAACGTTATGTATTTTGTGACGTCATTTATTTTTGTGACGTTATGTATTTTGTGACGTCATTTATTTTTGTGACGTTATGTATTTTGTGACGTCATTTATTTTTGTGACGTTATGTATTTTGTGACGTCATTTATTTTTGTGACGTTAAGTATTTTGTGACGTCATTTATTTTTGTGACGTTATGTATTTTGTGACGTCATTTATTTTTGTGACGTTATGTATTTTGTGACGTTATGTATTTTATGACGTCATTTATTTTTGTGACGTTATGTACTTTGTGACGTCATTTATTTTTGTGACGTCATTTATTTTTGTGACGTTATGTATTTTGTGACGTTATGTATTTTGTGACGTCATTTATTTTTGTGACGTTATGTATTTTGTGACGTAATTAATATTTTGTGACGTCATTTATTTTTGTGACGTTATGTATTTTGTGACGTCATTTATTTTTGTGACGTTATGTATTTTGTGACGTCATTTATTTTTGTGACGTTATGTTTTTTGACGTTATGTATTTTGTGACGTCATTTATTTTTGTGACGTTATGTATTTTGTGACGTAATTAATAATTTGTGACGTCATTTATTTTTGTGACGTTATGTATTTTGTGACGTCTTTTTTTGTGACGTTATGTATTTTGTGACGTCATTTTTTTGGGACGTTATGTATTTTGTGGCGTCATTTATTTTTGTGACGTAATGTATTTTGTGACGTCATTTATTTTTGTGACGTTATGTATTTTGTAGCTTAATTAATTTTTGTGACGTCATTTATTTTTGTGACGTTATGTATTTTGTGACGTCATTTATTTCTGTGACGTTTTGTATTTTGTGACGTCATTTATTTTTGTGACGATATGTATTTTGTGACGTCATTTTTTTGTGACGTTATGTATTTTGTGACGTAATTTTTTTGTGACGTTATGTATTTTGTGACGTCATTTATTTTTGTGACGTTATGTATTTTGTGACGTTATGTATTTTGTGACGTCATTTATTTTTGTGACGATATGTATTTTGTGACGTTATGTATTTTTTGACGTCATTAATATTTGTGACGTTATGTATTTTGTGACTTAATTAATTTTTGTGACGTCATTTATTTTTGTGACGTTATGTATTTTGTGACGTCATTAATTTTTGTGACGTTAAGTATTTTGTGACGTCATTTATTTTTGTGACGTTATGTATTTTGTGACGTCATTTATTTTTGTGACGTTTTGTATTTTGTGACGTTATGTATTTTATGTCGTCATTTATTTTTGTGACGTTATGTATTTTGTGACGTCATTTATTTTTGTGACGTTATGTATTTTGTGACGTCATTTATTTTTGTGACGTTATGTATTTTGTGACGTTATGTATTTTGTGACGTCATTTATTTTTGTGACGTTATGTATTTTGTGACGTCATTTATTTTTGTGACGTTATGTATTTTGTGACGTCATTTATTTTTGTGACGTTATGTATTTTGTGACGTCATTTTTTTTGACGTTATGTATATTGTGACGCCATTTATTTTTGTGACGTTATGTATTTTGTGACGTTATGTATTTTGTGACGTAATTTATTTTTGTGACGTTATGTATTTTGTGACTTAATTAATTTTTGTGACGTCATTTATTTTTGTGACGTTATGTATTTTTTGACGTCATTTATTTTTGTGACGTTATGCATTTTGTGACGTGATTAATATTTTGTGACGTCATTTATTTTTGTAACGTTATGTATTTTGTGACGTAATTAATATTTTGTGACGTCATTAATTTTTGTAACGTTATGTATTTTGTGACGTCATTTATTTTTGTGACGTTATGTATTTTGTGACGTCATTTATTTTTGTGACGTTATGTATTTTGTGACGTCATTTATTTTTGTGACGTTATGTATTTTGTGACGTCATTTATTTTTGTGACGTTAAGTATTTTGTGACGTCATTTATTTTTGTGACGTTATGTATTTTGTGACGTTATGTATTTTGTGACGTCATTTATTTTTGTGACGTTATGTATTTTGTGACGTAATTAATATTTTGTGACGTCATTTATTTTTGTAACGTTATGTATTTTGTGACGTCATTTATTTTTGTGACGTTATGTATTTTGTGACGTCATTTATTTTTGTGACGTTATGTATTTTGTGACGTCATTTATTTTTGTGACGTTATGTTTTTTGACGTTATGTATTTTGTGACGTCATTTATTTTTGTGACGTTATGTATTTTGTGACGTAATTAATAATTTGTGACGTCATTTATTTTTGTGACGTTATGTATTTTGTGACGTCTTTTTTTGTGACGTTATGTATTTTGTGACGTCATTTTTTTGGGACGTTATGTATTTTGTGACGTCATTTATTTTTGTGACGTAATGTATTTTGTGACGTCATTTATTTTTGTGACGTTATGTATTTTGTAGCTTAATTAATTTTTGTGACGTCATTTATTTTTGTGACGTTATGTATTTTGTGACGTCATTTATTTCTGTGACGTTTTGTATTTTGTGACGTCATTTATTTTTGTGACGATATGTATTTTGTGACGTCATTTTTTTGTGACGTTATGTATTTTGTGACGTAATTTTTTTGTGACGTTATGTATTTTGTGACGTCATTTATTTTTGTGACGTTATGTATTTTGTGACGTTATGTATTTTGTGACGTCATTTATTTTTGTGACGATATGTATTTTGTGACGTTATGTATTTTTTGACGTCATTAATTTTTGTGACGTTATGTATTTTGTGACTTAATTAATTTTTGTGACGTCATTTATTTTTGTGACGTTATGTATTTTGTGACGTCATTAATTTTTGTGACGTTAAGTATTTTGTGACGTCATTTATTTTTGTGACGTTATGTATTTTGTGACGTCATTTATTTTTGTGACGTTTTGTATTTTGTGACGTTATGTATTTTATGTCGTCAATTATTTTTGTGACGTTATGTATTTTGTGACGTCATTTATTTTTGTGACGTTATGTATTTTGTGACGTCATTTATTTTTGTGACGTTATGTATTTTGTGACGTTATGTATTTTGTGACGTCATTTATTTTTGTGACGTTATGTATTTTGTGACGTAATTAATATTTTGTGACGTCATTTATTTTTGTGACGTTATGTATTTTGTGACGTCATTTACTTTTGTGACGTTATGTATTTTCTGACGTCAATTATTTTTGTTACGTTATGAATTTTGTGACGCCATTTATTTTTGTGACGTTATGTATTTTGTGACGTCATTTATTTTTGTGACGTTATGTATTTTGTGACGTAATTAATTTTTGTGACGTCATTTATTTTTGTGAAGTTATGTATTTTGTGACTTAATTAATTTTTGTGACGTCATTTATTTTTGTGACGTTATGTATTTTGTGACGTCATTTATTTTTGTGACGTTATGTATTTTGTGACGTCATTTATTTTTGTGACGTTATGTATTTTGTGACGTCATTTATTTTTTTGACGTTATGTATTTTGTGACGTCATTTATTTTTGTGACGTTATGTATTTTGTGACGTCATTTATTTTTGTGACGTTATGTATTTTTTGACGTCATTTATTTTGTGACGTTATGCATTTTGTGACGTGATTAATATTTTGTGACGTAATTTATTTTTGTGACGTTATGTATTTTGTGACGTAAATTATATTTTGTGACGTCATTTATTTTTGTGACGTTATGTATTTTGTGACGTCATTTATTTTTGTGACGTTATGTATTTTGTGACGTCATTTATTTTTGTGACGTTATGTATTTTGTGACGTCATTTATTTTTGTGACGTTATGTATTTTGTGACGTCATTTATTTTTGTGACGTTATGTATTTTGTGACGTCATTTATTTTTGTGACGTTATGTATTTTGTTACATCATTTATTTTTGTGACGTTATGTATTTTGTGACGTCATTTTTTTGTGACGTTATGTATTTTGTGACGTAATTAATATTTTGTGACGTCATTTATTTTTGTGACGTTATATATTTTGTGACGACTTTTTTTTGTGACGTTATGTATTTTGTGACGTCATTTTTTGTGACGTTATGTATTTTGTGACGTCATTTATTTTTGTGACGTTATGTATTTTGTGACGTCATTTATTTTTGTGACGTTATGTATTTTGTGACGTCATTTATTTTTTTGACGTTATGTATTTTGTGACTTAATTAATTTTGTGACGTCATTTATTTTTGTGACGTTATGTATTTTGTGACGTCATTTATTTTTGTGACGTTATGTATTTTGTGACGTCATTTATTTTTGTGACGTTATGTATTTTGTGACGTCATTTTTTTTGACGTTATGTATTTTGTGACGCCATTTATTTTTGTGACGTTATGTATTTTGTGACGTTATGTATTTTGTGACGTAATTTATTTTTGTGACGTTATGTATTTTGTGACTTAATTAATTTTTGTGACGTCATTTATTTTTGTGACGTTATGTATTTTTTGACGTCATTTATTTTTGTGACGTTATATATTTTGTGACGACTTTTTTTTGTGACGTTATGTATTTTGTGACGTCATTTATTTTTGTGACGTTATGTATTTTGTGACGTCATTTTTTTGTGACGTTATGTATTTTGTGACGTAATTAATATTTTGTGACGTCATTTATTTTTGTGACGTTATATATTTTGTGACGACTTTTTTTTGTGACGTTATGTATTTTGTGACGTCATTTTTTGTGACGTTATGTATTTTGTGACGTCATTTATTTTTGTGACGTTATGTATTTTGTGACGTCATTTATTTTTGTGACGTTATGTATTTTGTGACGTCATTTATTTTTTTGACGTTATGTATTTTGTGTCTTAATTAATTTTGTGACGTCATTTATTTTTGTGACGTTATGTATTTTGTGACGTCATTTATTTTTGTGACGTTATGTATTTTGTGACGTCATTTATTTTTGTGACGTTATGTATTTTGTGACGTCATTTTTTTTGACGTTATGTATTTTGTGACGCCATTTATTTTTGTGACGTTATGTATTTTGTGACGTTATGTATTTTGTGACGTAATTTATTTTTGTGACGTTATGTATTTTGTGACTTAATTAATTTTTGTGACGTCATTTATTTTTGTGACGTTATGTATTTTGTGACGTCATTTATTTTTGTGACGTTAAGTATTTTGTGACGTCATTGATTTTTGTGACGTTATGTATTTTGTGACGTCATTTATTTTTGTGACGTTATGTATTTTGTGACGTTATGTATTTTATGACGTCATTTATTTTTGTGACGTTATGTACTTTGTGACGTCATTTATTTTTGTGACGTCATTTATTTTTGTGACGTTATGTATTTTGTGACGTTATGTATTTTGTGACGTCATTTATTTTTGTGACGTTATGTATTTTGTGACGTAATTAATATTTTGTGACGTCATTTATTTTTGTGACGTTATGTATTTTGTGACGTCATTTATTTTTGTGACGTTATGTATTTTGTGACGTCATTTATTTTTGTGACGTTATGTATTTTGTGACGTCATTTATTTTTGTGACGTTATGTTTTTTGACGTTATGTATTTTGTGACGTCATTTATTTTTGTGACGTTATGTATTTTGTGACGTAATTAATAATTTGTGACGTCATTTATTTTTGTGACGTTATGTATTTTGTGACGTCTTTTTTTGTGACGTTATGTATTTTGTGACGTCATTTTTTTGGGACGTTATGTATTTTGTGACGTCATTTATTTTTGTGACGTAATGTATTTTGTGACGTCATTTATTTTTGTGACGTTATGTATTTTGTAGCTTAATTAATTTTTGTGACGTCATTTATTTTTGTGACGTTATGTATTTTGTGACGTCATTTATTTCTGTGACGTTTTGTATTTTGTGACGTCATTTATTTTTGTGACGATATGTATTTTGTGACGTCATTTTTTTGTGACGTTATGTATTTTGTGACGTAATTTTTTTGTGACGTTATGTATTTTGTGACGTCATTTATTTTTGTGACGTTATGTATTTTGTGACGTTATGTATTTTGTGACGTCATTTATTTTTGTGACGATATGTATTTTGTAACGTTATGTATTTTTTGACGTCATTAATTTTTGTGACGTTATGTATTTTGTGACTTAATTAATTTTTGTGACGTCATTTATTTTTGTGACGTTATGTATTTTGTGACGTCATTAATTTTTGTGACGTTAAGTATTTTGTGACGTCATTTATTTTTGTGACGTTATGTATTTTGTGACGTCATTTATTTTTGTGACGTTTTGTATTTTGTGACGTTATGTATTTTTTGTCGTCATTTATTTTTGTGACGTTATGTATTTTGTGACGTCATTTATTTTTGTGACGTTATGTATTTTGTGACGTCATTTATTTTTGTGACGTTATGTATTTTGTGACGTTATGTATTTTGTGACGTCATTTATTTTTGTGACGTTATGTATTTTGTGACGTAATTAATATTTTGTGACGTCATTTATTTTTGTGACGTTATGTATTTTGTGACGTCATTTACTTTTGTGACGTTATGTATTTTCTGACGTCAATTATTTTTGTTACGTTATGAATTTTGTGACGCCATTTATTTTTGTGACGTTATGTATTTTGTGACGTCATTTATTTTTGTGACGTTATGTATTTTGTGACGTAATTAATTTTTGTGACGTCATTTATTTTTGTGAAGTTATGTATTTTGTGACTTAATTAATTTTTGTGACGTCATTTATTTTTGTGACGTTATGTATTTTGTGACGTCATTTATTTTTGTGACGTTATGTATTTTGTGACGTCATTTATTTTTGTGACGTTATGTATTTTGTGACGTCATTTATTTTTTTGACGTTATGTATTTTGTGACGTCATTTATTTTTGTGACGTTATGTATTTTGTGACGTCATTTATTTTTGTGACGTTATGTATTTTTTGACGTCATTTATTTTGTGACGTTATGCATTTTGTGACGTGATTAATATTTTGTGACGTCATTTATTTTTGTGACGTTATGTATTTTGTGACGTAAATTATATTTTGTGACGTCATTTATTTTTGTGACGTTATGTATTTTGTGACGTCATTTATTTTTGTGACGTTATGTATTTTGTGACGTCATTTATTTTTGTGACGTTATGTATTTTGTGACGTCATTTATTTTTGTGACGTTATGTATTTTGTGACGTCATTTATTTTTGTGACGTTATGTATTTTGTGACGTCATTTATTTTTGTGACGTTATGTATTTTGTTACATCATTTATTTCTGTGACGTTATGTATTTTGTGACGTCATTTTTTTGTGACGTTATGTATTTTGTGACGTAATTAATATTTTGTGACGTCATTTATTTTTGTGACGTTATATATTTTGTGACGACTTTTTTTTGTGACGTTATGTATTTTGTGACGTCATTTTTTGTGACGTTATGTATTTTGTGACGTCATTTATTTTTGTGACGTTATGTATTTTGTGACGTCATTTATTTTTGTGACGTTATGTATTTTGTGACGTCATTTATTTTTTTGACGTTATGTATTTTGTGACTTAATTAATTTTGTCACGTCATTTATTTTTGTGACGTTATGTATTTTGTGACGTCATTTATTTTTGTGACGTTATGTATTTTGTGACGTCATTTATTTTTGTGACGTTATGTATTTTGTGACGTCATTTTTTTTGACGTTATGTATTTTGTGACGCCATTTATTTTTGTGACGTTATGTATTTTGTGACGTTATGTATTTTGTGACGTAATTTATTTTTGTGACGTTATGTATTTTGTGACTTAATTAATTTTTGTGACGTCATTTATTTTTGTGACGTTATGTATTTTTTGACGTCATTTATTTTTGTGACGTTATATATTTTGTGACGACTTTTTTTTGTGACGTTATGTATTTTGTGACGTCATTTATTTTTGTGACGTTATGTATTTTGTGACGTTATGTATTTTATGACGTCATTTATTTTTGTGACGTTATGTACTTTGTGACGTCATTTATTTTTGTGACGTCATTTATTTTTGTGACGTTATGTATTTTGTGACGTTATGTATTTTGTGACGTCATTTATTTTTGTGACGTTATGTATTTTGTGACGTAATTAATATTTTGTGACGTCATTTATTTTTGTGACGTTATGTATTTTGTGACGTCATTTATTTTTGTGACGTTATGTATTTTGTGACGTCATTTATTTTTGTGACGTTATGTATTTTGTGACGTCATTTATTTTTGTGACGTTATGTTTTTTGACGTTATGTATTTTGTGACGTCATTTATTTTTGTGACGTTATGTATTTTGTGACGTAATTAATAATTTGTGACGTCATTTATTTTTGTGACGTTATGTATTTTGTGACGTCTTTTTTTGTGACGTTATGTATTTTGTGACGTCATTTTTTTGGGACGTTATGTATTTTGTGACGTCATTTATTTTTGTGACGTAATGTATTTTGTGACGTCATTTATTTTTGTGACGTTATGTATTTTGTAGCTTAATTAATTTTTGTGACGTCATTTATTTTTGTGACGTTATGTATTTTGTGACGTCATTTATTTCTGTGACGTTTTGTATTTTGTGACGTCATTTATTTTTGTGACGATATGTATTTTGTGACGTCATTTTTTTGTGACGTTATGTATTTTGTGACGTAATTTTTTTGTGACGTTATGTATTTTGTGACGTCATTTATTTTTGTGACGTTATGTATTTTGTGACGTTATGTATTTTGTGACGTCATTTATTTTTGTGACGATATGTATTTTGTGACGTTATGTATTTTTTGACGTCATTAATTTTTGTGACGTTATGTATTTTGTGACTTAATTAATTTTTGTGACGTCATTTATTTTTGTGACGTTATGTATTTTGTGACGTCATTAATTTTTGTGACGTTAAGTATTTTGTGACGTCATTTATTTTTGTGACGTTATGTATTTTGTGACGTCATTTATTTTTGTGACGTTTTGTATTTTGTGACGTTATGTATTTTATGTCGTCATTTATTTTTGTGACGTTATGTATTTTGTGACGTCATTTATTTTTGTGACGTTATGTATTTTGTGACGTCATTTATTTTTGTGACGTTATGTATTTTGTGACGTCATTTATTTTTGTGACGTTATGTATTTTGTGACGTAATTAATATTTTGTGACGTCATTTATTTTTGTAACGTTATGTATTTTGTGACGTCATTTACTTTTGTGACGTTATGTATTTTCTGACGTCAATTATTTTTGTTACGTTATGAATTTTGTGACGCCATTTATTTTTGTGACGTTATGTATTTTGTGACGTCATTTATTTTTGTGACGTTATGTATTTTGTGACGTAATTAATTTTTGTGACGTCATTTATTTTTGTGAAGTTATGTATTTTGTGACTTAATTAATTTTTGTGACGTCATTTATTTTTGTGACGTTATGTATTTTGTGACGTCATTTATTTTTGTGACGTTATGTATTTTGTGACGTCATTTATTTTTGTGACGTTATGTATTTTGTGACGTCATTTATTTTTTTGACGTTATGTATTTTGTGACGTCATTTATTTTTGTGACGTTATGTATTTTGTGACGTCATTTATTTTTGTGACGTTATGTATTTTTTGACGTCATTTATTTTGTGACGTTATGCATTTTGTGACGTGATTAATATTTTGTGACGTCATTTATTTTTGTGACGTTATGTATTTTGTGACGTAAATTATATTTTGTGACGTCATTTATTTTTGTGACGTTATGTATTTTGTGACGTCATTTATTTTTGTGACGTTATGTATTTTGTGACGTCATTTATTTTTGTGACGTTATGTATTTTGTGACGTCATTTATTTTTGTGACGTTATGTATTTTGTGACGTCATTTATTTTTGTGACGTTATGTATTTTGTGACGTCATTTATTTTTGTGACGTTATGTATTTTGTTACATCATTTATTTCTGTGACGTTATGTATTTTGTGACGTCATTTTTTTGTGACGTTATGTATTTTGTGACGTGATTAATATTTTGTGACGTCATTTATTTTTGTGACGTTATATATTTTGTGACGACTTTTTTTTGTGACGTTATGTATTTTGTGACGTCATTTTTTGTGACGTTATGTATTTTGTGACGTCATTTATTTTTGTGACGTTATGTATTTTGTGACGTCATTTATTTTTGTGACGTTATGTATTTTGTGACGTCATTTATTTTTTTGACGTTATGTATTTTGTGACTTAATTAATTTTGTCACGTCATTTATTTTTGTGACGTTATGTATTTTGTGACGTCATTTATTTTTGTGACGTTATGTATTTTGTGACGTCATTTATTTTTGTGACGTTATGTATTTTGTGACGTCATTTTTTTTGACGTTATGTATTTTGTGACGCCATTTATTTTTGTGACGTTATGTATTTTGTGACGTTATGTATTTTGTGACGTAATTTATTTTTGTGACGTTATGTATTTTGTGACTTAATTAATTTTTGTGACGTCATTTATTTTTGTGACGTTATGTATTTTTTGACGTCATTTATTTTTGTGACGTTATATATTTTGTGACGACTTTTTTTTGTGACGTTATGTATTTTGTGACGTCATTTATTTTTGTGACGTTATGTATTTTGTGACGTCATTTTTTTGTGACGTTATGTATTTTGTGACGTAATTAATATTTTGTGACGTCATTTATTTTTGTGACGTTATATATTTTGTGACGACTTTTTTTTGTGACGTTATGTATTTTGTGACGTCATTTTTTGTGACGTTATGTATTTTGTGACGTCATTTATTTTTGTGACGTTATGTATTTTGTGACGTCATTTATTTTTGTGACGTTATGTATTTTGTGACGTCATTTATTTTTTTGACGTTATGTATTTTGTGTCTTAATTAATTTTGTGACGTCATTTATTTTTGTGACGTTATGTATTTTGTGACGTCATTTATTTTTGTGACGTTATGTATTTTGTGACGTCATTTATTTTTGTGACGTTATGTATTTTGTGACGTCATTTTTTTTTGACGTTATGTATTTTGTGACGCCATTTATTTTTGTGACGTTATGTATTTTGTGACGTTATGTATTTTGTGACGTAATTTATTTTTGTGACGTTATGTATTTTGTGACTTAATTAATTTTTGTGACGTCATTTATTTTTGTGACGTTATGTATTTTTTGACGTCATTTATTTTTGTGACGTTATGCATTTTGTGACGTGATTAATATTTTGTGACGTCATTTATTTTTGTAACGTTATGTATTTTGTGACGTAATTAATATTTTGTGACGTCATTAATTTTTGTAACGTTATGTATTTTGTGACGTCATTTATTTTTGTTACGTTATGTATTTTGTGACGTCATTAATTTTTGTGACGTTATGTATTTTGTGACGTCATTTATTTTTGTGACGTTATGTATTTTGTGACGTCATTTATTTTTGTGACGTTAAGTATTTTGTGACGTCATTTATTTTTGTGACGTTATGTATTTTGTGACGTCATTTATTTTTGTGACGTTATGTATTTTGTGACGTTATGTATTTTATGACGTCATTTATTTTTGTGACGTTATGTACTTTGTGACGTCTTTTATTTTTGTGACGTCATTTATTTTTGTGACGTTATGTATTTTGTGACGTTATGTATTTTGTGACGTCATTTATTTTTGTGACGTTATGTATTTTGTGACGTAATTAATATTTTGTGACGTCATTTATTTTTGTGACGTTATGTATTTTGTGACGTCATTTATTTTTGTGACGTTATGTATTTTGTGACGTCATTTATTTTTGTGACGTTATGTATTTTGTGACGTCATTTATTTTTGTGACGTTATGTTTTTTGACGTTATGTATTTTGTGACGTCATTTATTTTTGTGACGTTATGTATTTTGTGACGTAATTAATAATTTGTGACGTCATTTATTTTTGTGACGTTATGTATTTTGTGACGTCTTTTTTTGTGACGTTATGTATTTTGTGACGTCATTTTTTTGGGACGTTATGTATTTTGTGACGTCATTTATTTTTGTGACGTTATGTATTTTGTTACGTCATTTATTTTTGTGACGTTATGTATTTTTTAACGTCATTTATTTTTGTGACTTTATGTATTTTGTGACGTAATTAATTTTTGTGACGTCATTTATTTTTGTGAAGTTATGTATTTTGTGACTTAATTAATTTTTGTGACGTCATTTCTTTTTGTGACGTTATGTATTTTGTGACTTAATTAATTTTTGTGACGCCATTTTTTTTGTGACGTTATGTATTTTGTGACGTCATTTATGTTTGTGACGTTATGTATTTTGTGACGCTATTTATTTTTGTGACGTTATGAATTTGTGACGTCATTAATGTTTGTGAAGTTATGTATTTTGTGACGTCATTTATGTTTAGTACATTATGTATATTGTGTCGTAATCAATTTTTGTGACGTCATTTATTTTTGTGAAGTTATGTATTTTG
Organism: Flexamia atlantica; assembly: GCA_035578135.1. NCBI lineage: Eukaryota > Metazoa > Arthropoda > Insecta > Hemiptera > Cicadellidae > Flexamia > Flexamia atlantica. Next base: position 203,688 of record JAQJVK010000127.1, on the reverse strand, counting down.
TGACTCCATTTATTTTTGTGACGTTATGTATTTTGTGACGTCTTTTATTTTTGTGACGTTATGTATTTTGTAACGTCATTTTTTTGTGACGTTATGTATTTTGTGACGTAATTAATATTTTGTGACGTCATTTATTTTTGTGACGTTATGTATTTTGTGACTTAATTAATTTTTGTGACGTCATTTATTTTTGTGACGTTATGTATTTTGTGACGTCATTTATTTTTGTGACGTTTTGTATTTTGTGACGTCATTTATTTTTGTGACGATATGTATTTTGTGTCGTCATTTTTTTGTGACGTTATGTATTTTGTGACGTAATTTTTTTTTACGTTATGTATTTTGTGACGTCATTTATTTTTGTGACGTTATGTATTTTGTGACGTTATGTATTTTGTGACGTCATTTATTTTTGTGACGATATGTATTTTGTGACGTTATGTATTTTTTGACGTCATTAATTTTTGTGACGTTATGTATTTTGTGACTTAATTAATTTTTGTGACGTCATTTATTTTTGTGACGCTATGTATTTTGTGACGTCATTAATTTTTGTGACGTTAAGTATTTTGTGACGTCATTTATTTTTGTGACGTTATGTATTTTGTGACGTAATTTATTTTTGTGACGTTATGTATTTTGTGACGTCATTTATTTTTGTGACGTTATGTATTTTGTGACGTCATTTTTTTTGACGTTATGTATTTTGTGACGCCATTTATTTTTGTGACGTTATGTATTTTGTGACGTTATGTATTTTGTGACGTAATTTATTTTTGTGACGTTATGTATTTTGTGACTTAATTAATTTTTGTGACGTCATTTATTTTTGTGACGTTATGTATTTTTTGACGTCATTTATTTTTGTGACGTTATGCATTTTGTGACGTGATTAATATTTTGTGACGTCATTTATTTTTGTAACGTTATGTATTTTGTGACGTAATTAATATTTTGTGACGTCATTAATTTTTGTAACGTTATGTATTTTGTGACGTCATTTATTTTTGTGACGTTATGTATTTTGTGACGTCATTTATTTTTGTGACGTTATGTATTTTGTGACGTCATTTATTTTTGTGCCGTTATGTATTTTGTGACGTCATTTATTATTGTGACGTTATGTATTTTGTGACGTAATTTATTTTTGTGACGTTATGTATTTTGTGACGTCATTTATTTTTGTGACGTTATGTATTTTGTGACGTCATTTTTTTTGACGTTATGTATTTTGTGACGCCATTTATTTTTGTGACGTTATGTATTTTGTGACGTTATGTATTTTGTGACGTAATTTATTTTTGTGACGTTATGTATTTTGTGACTTAATTAATTTTTGTGACGTCATTTATTTTTGTGACGTTATGTATTTTTTGACGTCATTTATTTTTGTGACGTTATGCATTTTGTGACGTGATTAATATTTTGTGACGTCATTTATTTTTGTAACGTTATGTATTTTGTGACGTAATTAATATTTTGTGACGTCATTAATTTTTGTAACGTTATGTATTTTGTGACGTCATTTATTTTTGTGACGTTATGTATTTTGTGACGTCATTTATTTTTGTGACGTTATGTATTTTGTGACGTCATTTATTTTTGTGACGTTATGTATTTTGTGACGTCATTTATTTTTGTGACGTTAAGTATTTTGTGACGTCATTTATTTTTGTGACGTTATGTATTTTGTGACGTCATTTATTTTTGTGACGTTATGTATTTTGTGACGTTATGTATTTTATGACGTCATTTATTTTTGTGACGTTATGTACTTTGTGACGTCATTTATTTTTGTGACGTCATTTATTTTTGTGACGTTATGTATTTTGTGACGTTATGTATTTTGTGACGTCATTTATTTTTGTGACGTTATGTATTTTGTGACGTAATTAATATTTTGTGACGTCATTTATTTTTGTGACGTTATGTATTTTGTGACGTCATTTATTTTTGTGACGTTATGTATTTTGTGACGTCATTTATTTTTGTGACGTTATGTATTTTGTGACGTCATTTATTTTTGTGACGTTATGTTTTTTGACGTTATGTATTTTGTGACGTCATTTATTTTTGTGACGTTATGTATTTTGTGACGTAATTAATAATTTGTGACGTCATTTATTTTTGTGACGTTATGTATTTTGTGACGTCTTTTTTTGTGACGTTATGTAATTTGTGACGTCATTTTTTTGGGACGTTATGTATTTTGTGACGTCATTTATTTTTGTGACGTTATGTATTTTGTTACGTCATTTATTTTTGTGACGTTATGTATTTTTTAACGTCATTTATTTTTGTGACTTTATGTATTTTGTGACGTAATTAATTTTTGTGACGTCATTTATTTTTGTGAAGTTATGTATTTTGTGACTTAATTAATTTTTGTGACGTCATTTCTTTTTGTGACGTTATGTATTTTGTGACTTAATTAATTTTTGTGACGCCATTTTTTTTGTGACGTTATGTATTTTGTGACGTCATTTATGTTTGTGACGTTATGTATTTTGTGACGCTATTTATTTTTGTGACGTTATGAATTTTGTGACGTCATTAATGTTTGTGAAGTTATGTATTTTGTGACGTCATTTATGTTTAGTACATTATGTATATTGTGACGTAATCAATTTTTGTGACGTCATTTATTTTTGTGAAGTTATGTATTTTGTGACTCCATTTATTTTTGTGACGTTATGTATTTTGTGACGTCTTTTATTTTTGTGACGTTATGTATTTTGTAACGTCATTTTTTTGTGACGTTATGTATTTTGTGACGTAATTAATATTTTGTGACGTCATTTATTTTTGTGACGTTATGTACTTTGTGACTTAATTAATTTTTGTGACGTCATTTATTTTTGTGACGTTATGTATTTTGTGACGTCATTTATTTTTGTGACGTTTTGTATTTTGTGACGTCATTTATTTTTGTGACGATATGTATTTTGTGACGTCATTTTTTTGTGACGTTATGTATTTTGTGACGTAATTTTTTTTTACGTTATGTATTTTGTGACGTCATTTATTTTTGTGACGTTATGTATTTTGTGACGTTATGTATTTTGTGACGTCATTTATTTTTGTGACGATATGTATTTTGTGACGATATGTATTTTTTGACGTCATTAATTTTTGTGACGTTATGTATTTTGTGACTTAATTAATTTTTGTGACGTCATTTATTTTTGTGACGTTATGTATTTTGTGACGTCATTAATTTTTGTGACGTTAAGTATTTTGTGACGTCATTTATTTTTGTGACGTTATGTATTTTGTGACGTAATTTATTTTTGTGACGTTTTGTATTTTGTGACGTTATGTATTTTATGACTTCATTTATTTTTGTGACGTTATGTATTTTGTGACGTCATTTATTTTTGTGACGTTATGTATTTTGTGACGTCATTTATTTTTGTGACGTAATGTATTTTGTGACGTCATTTATTTTTGTGACGTTATGTATTTTGTGACTTAATTAATTTTTGTGACGTCATTTATTTTTGTGACGTTATGTATTTTGTGACGTCATTTATTTTTATGACGTTTTGTATTTTGTGACGTCATTTATTTTTGTGACGATATGTATTTTGTGACATCATTGTTTTGTGACGTTATGTATTTTGTGACGTAATTTTCTTTGTGACGTTATGTATTTTGTGACGTCATTTATTTTTGTGACGTTATGTATTTTGTGACGTTATGTATTTTGTGACGTCATTTATTTTTGTGACGATATGTATTTTGTGACGTTATGTATTTTTTGACGTCATTAATTTTTGTGACGTTATGTATTTTGTGACTTAATTAATTTTTGTGACGTCATTTATTTATGTGACGTTATGTATTTTGCGACGTCATTAATTTTTGTGACGTTAAGAATTTTGTGACGTCATTTATTTTTGTGACGTTATGTATTTTGTGACGTCATTTATTTTTGTGACGTTTTGTATTTTGTGACGTTATGTATTTTATGACGTCATTTATTTTTGTGACGTTATGTATTTTGTGACGTCATTTATTTTTGTGACGTTATGTATTTTGTGACGTCATTTATTTTTGTGACGTTATGTATTTTGTGACGTCATTTATTTTTGTGACGTTATGTATTTTGTGACGTCATTTATTTTTGTGACGTTATGTATTTTGTGACGTCATTTATTTTTGTGACGTTATGTATTTTGTGACGTTATGTATTTTGTGACGTCATTTATTTTTGTGACGTTATGTATTTTGTGACGTAATTAATATTTTGTGACGTCATTTATTTTTGTGACGTTATGTATTTTGTGACGTCATTTACTTTTGTGACGTTATGTATTTTCTGACGTCATTTATTTTTGTGACGTTATGTATTTTGTGACGTCATTTATTTTTTTGACGTTATGTTTTTGTGACGTTATGTATTTTGTGACGTCATTTATTTTTGTGACGTTATGTATTTTGTGACGTAATTAATAATTTGTGACGTCATTTATTTTTGTGACGTTATGTATTTTGTGACGTCTTTTTTTGTGACGTTATGTATTTTGTGACGTCATTTTTTTGTGACGTCATTTATTTTTGTGACGTTATGTATTTTGTTACGTCATTTATTTTTGTGACGTTATGTATTTTGTGACGTCATTTATTTTTGTGACGTTATGATTTTGTGACGTAATTAATTTTTGTGACGTCATTTATTTTTGTGAAGTTATGTATTTTGTGACGTCATTTATGTTTAGTACATTATGTATATTGTGACGTAATCAATTTTTGTGACGTCATTTATTTTTGTGAAGTTATGTATTTTGTGACTTAATTAATTTTTGTGACGTCATTTCTTTTTGTGACGTTATGTATTTTGTGACTTAATTAATTTTTGTGACGCCATTTTTTTGTGACGTTATGTATTTTGTGACGTCATTTATGTTTGTGACGTTATGTATTTTGTGACGCTATTTATTTTTGTGACGTTATGAATTTTGTGACGTCATTAATGTTTGTGAAGTTATGTATTTTGTGACGTCATTTATGTTTAGTACATTATGTATATTGTGACGTAATCAATTTTTGTGACGTCATTTATTTTTGTGAAGTTATGTATTTTGTGACTCCATTTATTTTTGTGACGTTATGTATTTTGTGACGTCTTTTATTTTTGTGACGTTATGTATTTTGTAACGTCATTTTTTTGTGACGTTATGTATTTTGTGACGTAATTAATATTTTGTGACGTCATTTATTTTTGTGACGTTATGTATTTTGTGACTTAATTAATTTTTGTGACGTCATTTATTTTTGTGACGTTATGTATTTTGTGACGTCATTTATTTTTGTGACGTTTTGTATTTTGTGACGTCATTTATTTTTGTGACGATATGTATTTTGTGACGTCATTTTTTTGTGACGTTATGTATTTTGTGACGTAATTTTTTTTTACGTTATGTATTTTGTGACGTCATTTATTTTTGTGACGTTATGTATTTTGTGACGTCATTTATTTTTGTGACGATATGTATTTTGTGACGTTATGTATTTTTTGACGTCATTAATTTTTGTGACGTTATGTATTTTGTGACTTAATTAATTTTTGTGACGTCATTTATTTTTGTGACGTTATGTATTTTGTGACGTCATTAATTTTTTTGACGTTAAGTATTTTGTGACGTCATTTATTTTTGTGACGTTATGTATTTTGTGACGTAATTTATTTTTGTGACGTTTTGTATTTTGTGACGTTATGTATTTTATGACGTCATTTATTTTTGTGACGTTATGTATTTTGTGACGTCATTTATTTTTGTGACGTTATGTATTTTGTGACGTCATTTATTTTTGTGACGTAATGTATTTTGTGACGTCATTTATTTTTGTGACGTTATGTATTTTGTGACTTAATTAATTTTTGTGACGTCATTTATTTTTGTGACGTTATGTATTTTGTGACGTCATTTATTTTTATGACGTTTTGTATTTTGTGACGTCATTTATTTTTGTGACGATATGTATTTTGTGACATCATTGTTTTGTGACGTTATGTATTTTGTGACGTAATTTTCTTTGTGACGTTATGTATTTTGTGACGTCATTTATTTTTGTGACGTTATGTATTTTGTGACGTTATGTATTTTGTGACGTCATTTATTTTTGTGACGATATGTATTTTGTGACGTTATGTATTTTTTGACGTCATTAATTTTTGTGACGTTATGTATTTTGTGACTTAATTAATTTTTGTGACGTCATTTATTTATGTGACGTTATGTATTTTGTGACGTCATTAATTTTTGTGACGTTAAGAATTTTGTGACCTCATTTATTTTTGTGACGTTATGTATTTTGTGACGTCATTTATTTTTGTGACGTTTTGTATTTTGTGACGTTATGTATTTTATGACGTCATTTATTTTTGTGACGTTATGTATTTTGTGACGTCATTTATTTTTGTGACGTTATGTATTTTGTGACGTCATTTATTTTTGTGACGTTATGTATTTTGTGACGTCATTTATTTTTGTGACGTTATGTATTTTGTGACGTAATTTTTTTTGTGACGTTATGTATTTTGTGACGTCATTTATTTTTGTGACGTTATGTATTTTGTGACGTTATGTATTTTGTGACGTCATTTATTTTTGTGACGATATGTATTTTGTGACGTTATGTATTTTTTGACGTCATTAATTTTTGTGACGTTATGTATTTTGTGACTTAATTAATTTTTGTGACGTCATTTATTTTTGTGACGTTATGTATTTTGTGACGTCATTAATTTTTGTGACGTTAAGTATTTTGTGACGTCATTTATTTTTGTGACGTTATGTATTTTGTGACGTCATTTATTTTTGTGACGTTTTGTATTTTGTGACGTTATGTATTTTATGACGTCATTTATTTTTGTGACGTTATGTATTTTGTGACGTCATTTATTTTTGTGACGTTATGTATTTTGTGACGTCATTTATTTTTGTGACGTTATGTATTTTGTGACGTTATGTATTTTGTGACGTCATTTATTTTTGTGACGTTATGTATTTTGTGACGTAATTAATATTTTGTGACGTCATTTATTTTTGTGACGTTATGTATTTTGTGACGTCATTTACTTTTGTGACGTTATGTATTTTCTGACGTCATTTATTTTTGTGACGTTATGTATTTTGTGACGTCATTTATTTTTTTGACGTTATGTTTTTGTGACGTTATGTATTTTGTGACGTCATTTATTTTTGTGACGTTATGTATTTTGTGACGTAATTAATAATTTGTGACGTCATTTATTTTTGTGACGTTATGTATTTTGTGACGTCTTTTTTTGTGACGTTATGTATTTTGTGACGTCATTTTTTTGTGACGTCATTTATTTTTGTGACGTTATGTATTTTGTTACGTCATTTATTTTTGTGACGTTATGTATTTTGTGACGTCATTTATTTTTGTGACGTTATGTATTTTGTGACGTAATTAATTTTTGTGACGTCATTTATTTTTGTGAAGTTATGTATTTTGTGACTTAATTAATTTTTGTGACGTCATTTATTTTTGTGACGTTATGTATTTTGTGACTTAATTAATTTTTGTGACGCCATTTATTTTTGTGACGTTATGTATTTTGTGACGTCATTTATTTTTGTGACGTTATGTATTTTGTGACGTCATTTATTTTTGTGACGTTATGTATTTTGTGAAGTTATGTATTTTGTGACGTCATTTATTTTTGTGACGTTAAGTATTTTGTGACGTCATTTATTTTTGTGACGTTATGTATTTTGTTACGTCATTTATTTTTGTGACGTTATGTATTTTTTGACGTTATTAATATTTTGTGACGTCATTTATTTTTGTGACGTTATGTATTTTGTGACGTCATTTTTTTGTGACGTTATGTTTTTTGTGACGTCATTTATTTTTGTGACGTTATGTATTTTGTGACGTCATTTATTTTTGTGACGTTATGTTTTTGTGACGTTATGTATTTTGTGACGTCATTTATTTTTGTGACGTTATGTATTTTTTGACGTAATTAATATTTTGTGACGTCATTTATTTTTGTGACGTTATGTATTTTGTGACTTAATTAATTTTTGTGACGTCATTTATTTTTGTGACGTTATGTATTTTGTGACGTCATTTATTTTTATGACGTTTTGTATTTTGTGACGTCATTTATTTTTGTGACGATATGTATTTTGTGACATCATTGTTTTGTGACGTTATGTATTCTGTGACGTAATTTTCTTTGTGACGTTATGTATTTTGTGACGTCATTTATTTTTGTGACGTTATGTATTTTGTGACGTTATGTATTTTGTGACGTCATTTATTTTTGTGACGATATGTATTTTGTGACGTTATGTATTTTTTGACGTCATTAATTTTTGTGACGTTATGTATTTTGTGACTTAATTAATTTTTGTGACGTCATTTATTTATGTGACGTTATGTATTTTGCGACGTCATTAATTTTTGTGACGTTAAGAATTTTGTGACGTCATTTATTTTTGTGACGTTATGTATTTTGTGACGTCATTTATTTTTGTGACGTTTTGTATTTTGTGACGTTATGTATTTTATGACGTCATTTATTTTTGTGACGTTATGTATTTTGTGACGTCATTTATTTTTGTGACGTTATGTATTTTGTGACGTCATTTATTTTTGTGACGTTATGTATTTTGTGACGTCATTTATTTTTGTGACGTTATGTATTTTGTGACGTAATTTTTTTTGTGACGTTATGTATTTTGTGACGTCATTTATTTTTGTGACGTTATGTATTTTGTGACGTTATGTATTTTGTGACGTCATTTATTTTTGTGACGATATGTATTTTGTGACGTTATGTATTTTTTGACGTCATTAATTTTTGTGACGTTATGTATTTTGTGACTTAATTAATTTTTGTGACGTCATTTATTTTTGTGACGTTATGTATTTTGTGACGTCATTAATTTTTGTGACGTTAAGTATTTTGTGACGTCATTTATTTTTGTGACGTTATGTATTTTGTGACGTCATTTATTTTTGTGACGTTTTGTATTTTGTGACGTTATGTATTTTATGACGTCATTTATTTTTGTGACGTTATGTATTTTGTGACGTCATTTATTTTTGTGACGTTATGTATTTTGTGACGTCATTTATTTTTGTGACGTTATGTATTTTGTGACGTTATGTATTTTGTGACGTCATTTATTTTTGTGACGTTATGTATTTTGTGACGTAATTAATATTTTGTGACGTCATTTATTTTTGTGACGTTATGTATTTTGTGACGTCATTTACTTTTGTGACGTTATGTATTTTCTGACGTCATTTATTTTTGTGACGTTATGTATTTTGTGACGTCATTTATTTTTTTGACGTTATGTTTTTGTGACGTTATGTATTTTGTGACGTCATTTATTTTTGTGACGTTATGTATTTTGTGACGTAATTAATAATTTGTGACGTCATTTATTTTTGTGACGTTATGTATTTTGTGACGTCTTTTTTTGTGACGTTATGTATTTTGTGACGTCATTTTTTTGTGACGTCATTTATTTTTGTGACGTTATGTATTTTGTTACGTCATTTATTTTTGTGACGTTATGTATTTTGTGACGTCATTTATTTTTGTGACGTTATGATTTTGTGACGTAATTAATTTTTGTGACGTCATTTATTTTTGTGAAGTTATGTATTTTGTGACGTCATTTATGTTTAGTACATTATGTATATTGTGACGTAATCAATTTTTGTGACGTCATTTATTTTTGTGAAGTTATGTATTTTGTGACTTAATTAATTTTTGTGACGTCATTTCTTTTTGTGACGTTATGTATTTTGTGACTTAATTAATTTTTGTGACGCCATTTTTTTTGTGACGTTATGTATTTTGTGACGTCATTTATGTTTGTGACGTTATGTATTTTGTGACGCTATTTATTTTTGTGACGTTATGAATTTTGTGACGTCATTAATGTTTGTGAAGTTATGTATTTTGTGACGTCATTTATGTTTAGTACATTATGTATATTGTGACGTAATCAATTTTTGTGACGTCATTTATTTTTGTGAAGTGATGTATTTTGTGACTCCATTTATTTTTGTGACGTTATGTATTTTGTGACGTCTTTTATTTTTGTGACGTTATGTATTTTGTAACGTCATTTTTTTGTGACGTTATGTATTTTGTGACGTAATTAATATTTTGTGACGTCATTTATTTTTGTGACGTTATGTATTTTGTGACTTAATTATTTTTTGTGACGTCATTTATTTTTGTGACGTTATGTATTTTGTGACGTCATTTATTTTTGTGACGTTTTGTATTTTGTGACGTCATTTATTTTTGTGACGATATGTATTTTGTGACGTCATTTTTTTGTGACGTTATGTATTTTGTGACGTAATTTTTTTTTACGTTATGTATTTTGTGACGTCATTTATTTTTGTGACGATATGTATTTTGTGACGTTATGTATTTTTTGACGTCATTAATTTTTGTGACGTTATGTATTTTGTGACTTAGTTAATTTTTGTGACGTCATTTATTTTTGTGACGTTATGTATTTTGTGACGTCATTAATTTTTTTGACGTTAAGTATTTTGTGACGTCATTTATTTTTGTGACGTTATGTATTTTGTGACGTAATTTATTTTTGTGACGTTTTGTATTTTGTGACGTTATGTATTTTATGACGTCATTTATTTTTGTGACGTTATGTATTTTGTGACGTCATTTATTTTTGTGACGTTATGTATTTTGTGACGTCATTTATTTTTGTGACGTAATGTATTTTGTGACGTCATTTATTTTTGTGACGTTATGTATTTTGTGACTTAATTAATTTTTGTGACGTCATTTATTTTTGTGACGTTATGTATTTTGTGACGTCATTTATTTTTATGACGTTTTGTATTTTGTGACGTCATTTATTTTTGTGACGATATGTATTTTGTGACATCATTGTTTTGTGACGTTATGTATTTTGTGACGTAATTTTCTTTGTGACGTTATGTATTTTGTGACGTCATTTAGTTTTGTGACGTTATGTATTTTGTGACGTTATGTATTTTGTGACGTCATTTATTTTTGTGACGATATGTATTTTGTGACGTTATGTATTTTTTGACGTCATTAATTTTTGTGACGTTATGTATTTTGTGACTTAATTAATTTTTGTGACGTCATTTATTTATGTGACGTTATGTATTTTGTGACGTCATTAATTTTTGTGACGTTAAGAATTTTGTGACCTCATTTATTTTTGTGACGTTATGTATTTTGTGAAGTTATGTATTTTGTGACGTCATTTATTTTTGTGACGTTAAGTATTTTGTGACGTCATTTATTTTTGTGACGTTATGTATTTTGTTACGTCATTTATTTTTGTGACGTTATGTATTTTGTGACGTCATTTATTTTTGTGACGTTATGTATTTTGTGACGTCATTTATTTTTGTGACGTTATGTATTTTGTGACGTAATTTTTTTGTGACGTTATGTATTTTGTGACGTCATTTATTTTTGTGACGTTATGTATTTTGTGACGTTATGTATTTTGTGACGTCATTTATTTTTGTGACGATATGTATTTTGTGACGTTATGTATTTTTTGACGTCATTAATTTTTGTGACGTTATGTATTTTGTGACTTAATTAATTTTTGTGACGTCATTTATTTTTGTGACGTTATGTATTTTGTGACGTCATTAATTTTTGTGACGTTAAGTATTTTGTGACGTCATTTATTTTTGTGACGTTATGTATTTTGTGACGTCATTTATTTTTGTGACGTTTTGTATTTTGTGACGTTATGTATATTATGACGTCATTTATTTTTGTGACGTTATGTATTTTGTGACGTCATTTATTTTTGTGACGTTATGTATTTTGTGACGTCATTTATTTTTGTGACGTTATGTATTTTGTGACGTTATGTATTTTGTGACGTCATTTATTTTTGTGACGTTATGTATTTTGTGACGTAATTAATATTTTGTGACGTCATTTATTTTTGTGACGTTATGTATTTTGTGACGTCATTTACTTTTGTGACGTTATGTATTTTCTGACGTCATTTATTTTTGTGACGTTATGTATTTTGTAACGTCATTTATTTTTTTGACGTTATGTTTTTGTGACGTTATGTATTTTGTGACGTCATTTATTTTTGTGACGTTATGTATTTTGTGACGTAATTAATAATTTGTGACGTCATTTATTTTTGTGACGTTATGTATTTTGTGACGTCTTTTTTTGTGACGTTATGTATTTTGTGACGTCATTTTTTTGTGACGTCATTTATTTTTGTGACGTTATGTATTTTGTTACGTCATTTATTTTTGTGACGTTATGTATTTTGTGACGTCATTTATTTTTGTGACGTTATGTATTTTGTGACGTAATTAATTTTTGTGACGTCATTTATTTTTGTGAAGTTATGTATTTTGTGACTTAATTAATTTTTGTGACGTCATTTATTTTTGTGACGTTATGTATTTTGTGACTTAATTAATTTTTGTGACGCCATTTATTTTTGTGACGTTATGTATTTTGTGACGTCATTTATTTTTGTGACGTTATGTATTTTGTGACGTCATTTATTTTTGTGACGTTATGTATTTTGTGAAGTTATGTATTTTGTGACGTCATTTATTTTTGTGACGTTAAGTATTTTGTGACGTCATTTATTTTTGTGACGTTATGTATTTTGTTACGTCATTTATTTTTGTGACGTTATGTATTTTTTGACGTTATTAATATTTTGTGACGTCATTTATTTTTGTGACGTTATGTATTTTGTGACGTCATTTTTTTGTGACGTTATGTTTTTTGTGACGTCATTTATTTTTGTGACGTTATGTATTTTGTGACGTCATTTATTTTTGTGACGTTATGTTTTTGTGACGTTATGTATTTTGTGACGTCATTTATTTTTGTGACGTTATGTATTTTTTGACGTAATTAATATTTTGTGACGTCATTTATTTTTGTGACGTTATGTATTTTGTGACGTCTTTTTTTTGTGATGTTATGTATTTTGTGACGTCATTTTTTGTGACGTTATGTATTTTTTGACGTCATTTATTTTTGTGACGTTATGTATTTTGTGACGTCATTTATTTTTGTGACGTTATGTATTTTGTGACGTCTTTTTTTGTGACGTTATGTATTTTGTGACGTCATTTTTTGTGACGTCATTTATTTTTGTGACGTTATGTATTTTGTTACGTCATTTATTTTTGTGACGTTATGTATTTTGTGACGTCATTTATTTTTGTGACGTTATGTATTTTGTGACGTAATTAATTTTTGTGACGTCATTTATTTTTGTGAAGTTATGTATTTTGTGACTTAATTAATTTTTGTGACGTCATTTATTTTTGTGACGTTATGTATTTTGTGACTTAATTAATTTTTGTGACGCCATTTATTTTTGTGACGTTATGTATTTTGTGACGTCATTTATTTTTGTGACGTTATGTATTTTGTGACATCATTTATTTTTGTGACGTCATTTATTTTTGTAAAGTTATGTATTTTGTGACTTAATTAATTTTTTTGACGTCATTTATTTTTGTGACGTTATGTATTTTGTGACTTAATTAATTTTTGTGACGCCATTTATTTTTGTGACGTTATGTATTTTGTGACGTCATTTATGTTTGTGACGTTATGTATTTTGTGACGCTATTTATTTTTGTGACGTTATGAATTTTGTGACGTCATTAATGTTTGTGACGTTATGTATTTTGTGACGTCATTTATGTTTAGTACATTATGTATATTGTGACGTAATCAATTTTTGTGACGTCATTTATTTTTGTGAAGTTATGTATTTTGTGACTCCATTTATTTTTGTGACGTTATGTATTTTGTGACTCATTTATTTTTGTGACGTTATGTATTTTGTAACGTCATTTTTTTGTGACGTTATGTATTTTGTGACGTAATTAATATTTTGTGACGTCATTTATTTTTGTGACGTTATGTATTTTGTGACGTCATTTATTTTTGTGACGTAATGTATTTTGTGACGTCATTTATTTTTGTGACGTTATGTATTTTGTAGCTTAATTAATTTTTGTGACGTCATTTATTTTTGTGACGTTATGTATTTTGTGACGTCATTTATTTCTGTGACGTTTTGTATTTTGTGACGTCATTTATTTTTGTGACGATATGTATTTTGTGACGTCATATTTTGTGACGTTATGTATTTTGTGACGTAATTTTTTTGTGACGTTATGTATTTTGTGACGTCATTTATTTTTGTGACGTTATGTATTTTGTGACGTTATGTATTTTGTGACGTCATTTATTTTTGTGACGATATGTATTTTGTGACGTTATGTATTTTTTGACGTCATTAATTTTTGTGACGTTATGTATTTTGTGACTTAATTAATTTTTGTGACGTCATTTATTTTTGTGACGTTATGTATTTTGTGACGTCATTAATTTTTGTGACGTTAAGTATTTTGTGACGTCATTTATTTTTGTGACGTTATGTATTTTGTGACGTCATTAATTTTTGTGACGTTAAGAATTTTGTGACCTCATTTATTTTTGTGACGTTATGTATTTTGTGACGTCATTTATTTTTGTGACGTTTTGTATTTTGTGACGTTATGTATTTTATGACGTCATTTATTTTTGTGACGTTATGTATTTTGTGACGTCATTTATTTTTGTGACGTTATGTATTTTGTGACGTCATTTATTTTTGTGACGTTATGTATTTTGTGACGTCATTTATTTTTGTGACGTTATGTATTTTGTGACGTAATTTTTTTTGTGACGTTATGTATTTTGTGACGTCATTTATTTTTGTGACGTTATGTATTTTGTGACGTTATGTATTTTGTGACGTCATTTATTTTTGTGACGATATGTATTTTGTGACGTTATGTATTTTTTGACGTCATTAATTTTTGTGACGTTATGTATTTTGTGACTTAATTAATTTTTGTGACGTCATTTATTTTTGTGACGTTATGTATTTTGTGACGTCATTAATTTTTGTGACGTTAAGTATTTTGTGACGTCATTTATTTTTGTGACGTTATGTATTTTGTGACGTCATTTATTTTTGTGACGTTTTGTATTTTGTGACGTTATGTATTTTATGACGTCATTTATTTTTGTGACGTTATGTATTTTGTGACGTCATTTATTTTTGTGACGTTATGTATTTTGTGACGTCATTTATTTTTGTGACGTTATGTATTTTGTGACGTTATGTATTTTGTGACGTCATTTATTTTTGTGACGTTATGTATTTTGTGACGTAATTAATATTTTGTGACGTCATTTATTTTTGTGACGTTATGTATTTTGTGACGTCATTTACTTTTGTGACGTTATGTATTTTCTGACGTCATTTATTTTTGTGACGTTATGTATTTTGTAACGTCATTTATTTTTTTGACGTTATGTTTTTGTGACGTTATGTATTTTGTGACGTCATTTATTTTTGTGACGTTATGTATTTTGTGACGTAATTAATAATTTGTGACGTCATTTATTTTTGTGACGTTATGTATTTTGTGACGTCTTTTTTTGTGACGTTATGTATTTTGTGACGTCATTTTTTTGTGACGTCATTTATTTTTGTGACGTTATGTATTTTGTTACGTCATTTATTTTTGTGACGTTATGTATTTTGTGACGTCATTTATTTTTGTGACGTTATGTATTTTGTGACGTAATTAATTTTTGTGACGTCATTTATTTTTGTGAAGTTATGTATTTTGTGACTTAATTAATTTTTGTGACGTCATTTATTTTTGTGACGTTATGTATTTTGTGACTTAATTAATTTTTGTGACGCCATTTATTTTTGTGACGTTATGTATTTTGTGACGTCATTTATTTTTGTGACGTTATGTATTTTGTGACGTCATTTATTTTTGTGACGTTATGTATTTTGTGAAGTTATGTATTTTGTGACGTCATTTATTTTTGTGACGTTAAGTATTTTGTGACGTCATTTATTTTTGTGACGTTATGTATTTTGTTACGTCATTTATTTTTGTGACGTTATGTATTTTTTGACGTTATTAATATTTTGTGACGTCATTTATTTTTGTGACGTTATGTATTTTGTGACGTCATTTTTTTGTGACGTTATGTTTTTTGTGACGTCATTTATTTTTGTGACGTTATGTATTTTGTGACGTCATTTATTTTTGTGACGTTATGTTTTTGTGACGTTATGTATTTTGTGACGTCATTTATTTTTGTGACGTTATGTATTTTTTGACGTAATTAATATTTTGTGACGTCATTTATTTTTGTGACGTTATGTATTTTGTGACGTCTTTTTTTTGTGACGTTATGTATTTTGTGACGTCATTTTTTGTGACGTTATGTATTTTTTGACGTCATTTATTTTTGTGACGTTATGTATTTTGTGACGTCATTTATTTTTGTGACGTTATGTATTTTGTGACGTCTTTTTTTGTGACGTTATGTATTTTGTGACGTCATTTTTTGTGACGTCATTTATTTTTGTGACGTTATGTATTTTGTTACGTCATTTATTTTTGTGACGTTATGTATTTTGTGACGTCATTTATTTTTGTGACGTTATGTATTTTGTGACGTAATTAATTTTTGTGACGTCATTTATTTTTGTGAAGTTATGTATTTTGTGACTTAATTAATTTTTGTGACGTCATTTATTTTTGTGACGTTATGTATTTTGTGACTTAATTAATTTTTGTGACGCCATTTATTTTTGTGACGTTATGTATTTTGTGACGTCATTTATTTTTGTGACGTTATGTATTTTGTGACATCATTTATTTTTGTGACGTCATTTATTTTTGTAAAGTTATGTATTTTGTGACTTAATTAATTTTTTTGACGTCATTTATTTTTGTGACGTTATGTATTTTGTGACTTAATTAATTTTTGTGACGCCATTTATTTTTGTGACGTTATGTATTTTGTGACGTCATTTATGTTTGTGACGTTATGTATTTTGTGACGCTATTTATTTTTGTGACGTTATGAATTTTGTGACGTCATTAATGTTTGTGACGTTATGTATTTTGTGACGTCATTTATGTTTAGTACATTATGTATATTGTGACGTAATCAATTTTTGTGACGTCATTTATTTTTGTGAAGTTATGTATTTTGTGACTCCATTTATTTTTGTGACGTTATGTATTTTGTGACTCATTTATTTTTGTGACGTTATGTATTTTGTAACGTCATTTTTTTGTGACGTTATGTATTTTGTGACGTAATTAATATTTTGTGACGTCATTTATTTTTGTGACGTTATGTATTTTGTGACGTCATTTATTTTTGTGACGTAATGTATTTTGTGACGTCATTTATTTTTGTGACGTTATGTATTTTGTAGCTTAATTAATTTTTGTGACGTCATTTATTTTTGTGACGTTATGTATTTTGTGACGTCATTTATTTCTGTGACGTTTTGTATTTTGTGACGTCATTTATTTTTGTGACGATATGTATTTTGTGACGTCATTTTTTTGTGACGTTATGTATTTTGTGACGTAATTTTTTTGTGACGTTATGTATTTTGTGACGTCATTTATTTTTGTGACGTTATGTATTTTGTGACGTTATGTATTTTGTGACGTCATTTATTTTTGTGACGATATGTATTTTGTGACGTTATGTATTTTTTGACGTCATTAATTTTTGTGACGTTATGTATTTTGTGACTTAATTAATTTTTGTGACGTCATTTATTTTTGTGACGTTATGTATTTTGTGACGTCATTAATTTTTGTGACGTTAAGTATTTTGTGACGTCATTTATTTTTGTGACGTTATGTATTTTGTGACGTCATTTATTTTTGTGACGTTATGTTTTTTGTGACGTCATTTATTTTTGTGACGTTATGTATTTTGTGACGTCATTTATTTTTGTGACGTTATGTTTTTGTGACGTTATGTATTTTGTGACGTCATTTATTTTTGTGACGTTATGTATTTTTTGACGTAATTAATATTTTGTGACGTCATTTATTTTTGTGACGTTATGTATTTTGTGACGTCTTTTTTTTGTGACGTTATGTATTTTGTGACGTCATTTTTTGTGACGTTATGTATTTTTTGACGTCATTTATTTTTGTGACGTTATGTATTTTGTGACGTCATTTATTTTTGTGACGTTATGTATTTTGTGACGTCTTTTTTTGTGACGTTATGTATTTTGTGACGTCATTTTTTGTGACGTCATTTATTTTTGTGACGTTATGTATTTTGTTACGTCATTTATTTTTGTGACGTTATGTATTTTGTGACGTCATTTATTTTTGTGACGTTATGTATTTTGTGACGTAATTAATTTTTGTGACGTCATTTATTTTTGTGAAGTTATGTATTTTGTGACTTAATTAATTTTTGTGACGTCATTTATTTTTGTGACGTTATGTATTTTGTGACTTAATTAATTTTTGTGACGCCATTTATTTTTGTGACGTTATGTATTTTGTGACGTCATTTATTTTTGTGACGTTATGTATTTTGTGACATCATTTATTTTTGTGACGTCATTTATTTTTGTAAAGTTATGTATTTTGTGACTTAATTAATTTTTTTGACGTCATTTATTTTTGTGACGTTATGTATTTTGTGACTTAATTAATTTTTGTGACGCCATTTATTTTTGTGACGTTATGTATTTTGTGACGTCATTTATGTTTGTGACGTTATGTATTTTGTGACGCTATTTATTTTTGTGACGTTATGAATTTTGTGACGTCATTAATGTTTGTGACGTTATGTATTTTGTGACGTCATTTATGTTTAGTACATTATGTATATTGTGACGTAATCAATTTTTGTGACGTCATTTATTTTTGTGAAGTTATGTATTTTGTGACTCCATTTATTTTTGTGACGTTATGTATTTTGTGACTCATTTATTTTTGTGACGTTATGTATTTTGTAACGTCATTTTTTTGTGACGTTATGTATTTTGTGACGTAATTAATATTTTGTGACGTCATTTATTTTTGTGACGTTATGTATTTTGTGACGTCATTTATTTTTGTGACGTAATGTATTTTGTGACGTCATTTATTTTTGTGACGTTATGTATTTTGTAGCTTAATTAATTTTTGTGACGTCATTTATTTTTGTGACGTTATGTATTTTGTGACGTCATTTATTTCTGTGACGTTTTGTATTTTGTGACGTCATTTATTTTTGTGACGATATGTATTTTGTGACGTCATTTTTTTGTGACGTTATGTATTTTGTGACGTAATTTTTTTGTGACGTTATGTATTTTGTGACGTCATTTATTTTTGTGACGTTATGTATTTTGTGACGTTATGTATTTTGTGACGTCATTTATTTTTGTGACGATATGTATTTTGTGACGTTATGTATTTTTTGACGTCATTAATTTTTGTGACGTTATGTATTTTGTGACTTAATTAATTTTTGTGACGTCATTTATTTTTGTGACGTTATGTATTTTGTGACGTCATTAATTTTTGTGACGTTAAGTATTTTGTGACGTCATTTATTTTTGTGACGTTATGTATTTTGTGACGTCATTTATTTTTGTGACGTTTTGTATTTTGTGACGTTATGTATTTTATGTCGTCATTTATTTTTGTGACGTTATGTATTTTGTGACGTCATTTATTTTTGTGACGTTATGTATTTTGTGACGTCATTTATTTTTGTGACGTTATGTATTTTGTGACGTTATGTATTTTGTGACGTCATTTATTTTTGTGACGTTATGTATTTTGTGACGTAATTAATATTTTGTGACGTCATTTATTTTTGTGACGTTATGTATTTTGTGACGTCATTTACTTTTGTGACGTTATGTATTTTCTGACGTCAATTATTTTTGTTACGTTATGAATTTTGTGACGCCATTTATTTTTGTGACGTTATGTATTTTGTGACGTCATTTATTTTTGTGACGTTATGTATTTTGTGACGTAATTAATTTTTGTGACGTCATTTATTTTTGTGAAGTTATGTATTTTGTGACTTAATTAATTTTTGTGACGTCATTTATTTTTGTGACGTTATGTATTTTGTAACGTCATTTATTTTTGTGACGTTATGTATTTTGTGACGTCATTTATTTTTGTGACGTTATGTATTTTGTGACGTCATTTATTTTTTTGACGTTATGTATTTTGTGACGTCATTAATTTTTGTGACGTTATGTATTTTGTGACGTCATTTATTTTTGTGACGTTATGTATTTTTTGACGTCATTTATTTTGTGACGTTATGCATTTTGTGACGTGATTAATATTTTGTGACGTCATTTATTTTTGTGACGTTATGTATTTTGTGACGTAAATTATATTTTGTGACGTCATTTATTTTTGTGACGTTATGTATTTTGTGACGTCATTTATTTTTGTGACGTTATGTATTTTGTGACGTCATTTATTTTTGTGACGTTATGTATTTTGTGACGTCATTTATTTTTGTGACGTTATGTATTTTGTGACGTCATTTATTTTTGTGACGTTATGTATTTTGTGACGTCATTTATTTTTGTGACGTTATGTATTTTGTTACATCATTTATTTTTGTGACGTTATGTATTTTGTGACGTCATTTTTTTGTGACGTTATGTATTTTGTGACGTAATTAATATTTTGTGACGTCATTTATTTTTGTGACGTTGTATATTTTTTGACGACTTTTTTTTGTGACGTTATGTATTTTGTGACGTCATTTTTTGTGACGTTATGTATTTTGTGACGTCATTTATTTTTGTGACGTTATGTATTTTGTGACGTCATTTATTTTTGTGACGTTATGTATTTTGTGACTTAATTAATTTTGTGACGTCATTTATTTTTGTGACGTTATGTATTTTGTGACGTCATTTATTTTTGTGACGTTATGTATTTTGTGACGTCATTTATTTTTGTGACGTTATGTATTTTGTGACGTCATTTTTTTTGACGTTATGTATTTTGTGACGCCATTTATTTTTGTGACGTTATGTATTTTGTGACGTTATGTATTTTGTGACGTAATTTATTTTTGTGACGTTATGTATTTTGTGACTTAATTAATTTTTGTGACGTCATTTATTTTTGTGACGTTATGTATTTTTTGACGTCATTTATTTTTGTGACGTTATATATTTTGTGACGACTTTTTTTTGTGACGTTATGTATTTTGTGACGTCATTTATTTTTGTGACGTTATGTATTTTGTGACGTCATTTTTTTGTGACGTTATGTATTTTGTGACGTAATTAATATTTTGTGACGTCATTTATTTTTGTGACGTTATATATTTTGTGACGACTTTTTTTTGTGACGTTATGTATTTTGTGACGTCATTTTTTGTGACGTTATGTATTTTGTGACGTCATTTATTTTTGTGACGTTATGTATTTTGTGACGTCATTTATTTTTGTGACGTTATGTATTTTGTGACGTCATTTATTTTTTTGACGTTATGTATTTTGTGACTTAATTAATTTTGTGACGTCATTTATTTTTGTGACGTTATGTATTTTGTGACGTCATTTATTTTTGTGACGTTATGTATTTTGTGACGTCATTTATTTTTGTGACGTTATGTATTTTGTGACGTCATTTTTTTTGACGTTATGTATTTTGTGACGCAATTTATTTTTGTGACGTTATGTATTTTGTGACGTTATGTATTTTGTGACGTAATTTATTTTTGTGACGTTATGTATTTTGTGACTTAATTAATTTTTGTGACGTCATTTATTTTTGTGACGTTATGTATTTTTTGACGTCATTTATTTTTGTGACGTTATGCATTTTGTGACGTGATTAATATTTTGTGACGTCATTTATTTTTGTAACGTTATGTATTTTGTGACGTAATTAATATTTTGTGACGTCATTAATTTTTGTAACGTTATGTATTTTGTGACGTCATTTATTTTTGTGACGTTATGTATTTTGTGACGTCATTTATTTTTGTGACGTTATGTATTTTGTGACGTCATTTATTTTTGTGACGTTATGTATTTTGTGACGTCATTTATTTTTGTGACGTCAAGTATTTTGTGACGTCATTTATTTTTGTGACGTTATGTATTTTGTGACGTCATTTATTTTTGTGACGTTATGTATTTTGTGACGTTATGTATTTTATGACGTCATTTATTTTTGTGACGTTATGTACTTTGTGACGTCATTTATTTTTGTGACGTCATTTATTTTTGTGACGTCATTTATTTTTGTGACGTTATGTATTTTGTGACGTCATTTATTTTTGTGACGTTATGTATTTTGTGACGTCATTTATTTTTGTGACGTTATGTATTTTGTGACGTCATTAATAATTTGTGACGTCATTTATTTTTGTGACGTTATGTATTTTGTGACGTCTTTTTTTGTGACGTTATGTATTTTGTGACGTCATTTTTTTGGGACGTTATGTATTTTGTGACGTCATTTATTTTTGTGACGTTATGTATTTTGTTACGTCATTTATTTTTGTGACGTTATGTATTTTTTAACGTCATTTATTTTTGTGACTTTATGTATTTTGTGACGTAATTAATTTTTGTGACGTCATTTATTTTTGTGAAGTTATGTATTTTGTGACTTAATTAATTTTTGTGACGTCATTTCTTTTTGTGACGTTATGTATTTTGTGACTTAATTAATTTTTGTAACGCCATTTTTTTTGTGACGTTATGTATTTTGTGACGTCATTAATTTTTGTGACGTTATGTATTTTGTGACTTAATTAATTTTTGTGACGTCATTAATTTTTGTGACGTTATGTATTTTGTGACGTCATTAATTTTTGTGACGTTAAGTATTTTGTGACGTCATTTATTTTTGTGACGTTATGTATTTTGTGACGTCATTTATTTTTGTGACGTTTTGTATTTTGTGACGTTATGTATTTTATGTCGTCATTTATTTTTGTGACGTTATGTATTTTGTGACGTCATTTATTTTTGTGACGTTATGTATTTTGTGACGTCATTTATTTTTGTGACGTTATGTATTTTGTGACGTTATGTATTTTGTGACGTCATTTATTTTTGTGACGTTATGTATTTTGTGACGTAATTAATATTTTTTGACGTCATTTATTTTTGTGACGTTATGTATTTTGTGACGTCATTTACTTTTGTGACGTTATGTATTTTCTGACGTCAATTATTTTTGTTACGTTATGAATTTTGTGACGCCATTTATTTTTGTGACGTTATGTATTTTGTGACGTCATTTATTTTTGTGACGTTATGTATTTTTTGACGTCATTTATTTTGTGACGTTATGCATTTTGTGACGTGATTAATATTTTGTGACGTCATTTATTTTTGTGACGTTATGTATTTTGTGACGTAAATTATATTTTGTGACGTCATTTATTTTTGTGACGTTATGTATTTTGTGACGTCATTTATTTTTGTGACGTTATGTATTTTGTGACGTCATTAATTTTTGTGACGTTATGTATTTTTTGACGTCATTTATTTTTGTGACGTTATGTATTTTGTGACGTCATTTATTTTTGTGACGTTATGTATTTTGTGACGTCATTTATTTTTGTGACGTTATGCATTTTGTTACATCATTTATTTTTGTGACGTTATGTATTTTGTGACGTCATTTTTTTGTGACGTTATGTATTTTGTGACGTAATTAATATTTTGTGACGTCATTTATTTTTGTGACGTTATATATTTTTTGACGACTTTTTTTTGTGACGTTATGTATTTTGTGACGTCATTTTTTGTGACGTTATGTATTTTGTGACGTCATTTATTTTTGTGACGTTATGTATTTTGTGACGTCATTTATTTTTGTGACGTTATGTATTTTGTGACGTCATTTATTTTTTTGACGTTATGTATTTTGTGACTTAATTAATTTTGTGACGTCATTTATTTTTGTGACGTTATGTATTTTGTGACGTCATTTATTTTTGTGACGTTATGTATTTTGTGACGTCATTTATTTTTGTGACGTTATGTATTTTGTGACGTCATTTTTTTTGACGTTATGTATTTTGTGACGCCATTTATTTTTGTGACGTTATGTATTTTGTGACGTTATGTATTTTGTGACGTAATTTATTTTTGTGACGTTATGTATTTTGTGACTTAATTAATTTTTGTGACGTCATTTATTTTTGTGACGTTATGTATTTTTTGACGTCATTTATTTTTGTGACGTTATATATTTTGTGACGACTTTTTTTTGTGACGTTATGTATTTTGTGACGTCATTTATTTTTGTGACGTTATGTATTTTGTGACGTCATTTTTTTGTTACGTTATGTATTTTGTGACGTAATTAATATTTTGTGACGTCATTTATTTTTGTGACGTTATATATTTTGTGACGACTTTTTTTTGTGACGTTATGTATTTTGTGACGTCATTTTTTGTGACGTTATGTATTTTGTGACGTCATTAATTTTTGTGACGTTATGTATTTTGTGACGTCATTTATTTTTGTGACGTTATGTATTTTGTGACGTCATTTATTTTTTTGACGTTATGTATTTTGTGACTTAATTAATTTTGTGACGTCATTTATTTTTGTGACGTTATGTATTTTGTGACGTCATTTATTTTTGTGACGTTATGTATTTTGTGACGTCATTTATTTTTGTGACGTTATGTATTTTGTGACGTCATTTTTTTGACGTTATGTATTTTGTGACGCAATTTATTTTTGTGACGTTATGTATTTTGTGACGTTATGTATTTTGTGACGTAATTTATTTTTGTGACGTTATGTATTTTGTGACTTAATTAATTTTTGTGACGTCATTTATTTTTGTGACGTTATGTATTTTTTGACGTCATTTATTTTTGTGACGTTATGCATTTTGTGACGTGATTAATATTTTGTGACGTCATTTATTTTTGTAACGTCATGTATTTTGTGACGTAATTAATATTTTGTGACGTCATTAATTTTTGTAACGTTATGTATTTTGTGACGTCATTTATTTTTGTGACGTTATGTATTTTGTGACGTCATTTATTTTTGTGACGTTATGTATTTTGTGACGTCATTTATTTTTGTGACGTTATGTATTTTGTGACGTCATTTATTTTTGTGACGTCAAGTATTTTGTGACGTCATTTATTTTTGTGACGTTATGTATTTTGTGACGTCATTTATTTTTGTGACGTTATGTATTTTGTGACGTTATGTATTTTATGACGTCATTTATTTTTGTGACGTTATGTACTTTGTGACGTCATTTATTTTTGTGACGTCATTTATTTTTGTGACGTTATGTATTTTGTGACGTTATGTATTTTGTGACGTCATTTATTTTTGTGACGTTATGTATTTTGTGACGTAATTAATAATTTTGTGACGTCATTTATTTTTGTGACGTTATGTATTTTGTGACGTCATTTATTTTTGTGACGTTATGTATTTTGTGACGTCATTTATTTTTGTGACGTTATGTATTTTGTGACGTCATTTATTTTTGTGACGTTATGTATTTTGTGACGTCATTTATTTTTGTGACGTTATGTATTTTGTGACGTCATTAATAATTTGTGACGTCATTTATTTTTGTGACGTTATGTATTTTGTGACGTCTTTTTTTGTGACGTTATGTATTTTGTGACGTCATTTTTTTGGGACGTTATGTATTTTGTGACGTCATTTATTTTTGTGACGTTATGTATTTTGTTACGTCATTTATTTTTGTGACGTTATGTATTTTTTAACGTCATTTATTTTTGTGACTTTATGTATTTTGTGACGTAATTAATTTTTGTGACGTCATTTATTTTTGTGAAGTTATGTATTTTGTGACTTAATTAATTTTTGTGACGTCATTTCTTTTTGTGACGTTATGTATTTTGTGACTTAATTAATTTTTGTAACGCCATTTTTTTGTGACGTTATGTATTTTGTGACGTCATTTATGTTTGTGACGTTATGTATTTTGTGACGTCATTTATTTTTGTGACGTTATGTATTTTGTGACGTCATTAATGTTTGTGACGTTATGTATTTTGTGACGTCATTTATGTTTAGTACATTATGTATATTGTGACGTAATCAATTGTTGTGACGTCATTTATTTTTGTGAAGTTATGCATTTTGTGACTCCATTTATTTTTGTGACGTTATGTATTTTGTGACGTCTTTTATTTTTGTGACGTTATGTATTTTGTAACGTCATTTTTTTGTGACGTTATGTATTTTGTGACGTAATTAATATTTTGTGACGTCATTTATTTTTGTGACGTTATGTATTTTGTGACTTAATTAATTTTTGTGACGTCATTTATTTTTGTGACGTTATGTATTTTGTGACGTCATTTATTTTTGTGACGTTTTGTATTTTGTGACGTCATTTATTTTTGTGACGATATGTATTTTGTGACGTCATTTTTTTGTGACGTTATGTATTTTGTGACGTAATTTTTTTTTACGTTATGTATTTTGTGACGTCATTTATTTTTGTGACGTTATGTATTTTGTGACGTTATGTATTTTGTGACGTCATTTATTTTTGTGTCGATATGTATTTTGGGACGTTATGTATTTTTTTAACGTCATTAATTTTTGTGACGTTATGTATTTTGTGACTTAATTAATTTTTGTGACGTCATTTATTTTTGTGACGTTATGTATTTTGTGACGTCATTAATTTTTGTGACGTTAAGTATTTTGTGACGTCATTTATTTTTGTGACGTTATGTATTTTGTGACGTAATTTATTTTTGTGACGTTTTGTATTTTGTGACGTTATGTATTTTATGACGTCATTTATTTTTGTGACGTTATGTATTTTGTGACGTCATTTATTTTTGTGACGTTATGTATTTTGTGACGTCATTTATTTTTGTGACGTAATGTATTTTGTGACGTCATTTATTTTTGTGACGTTATGTATTTTGTGACTTAATTAATTTTTGTGACGTCATTTATTTTTGTGACGTTATGTATTTTGTGACGTCATTTATTTTTATGACGTTTTGTATTTTGTGACGTCATTTATTTTTGTGACGATATGTATTTTGTGACGTCATTGTTTTGTGACGTTATGTATTTTGTGACGTAATTTTCTTTGTGACGTTATGTATTTTGTGACGTCATTTATTTTTGTGACGTTATGTATTTTGTGACGTTATGTATTTTGTGACGTCATTTATTTTTGTGACGATATGTATTTTGTGACGTTATGTATTTTTTGACGTCATTAATTTTTGTGACGTTATGTATTTTGTGACTTAATTAATTTTCGTGACGTCATTTATTTATGTGACGTTATGTATTTTGTGACGTCATTAATTTTTGTGACGTTAAGAATTTTGTGACGTTATGTATTTTGTGACGTCATTTATTTTTGTGACGTTATGTATTTTGTGACGTCATTTATTTTTGTGACGTTATGTATTTTGTGACGTTATGTATTTTGTGACGTCATTTATTTTTGTGACGTTATGTATTTTGTGACGTAATTAATATTTTGTGACGTCATTTATTTTTGTGACGTTATGTATTTTGTGACGTCATTTACTTTTGTGACGTTATGTATTTTCTGACGTCATTTATTTTTGTGACGTTATGTATTTTGTGACGTCATTTATTTTTTTGACGTTATGTTTTTGTGACGTTATGTATTTTGTGACGTCATTTATTTTTGTGACGTTATGTATTTTGTGACGTAATTAATAATTTGTGACGTCATTTATTTTTGTGACGTTATGTATTTTGTGACGTCTTTTTTTGTGACGTTATGTATTTTGTGACGTCATATTTTTGTGACGTCATTTATTTTTGTGACGTTATTTATTTTGTTACGTCATTTATTTTTGTGACGTTATGTATTTTGTGACGTCATTTATTTTTGTGACGTTATGTATTTTGTGACGTAATTAATTTTTGTGACGTCATTTATTTTTGTGAAGTTATGTATTTTGTGACTTAATTAATTTTTGTGACGTCATTTATTTTTGTGACGTTATGTATTTTGTGACTTAATTAATTTTTGTGACGCCATTTATTTTTGTGACGTTATGTATTTTGTGACGTCATTTATTTTTGTGAAGTTATGTATTTTGTGACGTCATTTATTTTTGTGACGTTATGTATTTTGTGAAGTTATGTATTTTGTGACGTCATTTATTTTTGTGACGTTAAGTATTTTGTGACGTCATTTATTTTTGTGACGTTATGTATTTTGTTACGTCATTTATTTTTGTGACGCTATGTATTTTTTGACGTAATTAATATTTTGTGACGTCATTTATTTTTGTGACGTTATGTATTTTCTGACGTCATTTTTTTGTGACGTTATGTATTTTGTGACGTCATTTATTTTTTTGACGTTATGTATTTTGTGACGTCATTTATTTTTGTGACGTTATGTTTTTGTGACGTTATGTATTTTGTGACGTCATTTATTTTTGTGACGTTATGTATTTTTTGACGTAATTAATATTTTGTGACGTCATTTATTTTTGTGACGTTATGTATTTTGTGACGTCTTTTTTTTGTGACGTTATGTATTTTGTGACGTCATTTTTTGTGACGTTATGTATTTTGTGACGTCATTTATTTTTGTGACGTTATGTATTTTGTGACGTCATTTATTTTTGTGACGTTATGTATTTTGTGACGTTATGTATTTTGTGACGTCATTTATTTTTGTGACGTTATGTATTTTGTGACGTAATTAATATTTTGTGACGTCATTTATTTTTGTGAAGTTATGTATTTTGTGACGTCATTTACTTTTTGACGTTATGTATTTTCTGACGTCATTTATTTTTGTGACGTTATGTATTTTGTGACGTCATTTATTTTTTTGACGTTATGTTTTTGTGACGTTATGTATTTTGTGACGTCATTTATTTTTGTGACGTTATGTATTTTGTGACGTAATTAATAATTTGTGACGTCATTTATTTTTGTGACGTTATGTATTTTGTGACGTCTTTTTTTGTGACGTTATGTATTTTGTGACGTCATTTTTTTGTGACGTCATTTATTTTTGTGACGTTATGTATTTTGTTACGTCATTTATTTTTGTGACGTTATGTATTTTGTGACGTCATTTATTTTTGTGACGTTATGTATTTTGTGACGTATTTAATTTTTGTGACGTCATTTATTTTTGTGAAGTTATGTATTTTGTGACTTAATTAATTTTTGTGATGTCATTTATTTTTGTGACGTTATGTATTTTGTGACTTAATTAATTTTTGTGACGCCATTTATTTTTGTGACGTTATGTATTTTGTGACGTCATTTATTTTTGTGACGTTATGTATTTTGTGACGTCATTTATTTTTGTGACGTCATTTATTTTTGTGAAGTTATGTATTTTGTGACTTAATTAATTTTTTTGACGTCATTTATTTTTGTGACGTTATGTATTTTGTGACTTAATTAATTTTTGTGACGCCATTTATTTTTGTAACGTTATGTATTTTGTGACGTCATTTATTTTTGTGACGTCATTTATTTTTGTGAAGTTATGTATTTTGTGACTTAATTAATTTTTTTGACGTCATTTATTTTTGTGACGTTATGTATTTTGTGACTTAATTAATTTTTGTGACGTCATTTATTTTTGTGACGTTATGTATTTTGTAACGTCATTTTTTTGTGACGTTATGTATTTTGTGACGTAATTAATATTTTGTGACGTCATTTATTTTTGTGACGTTATGTATTTTGTGACGTCATTTATTTTTGTGACGTAATGTATTTTGTGACGTCATTTATTTTTGTGACGTTATGTATTTTGTGACGTATTTAATTTTTGTGACGTCATTTATTTTTGTGAAGTTATGTATTTTGTGACTTAATTAATTTTTGTGATGTCATTTATTTTTGTGACGTTATGTATTTTGTGACTTAATTAATTTTTGTGACGCCATTTATTTTTGTGACGTTATGTATTTTGTGACGTCATTTATTTTTGTGACGTTATGTATTTTGTGACGTCATTTATTTTTGTGACGTCATTTATTTTTGTGAAGTTATGTATTTTGTGACTTAATTAATTTTTTTGACGTCATTTATTTTTGTGACGTTATGTATTTTGTGACTTAATTAATTTTTGTGACGCCATTTATTTTTGTAACGTTATGTATTTTGTGACGTCATTTATTTTTGTGACGTCATTTATTTTTGTGAAGTTATGTATTTTGTGACTTAATTAATTTTTTTGACGTCATTTATTTTTGTGACGTTATGTATTTTGTGACTTAATTAATTTTTGTGACGTCATTTATTTTTGTGACGTTATGTATTTTGTAACGTCATTTTTTTGTGACGTTATGTATTTTGTGACGTAATTAATATTTTGTGACGTCATTTATTTTTGTGACGTTATGTATTTTGTGACGTCATTTATTTTTGTGACGTAATGTATTTTGTGACGTCATTTATTTTTGTGACGTTATGTATTTTGTGACTTAATTAATTTTTGTGACGTCATTTATTTTTGTGACGTTATGTATTTTGTGACGTCATTTATTTTTGTGACGTTTTGTATTTTGTGACGTCATTTATTTTTGTGACGATATGTATTTTGTGACGTCATTTTTTTGTGACGTTATGTATTTTGTGACGTAATTTTTTTTGTGACGTTATGTATTTTGTGACGTCATTTATTTTTGTGACGTTATGTATTTTGTGACGTTATGTATTTTGTGACGTCATTTATTTTTGTGACGATATGTATTTTGTGACGTTATGTATTTTTTGACGTCATTAATTTTTGTGACGTTATGTATTTTGTGACTTAATTAATTTTTGTGACGTCATTTATTTTTGTGACGTTATGTATTTTGTGACGTCATTAATTTTTGTGACGTTAAGTATTTTGTGACGTCATTTATTTTTGTGACGTTATGTATTTTGTGACGTCATTTATTTTTGTGACGTTTTGTATTTTGTGACGTCATTTATTTTTGTGACGTTATGTATTTTGTGACGTTATGTATTTTGTGACGTCATTTATTTTTGTGACGTTATGTATTTTGTGACGTAATTAATATTTTGTGACGTCATTTATTTTTGTGACGTTATGTATTTTGTGACGTCATTTACTTTTGTGACGTTATGTATTTTCTGACGTCATTTATTTTTGTGACGTTATGTATTTTGTGACGTCATTTATTTTTTTGACTTTATGTTTTTGTGACGTTATGTATTTTGTGACGTCATTTATTTTTGAGACGTTATGTATTTTGTGACGTAATTAATAATTTGTGACGTCATTTATTTTTGTGACGTTATGTATTTTGTGACGTCTTTTTTGTGACGTTATGTATTTTGTGATGTCATTTTTTTGTGACGTCATTTATTTTTGTGACGTTATGTATTTTGTTACGTCATTTATTTTTGTGACGTTATGTATTTTGTGACGTCATTTATTTTTGTGACGTTATTTTTTTTTGTGACGTAATTAATTTTTGTGACGTCATTTATTTTTGTGAAGTTATGTATTTTGTGACTTAATTAATTTTTGTGACGTCACTTATTTTTGTGACGTTATGTATTTTGTGACTTAATTAATTTTTGTGACGCTATTTATTTTTGTGACGTTATGTATTTTGTGACGTCATTTATTATTGTGACGTTATGTATTTTGTGACGTTATGTATTTTGTGACGTCATTTATTTTTGTGACGTTAAGTATTTTGTGACGTCATTTATTTTTGTGACGTTATGTATTTTGTTACGTCATTTATTTTTGTGACGTTATGTATTTTTTGACGTAATTAATATTTTGTGACGTCATTTATTTTTGTGACGTTATGTATTTTGTGACGTCATTTTTTTGTGACGTTATGTATTTTGTGACGTCATTTATTTTTGTGACGTTATGTATTTTGTGACGTCATTTATTTTTGTGACGTTATGTTTTTGTGACGTTATGTATTTTGTGACGTCATTTATTTTTGTGACGTTATGTATTTTTTGACGTAATTAATATTTTGTGACGTCATTTATTTTTGTGACGTTATGTATTTTGTGACGTCTTTTTTTTGTGACGTTATGTATTTTGTGACGTCATTTTTTGTGACGTTATGTATTTTGTGTCGTCATTTATTTTTGTGACGTTATGTATTTTGTGACGTCATTTATTTTTGTGACGTTATGTATTTTGTGACGTCATTTATTTTTTGACGTTATGTATTTTGTGACTTAATTAATTTTTATGACGTCATTTATTTTTGTGACGTTATGTATTTTGTGACGTCATTTATTTTTGTGACGTTATGTATTTTGTGACGTCATTTATTTTTGTGACGTTATGTATTTTGTGACGTCATTTTTTTGACGTTATGTATTTTGTGACGCCATTTATTTTTGTGACGTTATGTATTTTGTGACGTTATGTATTTTGTGACGTTATGTATTTTGTGACGTAATTTTTTTTTGTGACGTTATGTATTTTGTGACGTAATTTATTTTTGTGACGTTATGTATTTTGTGACTTAATTAATTTTTGTGACGTCATTTATTTTTGTGACGTTATGTATTTTTTGACGTCATTTATTTTTGTGACGTTATGTATTTTGTGACGTAATTAATATTTTGTGACGTCATTTATTTTGTAACGTTATGTATTTTGTGACGTCATTTATTTTTGTGACGTTATGTATTTTGTGACATCATTTATTTTTGTGACGTTATGTATTTTGTGACGTCATTTATTTTTGTGACGTTATGTATTTTGTGACGTCATTTATTTTTGTGACGTTAAGTATTTTGTCACGTCATTTATTTTTGTGACGTTATGTATTTTGTGACGTCATTTATTTTTGTGACGTTATGTATTTTGTGACGTTATGTATTTTATGACGTCATTTATTTTTGTGACGTTATGTATTTTGTGACGTCATTTATTTTTGTGACGTTATGTATTTTGTGACGTCATTTATTTTTGTGACGTTATGTATTTTGTGACGTCATTTATTTTTGTGACGTTAAGTATTTTGTGACGTCATTTATTTTTGTGACGTTATGTATTTTGTGACGTCATTTATTTTTGTGACGTTATGTATTTTGTGACGTTATGTATTTTATTACGTCATTTATTTTTGTGACGTTATGTATTTTGTGACGTTATTTATTTTTATGACGTTATGTATTTTGTGACGTTATGTATTTTGTGACGTCATTTATTTTTGTGACGTTATGTATTTTTTGACGTCATTAATATTTTGTGACGTCATTTATTTTTGTGACGTTATGTATTTTGTGACGTCATTTATTTTTGTGACGTTATGTATTTTGTGACGTCATTTATTTTTGTGACGTTATGTATTTTGTGACGTCATTTATTTTTGTGACGTTATGTTTTTGTGACGTTATGTATTTTGTGACGTCATTTATTTTTGTGACGTTATGTATTTTGTGACGTAATTAATAATTTGTGACGTAATTTATTTTTTGACGCTATGTATTTTGTGACGTCTTTTTTGTGACGTTATGTAATTTGTGACGTCATTTTTTTGTGACGTTATGTATTTTGTGACGTCATTTATTTTTGTGACGTTATGTATTTTGTTACGTCATTTATTTTTGTGACGTTATGTATTTTGTGACGTCATTTATTTTTGTGACGTCATTTATTTTTGTGACGTTATGTATTTTGTGACGTAATTAATTTTTGTGACGTCATTTATTTTTATGAAGTTATGTATTTTGTGACGTCATTTATTTTTGTGACGTTATATATTTTGTGATGTAATTAATATTTTGTGACGTCATTTATTTTTGTAACGTTATGTATTTTGTGACGTTATGTATTTTGTGACGTTATGTATTTTGTGACGTAATTCATTTTTGTGACGTTATGTATTTTGTGACTTAATTAATTTTTGTGACGTCATTTATTTTTGTGACGTTATGTATTTTGTGACGTCATTTATTTTTGTGACGTTATGTATTTTGTGACGTCATTTATTTTTGTGACGTTATGTATTTTGTGACGTTATGTATTTTGTGACGTCATTTATTTTTGTGACGTTATGTATTTTGTGACGTAATTAATATTTTGTGACGTCATTTATTTTTGTGACGTTATTTATTTTGTGACGTCATTTACTTTTTGACGTTATGTATTTTCTGACGTCATTTATTTTTGTGACGTTATGTATTTTGTGACGTCATTTATTTTTTTGACGTTATGTTTTTGTGACGTTATGTATTTTGTGACGTCATTTATTTTTGTGACGTTATGTATTTTGTGACGTAATTAATAATTTGTGACGTCATTTATTTTTGTGACGTTATGTATTTTGTGACGTCTTTTTTTGTGACGTTATGTATTTTGTGACGTCAATTTTTTGTGACGTCATTTATTTTTGTGACGTTATGTATTTTGTTACGTCATTTATTTTTGTGACGTTATGTATTTTGTGACGTCATTTATTTTTGTGACGTTATGTATTTTGTGACGTATTTAATTTTTGTGACGTCATTTATTTTTGTGAAGTTATGTATTTTGTGACTTAATTAATTTTTGTGACGTCATTTATTTTTGTGACGTTATGTATTTTGTGACTTAATTAATTTTTGTGACGCCATTTATTTTTGTGACGTTATGTATTTTGTGACGTCATTTATTTTTGTGACGTTATGTATTTTGTGACGTCATTTATTTTTGTGACGTCATTTATTTTTGTGAAGTTATGTATTTTGTGACTTAATTAATTTTTTTGACGTCATTTATTTTTGTGACGTTATGTATTTTGTGACTTAATTAATTTTTGTGACGCCATTTATTTTTGTGACGTTATGTATTTTGTGACGTCATTTATGTTTGTGACGTTATGTATTTTGTGACGCTATTTATTTTTGTGACGGTATGAATTTTGTGACGTCATTAATGTTTGTGACGTTATGTATTTTGTGACGTCATTTATGTTTAGTACATTATGTATATTGTGACGTAATCAATTTTTGTGACGTCATTTATTTTTGTGAAGTTATGTATTTTGTGACTCCATTTATTTTTGTGACGTTATGTATTTTGTGACGTCTTTTTTTTGTGACGTTATGTATTTTGTGACGTCATTTTTTGTGACGTTATGTATTTTGTGACGTCATTTATTTTTGTGACGTTATGTATTTTGTGACGTCATTTATTTTTGTGACGTTATGTATTTTGTGACGTTATGTATTTTGTGACGTCATTTATTTTTGTGACGTTATGTATTTTGTGACGTAATTAATATTTTGTGACGTCATTTATTTTTGTGAAGTTATGTATTTTGTGACGTCATTTACTTTTTGACGTTATGTATTTTCTGACGTCATTTATTTTTATGACGTTATGTATTTTGTGACGTCATTTATTTTTTTGACGTTATGTTTTTGTGACGTTATGTATTTTGTGACGTCATTTATTTTTGTGACGTTATGTATTTTGTGACGTAATTAATAATTTGTGACGTCATTTATTTTTGTGACGTTATGTATTTTGTGACGTCTTTTTTTGTGACGTTATGTATTTTGTGACGTCATTTTTTTGTGACGTCATTTATTTTTGTGACGTTATGTATTTTGTTACGTCATTTATTTTTGTGACGTTATGTATTTTGTGACGTCATTTATTTTTGTGACGTTATGTATTTTGTGACGTATTTAATTTTTGTGACGTCATTTATTTTTGTGAAGTTATGTATTTTGTGACTTAATTAATTTTTGTGATGTCATTTATTTTTGTGACGTTATGTATTTTGTGACTTAATTAATTTTTGTGACGCCATTTATTTTTGTGACGTTATGTATTTTGTGACGTCATTTATTTTTGTGACGTTATGTATTTTGTGACGTCATTTATTTTTGTGACGTCATTTATTTTTGTGAAGTTATGTATTTTGTGACTTAATTAATTTTTTTGACGTCATTTATTTTTGTGACGTTATGTATTTTGTGACTTAATTAATTTTTGTGACGCCATTTATTTTTGTGACGTTATGTATTTTGTGACGTCATTTATGTTTGTGACGTTATGTATTTTGTGACGCTATTTATTTTTGTGACGTTATGAATTTTGTGACGTCATTAATGTTTGTGACGTTATGTATTTTGTGACGTCATTTATGTTTAGTACATTATGTATATTGTGACGTAATCAATTTTTGTGACGTCATTTATTTTTGTGAAGTTATGTATTTTGTGACTCCATTTATTTTTGTGACGTTATGTATTTTGTGACGTCATTTATTTTTGTGACGTTATGTATTTTGTAACGTCATTTTTTTGTGACGTTATGTATTTTGTGACGTAATTAATATTTTGTGACGTCATTTATTTTTGTGACGTTATGTATTTTGTGACGTCATTTATTTTTGTGACGTAATGTATTTTGTGACGTCATTTATTTTTGTGACGTTATGTATTTTGTGACTTAATTAATTTTTGTGACGTCATTTATTTTTGTGACGTTATGTATTTTTTGACGTCATTTATTTTTGTGACGTTTTGTATTTTGTGACGTCATTTATTTTTGTGACGATATGTATTTTGTGACGTCATTTTTTTGTGACGTTATGTATTTTGTGACGTAATTTTTTTGTGACGTTATGTATTTTGTGACGTCATTTATTTTTGTGACGTTATGTATTTTGTGACGTTATGTATTTTGTGACGTCATTTATTTTTGTGACGATATGTATTTTGTGACGTTATGTATTTTTTGACGTCATTAATTTTTGTGACGTTATGTATTTTGTGACTTAATTAATTTTTGTGACGTCATTTATTTTTGTGACGTTATGTATTTTGTGACGTCATTAATTTTTGTGACGTTAAGTATTTTGTGACGTCATTTATTTTTGTGACGTTATGTATTTTGTGACGTCATTTATTTTTGTGACGTTTTGTATTTTGTGACGTCATTTATTTTTGTGACGTTATGTATTTTGTGACGTTATGTATTTTGTGACGTCATTTATTTTTGTGACGTTATGTATTTTGTGACGTAATTAATATTTTGTGACGTCATTTATTTTTGTGACGTTATGTATTTTGTGACGTCATTTACTTTTGTGACGTTATGTATTTTCTGACGTCATTTATTTTTGTGACGTTATGTATTTTGTGACGTCATTTATTTTTTTGACGTTATGTTTTTGTGACGTTATGTATTTTGTGACGTCATTTATTTTTGAGACGTTATGTATTTTGTGACGTAATTAATAATTTGTGACGTCATTTATTTTTGTGACGTTATGTATTTTGTGACGTCTTTTTTGTGACGTTATGTATTTTGTGATGTCATTTTTTTGTGACGTCATTTATTTTTGTGACGTTATGTATTTTGTTACGTCATTTATTTTTGTGACGTTATGTATTTTGTGACGTCATTTATTTTTGTGACGTTATTTTATTTTGTGACGTAATTAATTTTTGTGACGTCATTTATTTTTTTGAAGTTATGTATTTTGTGACTTAATTAATTTTTGTGACGTCATTTATTTTTGTGACGTTATGTATTTTGTGACTTAATTAATTTTTGTGACGCTATTTATTTTTGTGACGTTATGTATTTTGTGACGTCATTTATTTTTGTGACGTTATGTATTTTGTGACGTCATTTATTATTGTGACGTTATGTATTTTGTGACGTTATGTATTTTGTGACGTCATTTATTTTTGTGACGTTAAGTATTTTGTGACGTCATTTATTTTTGTGACGTTATGTATTTTGTTACGTCATTTATTTTTGTGACGTTATGTATTTTTTGACGTAATTAATATTTTGTGACGTCATTTATTTTTGTGACGTTATGTATTTTGTGACGTAATTTATTTTTGTGACGTTATGTATTTTGTGACTTAATTAATTTTTGTGACGTCATTTATTTTTGTGACGTTATGTATTTTTTGACGTCATTTATTTTTGTGACGTTATGTATTTTGTGACGTAATTAATATTTTGTGACGTCATTTATTTTGTAACGTTATGTATTTTGTGACGTCATTTATTTTTGTGACGTTATGTATTTTGTGACATCATTTATTTTTGTGACGTTATGTATTTTGTGACGTCATTTATTTTTGTGACGTTATGTATTTTGTGACGTCATTTATTTTTGTGACGTTAAGTATTTTGTCACGTCATTTATTTTTGTGACGTTATGTATTTTGTGACGTCATTTATTTTTGTGACGTTATGTATTTTGTGACGTTATGTATTTTATGACGTCATTTATTTTTGTGACGTTATGTATTTTGTGACGTCATTTATTTTTGTGACGTTATGTATTTTGTGACGTCATTTATTTTTGTGACGTTATGTATTTTGTGACGTCATTTATTTTTGTGACGTTAAGTATTTTGTGACGTCATTTATTTTTGTGACGTTATGTATTTTGTGACGTCATTTATTTTTGTGACGTTATGTATTTTGTGACGTTATGTATTTTATTACGTCATTTATTTTTGTGACGTTATGTATTTTGTGACGTTATTTATTTTTATGACGTTATGTATTTTGTGACGTTATGTATTTTGTGACGTCATTTATTTTTGTGACGTTATGTATTTTGTGACGTCATTAATATTTTGTGACGTCATTTATTTTTGTGACGTTATGTATTTTGTGACGTCATTTATTTTTGTGACGTTATGTATTTTGTGACGTCATTTATTTTTGTGACGTTATGTATTTTGTGACGTCATTTATTTTTGTGACGTTATGTTTTTGTGACGTTATGTATTTTGTGACGTCATTTATTTTTGTGACGTTATGTATTTTGTGACGTAATTAATAATTTGTGACGTCATTTATTTTTGTGACGCTATGTATTTTGTGACGTCTTTTTTGTGACGTTATTTAATTTGTGACGTCATTTTTTTGTGACGTTATGTATTTTGTGACGTCATTTATTTTTGTGACGTTATGTATTTTGTTACGTCATTTATTTTTGTGACGTTATGTATTTTGTGACGTCATTTATTTTTGTGACGTCATTTATTTTTGTGACGTTATGTATTTTGTGACGTAATTAATTTTTGTGACGTCATTTATTTTTATGAAGTTATGTATTTTGTGACGTCATTTATTTTTGTGACGTTATATATTTTGTGATGTAATTAATATTTTGTGACGTCATTTATTTTTGTAACGTTATGTATTTTGTGACGTTATGTATTTTGTGACGTTATGTATTTTGTGACGTAATTCATTTTTGTGACGTTATGTATTTTGTGACTTAATTAATTTTTGTGACGTCATTTATTTTTGTGACGTTATGTATTTTGTGACGTCATTTATTTTTGTGACGTTATGTATTTTGTGACGTCATTTATTTTTGTGTTGTTATGTATTTTGTGACGTTATGTATTTTGTGACGTCATTTATTTTTGTGACGTTATGTATTTTGTGACGTAATTAATATTTTGTGACGTCATTTATTTTTGTGACGTTATTTATTTTGTGACGTCATTTACTTTTTGACGTTATGTATTTTCTGACGTCATTTATTTTTGTGACGTTATGTATTTTGTGACGTCATTTATTTTTTTGACGTTATGTTTTTGTGACGTTATGTATTTTGTGACGTCATTTATTTTTGTGACGTTATGTATTTTGTGACGTAATTAATAATTTGTGACGTCATTTATTTTTGTGACGTTATGTATTTTGTGACGTCTTTTTTTGTGACGTTATGTATTTTGTGACGTCATTTTTTTGTGACGTCATTTATTTTTG
This sequence comes from Flexamia atlantica, assembly GCA_035578135.1. Classification (NCBI taxonomy): domain Eukaryota; kingdom Metazoa; phylum Arthropoda; class Insecta; order Hemiptera; family Cicadellidae; genus Flexamia; species Flexamia atlantica. Next base: position 164,048 of record JAQJVK010000127.1, on the reverse strand, counting down.
TGACGTTATGTATTTTGTTACGTCATTTATTTTTGTGACGTTATGTATTTTGTGACGTCATTTATTTTTGTGACGTTATGTATTTTGTGACGTATTTAATTTTTGTGACGTCATTTATTTTTGTGAAGTTATGTATTTTGTGACTTAATTAATTTTTGTGACGTCATTTATTTTTGTGACGTTATGTATTTTGTGACTTAATTAATTTTTGTGACGCCATTTATTTTTGTGACGTTATGTATTTTGTGACGTCATTTATTTTTGTGACGTTATGTATTTTGTGACGTCATTTATTTTTGTGACGTCATTTATTTTTGTGAAGTTATGTATTTTGTGACTTAATTAATTTTTTTGACGTCATTTATTTTTGTGACGTTATGTATTTTGTGACTTAATTAATTTTTGTGACGCCATTTATTTTTGTGACGTTATGTATTTTGTGACGTCATTTATGTTTGTGACGTTATGTATTTTGTGACGCTATTTATTTTTGTGACGGTATGAATTTTGTGACGTCATTAATGTTTGTGACGTTATGTATTTTGTGACGTCATTTATGTTTAGTACATTATGTATATTGTGACGTAATCAATTTTTGTGACGTCATTTATTTTTGTGAAGTTATGTATTTTGTGACTCCATTTATTTTTGTGACGTTATGTATTTTGTGACGTCATTTATTTTTGTGACGTTATGTATTTCGTAACGTCATTTTTTTGTGACGTTATGTATTTTGTGACGTAATTAATATTTTGTGACGTCATTTATTTTTGTGACGTTATGTATTTTGTGACGTCATTTATTTTTGTGACGTAATGTATTTTGTGACGTCATTTATTTTTGTGACGTTATGTATTTTGTGACTTAATTAATTTTTGTGACGTCATTTATTTTTGTGACGTTATGTATTTTGTGACGTCATTTATTTTTGTGACGTTTTGTATTTTGTGACGTCATTTATTTTTGTGACGATATGTATTTTGTGACGTCATTTTTTTGTGACGTTATGTATTTTGTGACGTAATTTTTTTTGTGACGTTATGTATTTTGTGACGTCATTTATTTTTGTGACGTTATGTATTTTGTGACGTTATGTATTTTGTGACGTCATTTATTTTTGTGACGATATGTATTTTGTGACGTTATGTATTTTTCGATGTCATTAATTTTTGTGACGTTATGTATTTTGTGACTTAATTAATTTTTGTGACGTCATTTATTTTTGTGACGTTATGTATTTTGTGACGTCATTAATTTTTGTGACGTTAAGTATTTTGTGACGTCATTTATTTTTGTGACGTTATGTATTTTGTGACGTCATTTATTTTTGTGACGTTTTGTATTTTGTGACGTTATGTATTTTATGACGTCATTTATTTTTGTGACGTTATGTATTTTGTGACGTCATTTATTTTTGTGACGTTATGTATTTTGTGACGTCATTTATTTTTGTGACGTTATGTATTTTGTGACGTTATGTATTTTGTGACGTCATTTATTTTTGTGACGTTATGTATTTTGTGACGTAATTAATATTTTGTGACGTCATTTATTTTTGTGACGTTATGTATTTTGTGACGTCATTTACTTTTGTGACGTTATGTATTTTCTGACGTCATTTATTTTTGTGACGTTATGTATTTTGTGACGTCATTTATTTTTTTGACGTCATGTTTTTGTGACGTTATGTATTTTGTGACGTCATTTATTTTTGAGACGTTATGTATTTTGTGACGTAATTAATAATTTGTGACGTCATTTATTTTTCTGACGTTATGTATTTTGTGACGTCTTTTTTGTGACGTTATGTATTTTGTGACGTCATTTTTTTGTGACGTCATTTATTTTTGTGACGTTATGTATTTTGTTACGTCATTTATTTTTGTGACGTTATGTATTTTGTGACGTCATTTATTTTTGTGACGTTATTTTTTTTTGTGACGTAATTAATTTTTGTGACGCCATTTATTTTTGTGAAGTTATGTATTTTGTGACTTAATTAATTTTTGTGACGTCATTTATTTTTGTGACGTTATGTATTTTGTGACTTAATTAATTTTTGTGACGCTATTTATTTTTGTGACGTTATGTATTTTGTAAAGTCATTTATTTTTGTGACGTTATGTATTTTGTGACGTCATTTATTATTGTGACGTTATGTATTTTGTGACGTTATGTATTTTGTGACGTCATTTATTTTTGTGACGTTAAGTATTTTGTGACGTCATTTATTTTTGTGACGTTATGTATTTTGTTACGTCATTTATTTTTGTGACGTTATGTATTTTTTGACGTAATTAATATTTTGTGACGTCATTTATTTTTGTGACGTTATGTATTTTGTGACGTCATTTTTTTGTGACGTTATGTATTTTGTGACGTCATTTATTTTTGTGACGTTATGTATTTTGTGACGTCATTTATTTTTGTGACGTTATGTTTTTGTGACGTTATGTATTTTGTGACGTCATTTATTTTTGTGACGTTATGTATTTTTTGACGTAATTAATATTTTGTGACGTCATTTATTTTTGTGACGTTATGTATTTTGTGACGTCTTTTTTTTGTGACGTTATGTATTTTGTGACGTCATTTTTTTGACGTTATGTATTTTGTGACGCCATTTATTTTTGTGACGTTATGTATTTTGTGACGTTATGTATTTTGTGACGTTATGTATTTTGTGACGTAATTTATTTTTGTGACGTTATGTATTTTGTGACGTAATTTATTTTTGTGACGTTATGTATTTTGTGACTTAATTAATTTTTGTGACGTCATTTATTTTTGTGACGTTATGTATTTTTTGACGTCATTTATTTTTGTGACGTAATGTATTTTGTGACGTAATTAATATTTTGTGACGTCATTTATTTTGTAACGTTATGTATTTTGTGACGTCATTTATTTTTGTGACGTTATGTATTTTGTGACATCATTTATTTTTGTGACGTTATGTATTTTGTGACGTCATTTATTTTTGTGACGTTATGTATTTTGTGACGTCATTTATTTTTGTGACGTTAAGTATTTTGTCACGTCATTTATTTTTGTGACGTTATGTATTTTGTGACGTCATTTATTTTTGTGACGTTATGTATTTTGTGACGTTATGTATTTTATGACGTCATTTATTTTTGTGACGTTATGTATTTTGTGACGTCATTTATTTTTGTGACGTTATGTATGTTGTGACGTCATTTATTTTTGTGACGTTATGTATTTTGTGACGTCATTTATTTTTGTGACGTTAAGTATTTTGTGACGTCATTTATTTTTGTGACGTTATGTATTTTGTGACGTCATTTATTTTTGTGACGTTATGTATTTTGTGACGTTATGTATTTTATTACGTCATTTATTTTTGTGACGTTATGTATTTTGTGACGTTATTTATTTTTATGACGTTATGTATTTTGTGACGTTATGTATTTTGTGACGTCATTTATTTTTGTGACGTTATGTATTTTGTGACGTCATTAATATTTTGTGACGTCATTTATTTTTGTGACGTTATGTATTTTGTGACGTCATTTATTTTTGTGACGTTATGTATTTTGTGACGTCATTTATTTTTGTGACGTTATGTATTTTGTGACGTCATTTATTTTTGTGACGTTATGTTTTTGTGACGTTATGTATTTTGTGACGTCATTTATTTTTGTGACGTTATGTATTTTGTGACGTAATTAATAATTTGTGACGTCATTTATTTTTGTGACGCTATGTATTTTGTGACGTCTTTTTTGTGACGTTATGTAATTTGTGACGTCATTTTTTTGTGACGTTATGTATTTTGTGACGTCATTTATTTTTGTGACGTTATGTATTTTGTTACGTCATTTATTTTTGTGACGTTATGTATTTTGTGACGTCATTTATTTTTGTGACGTCATTTATTTTTGTGACGTTATGTATTTTGTGACGTAATTAATTTTTGTGACGTCATTTATTTTTATGAAGTTATGTATTTTGTGACGTCATTTATTTTTGTGACGTTATATATTTTGTGATGTAATTAATATTTTGTGACGTCATTTATTTTTGTAACGTTATGTATTTTGTGACGTTATGTATTTTGTGACGTTATGTATTTTGTGACGTAATTCATTTTTGTGACGTTATGTATTTTGTGACTTGATTAATTTTTGTGACGTCATTTATTTTTGTGACGTTATGTATTTTGTGACGTCATTTATTTTTGTGACGTTATGTATTTTGTGACGTCATTTATTTTTGTGACGTTATGTATTTTGTGACGTCATTTATTTTTGTGACGTTATGTATTTTGTGACGTTATGTATTTTATTACGTCATTTATTTTTGTGACGTTATGTATTTTGTGACGTCATTTATTTTTGTGACGTTATGTATTTTGTGACGTCATTTATTTTTATGACGTTATGTATTTTGTGACGTCATTTATTTTTGTGACGTTATGTATTTTGTGACGTTATGTATTTTATGACGTCATTTATTTTTGTGACGTTATGTATTTTGTGACGTCATTTATTTTTGTGACGTCATTTATTTTTGTGACGTTATGTATTTTGTGACGTCATTTATTTTTGTGACGTTAAGTATTTTGCGACGTCATTTATTTTTGTGACGTTATGTATTTTGTGACGTCATTTATTTTTGTGACGTTATGTATTTTGTGACGTTATGTATTTTATTACGTCATTTATTTTTGTGACGTTATGTATTTTGTGACGTTATTTATTTTTATGACGTTATGTATTTTGTGACGTTATGTATTTTGTGACGTCATTTATTTTTGTGACGTTATGTATTTTGTGACGTCATTAATATTTTGTGACGTCATTTATTTTTGTGACGTTATGTATTTTGTGACGTCATTTATTTTTGTGACGTTATGTATTTTGTGACGTAATTAATTTTTGTGACGTCATTTATTTTTATGAAGTTATGTATTTTGTGACGTCATTTATTTTTGTGACGTTATATATTTTGTGATGTAATTAATATTTTGTGACGTCATTTATTTTTGTGACGTTATGTTTTTGTGACGTTATGTATTTTGTGACGTCATTTATTTTTGTGACGTTACGTATTTTGTGACGTAATTAATAATTTGTGACGTCATTTATTTTTGTGACGCTATGTATTTTGTGACGTCTTTTTTGTGACGTTATGTAATTTGTGACGTCATTTTTTGTGACGTTATGTATTTTTTGACGTCATTTATTTTTGTGACGTTATGTATTTTGTTACGTCATTTATTTTTGTGACGTTATGTATTTTGTGACGTCATTTATTTTTGTGACGTTATGTATTTTGTGACGTAATTAATTTTTGTGACGTCATTTATTTTTATGAAGTTATGTATTTTGTGACGTCATTTATTTTTGTGACGTTATGTATTTTGTGATGTAATTAATATTTTGTGACGTCATTTATTTTTCTAACGTTATGTATTTTGTGACGTTATGTATTTTGTGACGTTATGTATTTTGTGACGTAATTCATTTTTGTGACGTTATGTATTTTGTGACTTAATTAATTTTTGTGACGTCATTTATTTTTGTGACGTTATGTATTTTGTGACGTCATTTATTTTTGTGACGTTATGTATTTTGTGACGTCATTTATTTTTGTGACGTTATGTATTTTGTGACGTCATTTATTTTTTGACGTTATGTATTTTGTGACGTCATTTATTATTGTGACGTTATGTATTTTGTGACGTCATTTATTTTTGTGACGTTATGTATTTTTTGACGTAATTAATATTTTGTGACGTAATTTATTTTTGTGACGTTATGTATTTTGTGACGTCTTTTTTTTGTGACGTTATGTATTTTGTGACGTCTTTTTTTTGTGACGTTATGTATTTTGTGACGTCATTTTTTGTGACGTTATGTATTTTGTGACGTCATTTATTTTTGTGACGTTATGTATTTTGTGACGTCATTTATTTTTTTGACGTTATGTAATTTGTGACTTAATTAATTTTTGTGACGTCATTTATTTTTGTGACGTTATGTATTTTGTGACGTCATTTATTTTTGTGACGTTATGTATTTTGTGACGTCATTTATTTTTGTGACGTTATGTATTTTGTGACGTCATTTTTTTGACGTTATGTATTTTGTGACGCCATTTATTTTTGTGACGTTATGTATTTTGTGACGTTATGTATTTTGTGACGTAATTTATTTTTGTGACGTTATGTATTTTGTGACTTAATTAATTTTTGTGACGTCATTTATTTTTGTAACGTTATGTATTTTTTGACGTCATTTATTTTTGTGACGTTATGCATTTTGTGACGTGATTAATATTTTGTGACGTCATTTATTTTTGTGACGTTATTTATTTTGTGACGTAATTAATATTTTGTGACGTCATTTATTTTTGTAACGTTATGTATTTTGTGACGTCATTTATTTTTGTGACGTTATGTATTTTGTTACGTCATTTATTTTTGTGACGTTATGTATTTTGTGACGTCATTTATTTTTGTGACGTTATGTATTTTGTGACGTAATTAATTTTTGTGACGTCATTTATATTTGTGAAGTTATGTATTTTGTGACTTAATTAATTTTTGTGACGTAATTTATTTTTGTGACGTTATGTATTTTGTGACTTAATTAATTTTTGTGACGCCATTTATTTTTGTGACGTTATGTATTTTGTGACGTCATTTATTTTCGTGACGTTATGTATTTTGTGACGTCATTTATTTTTGTGACGTTATGTATTTTGTGACGTTATGTATTTTGTGACGTCATTTATTTTTGTGACGTTAAGTATTTTGTGACGTCATTTATTTTTGTGACGTTATGTATTTTGTTACGTCATTTATTTTTGTGACGTTATGTATTTTTTGACGTAATTAATATTTTGTGACGTCATTTATTTTTGTGACGTTATGTATTTTGTGACGTCATTTGTTTGTGACGTTATGTATTTTGTGACGTCATTTATTTTTGTGACGTTATGTATTTTGTGACGTCATTTATTTTTGTGACGTTATGTTTTTGTGACGTTATGTATTTTGTGACGTCATTTATTTTTGTGACATTATGTATTTTTTGACGTAATTAATATTTTGACACGTCATTTATTTTTGTGACGTTATGTATTTTGTTACGTCATTTATTTTTGTGACGTTATGTATTTTGTGACGTCATTTATTTTTGTGACGTTATGTATTTTGTGACGTTATGTATTTTGTGACTTAATTAATTTTTGTGACGTCATTTATTTTTGTGACGTTATGTATTTTTTAACGTCATTTATTTTTGTGACGTTATGCATTTTGTGACGTGATTAATATTTTGTGACGTCATTTATTTTTGTGACGTTATGTATTTTGTGACGTAATTAATATTTTGTGACGTCATTTATTTTGTAACGTTATGTATTTTGTGACGTCATTTATTTTTGTGACGTTATGTATTTTGTGACATCATTTATTTTTGTGACGTTATGTATTTTGTGACGTCATTTATTTTTGTGACGTTATGTATTTTGTGACGTCATTTATTTTTGTGACGTTAAGTATTTTGTCACGTCATTTATTTTTGTGACGTTATGTATTTTGTGACGTCATTTATTTTTGTGACGTTATGTATTGTGTGACGTTATGTATTTTATGACGTCATTTATTTTTGTGACGTTATGTATTTTGTGACGTCATTTATTTTTGTGACGTTATGTATTTTGTGACGTCATTTATTTTTGTGACGTTATGTATTTTGTGACGTCATTTATTTTTGTGACGTTAAGTATTTTGTGACGTCATTTATTTTTGTGACGTTATGTATTTTGTGACGTCATTTATTTTTGTGACGTTATGTATTTTGTGACGTTATGTATTTTATTACGTCATTTATTTTTGTGACGTTATGTATTTTGTGACGTTATTTATTTTTATGACGTTATGTATTTTGTGACGTTATGTATTTTGTGACGTCATTTATTTTTGTGACGTTATGTATTTTGTGACGTCATTAATATTTTGACACGTCATTTATTTTTGTGACGTTATGTATTTTGTGACGTCATTTATTTTTGTGACGTTATGTATTTTGTGACGTCATTTATTTTTGTGACGTTATGTATTTTGTGACGTCATTTATTTTTGTGACGTTATGTTTTTGTGACGTTATGTATTTTGTGACGTCATTTATTTTTGTGACGTTATGTATTTTGTGACGTCATTTATTTTTGTGACGTTATGTATTTTGTGACGTAATTAATAATTTGTGACGTCATTTATTTTTGTGACGCTATGTATTTTGTGACGTCTTTTTTGTGACGTTATGTAATTTGTGACGTCATTTTTTGTGACGTTATGTATTTTGTGACGTCATTTATTTTTGTGACGTTATGTATTTTGTTACGTCATTTATTTTTGTGACGTTATGTATTTTGTGACGTCATTTATTTTTGTGACGTTATGTATTTTGTGACGTAATTAATTTTTGTGACGTCATTTATTTTTATGAAGTTATGTATTTTGTGACGTCATTTATTTTTGTGACGTTATGTATTTTGTGATGTAATTAATATTTTGTGACGTCATTTATTTTTGTAACGTTATGTATTTTGTGACGTTATGTATTTTGTGACGTTATGTATTTTGTGACGTAATTCATTTTTGTGACGTTATGTATTTTGTGACTTAATTAATTTTTGTGACGTCATTTATTTTTGTGACGTTATGTATTTTGTGACGTCATTTATTTTTGTGACGTTATGTATTTTGTGACGTCATTTATTTTTGTGACGTTATGTATTTTGTGACGTCATTTATTTTTGTGACGTTATGTATTTTGTGACGTTATGTATTTTATTACGTCATTTATTTTTGTGACGTTATGTATTTTGTGACGTCATTTATTTTTGTGACGTTATGTATTTTGTGACGTCATTTATTTTTGTGACGTTATGTATTTTGTGACGTCATTTATTTTTGTGACGTTATGTATTTTGTGACTTCATTTATTTTTGTGACGTTATGTATTTTGTGACGTCATTTATTTTTGTGACGTTATGTATTTTGTGACGTTATGTATTTTATGACGTCATTAATTTTTGTGACGTTATGTATTTTGTGACGTCATTTATTTTTGTGACGTTATGTATTTTGTGACGTCATTTATTTTTGTGACGTTATGTATTTTGTGACGTCATTTATTTTTGTGACGTTAAGTATTTTGTGACGTCATTTATTTTTGTGACGTTATGTATTTTGTGACGTAATTCATTTTTGTGACGTTATGTATTTTGTGACTTAATTAATTTTTGTGACGTCATTTATTTTTGTGACGTTATGTATTTTGTGACGTCATTTATTTTTGTGACGTTAAGTATTTTGTGACGTCATTTATTTTTGTGACGTTATGTATTTTGTGACGTCATTTATTTTTGTGACGTTATGTATTTTGTGACGTTATGTATTTTATTACGTCATTTATTTTTGTGACGTTATGTATTTTGTGACGTTATTTATTTTTATGACGTTATGTATTTTGTGACGTTATGTATTTTGTGACGTCATTTATTTTTGTGACGTTATGTATTTTGTGACATCATTAATATTTTGTGACGTCATTTATTTTTGTGACGTTATGTATTTTGTGACGTCATTTATTTTTGTGACGTTATGTATTTTGTGACGTCATTTATTTTTGTGACGTTATGTATTTTGTGACGTCATTTATTTTTGTGACGTTATGTATTTTGTGACGTAATTAATAATTTGTGACGTCATTTATTTTTGTGACGCCATGTATTTTGTGACGTCTTTTTTGTGACGTTATGTAATTTGTGACGTCATTTTTTTGTGACGTTATGTATTTTGTGACGTCATTAATATTTTGTGACGTCATTTATTTTTGTGACGTTATGTATTTTGTGACGTCATTTATTTTTGTGACGTTATGTATTTTCTGACGTCATTTATTTTTGTGACGTTATGTATTTTGTGACGTCATTTATTTTTGTGACGTTATGTTTTTGTGACGTTATGTATTTTGTGACGTCATTTATTTTTGTGACGTTATGTATTTTGTGACGTAATTAATAATTTGTGACGTCATTTGTTTTTGTGACGCTATGTATTTTGTGACGTCTTTTTTGTGACGTTATGTAATTTGTGACGTCATTTTTTTGTGACGTTATGTATTTTGTGACGTCATTTATTTTTGTGACGTTATGTATATTGTTACGTCATTTATTTTTGTGACGTTATGTATTTTGTGACTTAATTAATTTTTGTGACGTCATTTATTTTTGTGACGTTATGTATTTTGTGACGTCATTAATTTTTTTGTCGTTATGTAATTTGTGACTTAATTAATTTTTGTGACGTCATTTATTTTTGTGTCGTTATGTATTTTGTGACGTCATTTATTTTTGTGACGTTATGTATTTTGTGACGTCATTTATTTTTGTGACGTTATGTATTTTCTGACGTCATTTTTTTGACGTTATGTATTTTGTGACGCCATTTATTTTTGTGACGTTATGTATTTTGTGACGTTATGTATTTTGTGACGTAATTTATTTTTGTGACGTTATGTATTTTGTGACTTAATTAATTTTTGTGACGTCATTTATTTTTGTGACGTTATGTATTTTTTGACGTCATTTATTTTTGTGACGTTAAGCATTTTGTGACGTGATTAATATTTTGTGACGTCATTTATTTTTGTGACGTTATGTATTTTGTGACGTAATTAATATTTTGTGACGTCATTTATTTTTGTAACGTTATGTATTTTGTGACGTCATTTATTTTTGTGACGTTATGTATTTTGTGACATCATTTATTTTTGTGACGTTATGTATTTTGTGACGTCATTTATTTTTGTGACGTTATGTAATTTGTGACGTCATTTATTTTTGTGACGTTAAGTATTTTGTGACGTCATTTATTTTTGTGACGTTATGTATTTTGTGACGTCATTTATTTTTGTGACGTTATGTATTTTGTGACGTTATGTATTTTATGACGTCATTTATTTTTGTGACGTTATGTATTTTGTGACGTCATATATTTTTGTGACGTTATGTATTTTGTGACGTCATTTATTTTTGTGACGTTATGTATATTGTGACGTCATTTATTTTTGTGACGTTATGTATTTTGTGACGTCATTTATTTTTGTGACGTTATGTATTTTTTGACGTAATTAATATTTTGTGACGTCATTTATTTTTGTGACGTTATGTATTTTGTGACGTCATTTATTTTTGTGACGTTATGTATTTTGTGACGTCATTTATTTTTGTGACGTCATTTATTTTTGTGACGTTATGTATTTTGTGACGTCATTTAATTTTGTGACGTTATGTATTTTGTGACGTCATTTATTTTTTTGACGTTATGTATTTTGTGACGTCATTTATTTTTGTGACGTTATGTATTTTGTGACGTCATTTATTTTTGTAACGTTATGTATTTTTTGACATAATTAATATTTTGTGACGTCATTTATTTTTGTGACGTAATGTATTTTGTGACGTCATTTATTTTTGTGACGTTATGTATTTTGTGACGTCATTTATTTTTGTGACGTTATGTATTTTGTGACGTCATTTATTTTTGTGACGTTAAGTATTTTGTGACGTTATGTATTTTGTGACGTCAATTATTTTTGTGACGTTATGTATTTTGTGACGTCATTAATATTTTGTGACGTCATTTATTTTTGTGACGTTATGTATTTTGTGACGTCATTTATTTTTGTGACGTTATGTATTTTCTGACGTCATTTATTTTTGTGACGTTATGTATTTTGTGACGTCATTTATTTTTGTGACGTTATGTTTTTGTGACGTTATGTATTTTGTGACGTCATTTATTTTTGTGACGTTATGTATTTTGTGACGTAATTAATAATTTGTGACGTCATTTATTTTTGTGACGCTATGTATTTTGTGACGTCTTTTTTGTGACGTTATGTAATTTGTGACGTCATTTTTTTGTGACGTTATGTATTTTGTGACGTCATTTATTTTTGTGACGTTATGTATATTGTTACGTCATTTATTTTTGTGACGTTATGTATTTTGTGACGTCATTTATTTTTGTGACGTTATGTATTTTGTGACGTAATTAATTTTTGTGACGTCATTTATTTTTATGAAGTTATGTATTTTGTGACGTCATTTATTTTTGTGACGTTATGTATTTTGTGATGTAATTAATATTTTGTGACGTCATTTATTTTTGTAACGTTATGTATTTTGTGACGTTATGTATTTTGTGACGTTATGTATTTTGTGACGTAATTCATTTTTGTGACGTTATGTATTTTGTGACTTAATTAATTTTTGTGACGTCATTTATTTTTGTGACGTTATGTATTTTGTGACGTCATTTATTTTTGTGACGTTATGTATTTTGTGACGTCATTTATTTTTGTGACGTTATGTATTTTGTGACGTCATTTATTTTTTGACGTTATGTTTTTGTGACGTTATGTATTTTGTGACGTCATTTATTTTTGTGACGTTATGTTTTTGTGACGTTATGTATTTTGTGACGTCATTTATTTTTGTGACGTTATGTATTTTGTGACGTAATTAATAATTTGTGACGTCATTTATTTTTGTGACGCTATGTATTTTGTGACGTCTTTTTTGTGACGTTATGTAATTTGTGACGTCATTTTTTTGTGACGTTATGTATTTTGTGACGTCATTTATTTTTGTGACGTTATGTATATTGTTACGTCATTTATTTTTGTGACGTTATGTATTTTGTGACGTCATTTATTTTTGTGACGTTATGTATTTTGTGACGTAATTAATTTTTGTGACGTCATTTATTTTTATGAAGTTATGTATTTTGTGACGTCATTTATTTTTGTGACGTTATGTATTTTGTGATGTAATTAATATTTTGTGACGTCATTTATTTTTGTAACGTTATGTATTTTGTGACGTTATGTATTTTGTGACGTAATTCATTTTTGTGACGTTATGTATTTTGTGACTTAATTAATTTTTGTGACGTCATTTATTTTTGTGACGTTATGTATTTTGTGACGTCATTTATTTTTGTGACGTTATGTATTTTGTGACGTCATTTATTTTTGTGACGTTATGTATTTTGTGACGTCATTTATTTTTTGACGTTATGTATTTTGTGACGTCATTTATTATTGTGACGTTATGTATTTTGTGACGTCATTTATTTTTGTGACTTTATGTATTTTTTGACGTAATTAATATTTTGTGACGTCATTTATTTTTGTGACGTTATGTATTTTGTGACGTCTTTTTTTTGTGACGTTATGTATTTTGTGACGTCATTTTTTGTGACGTTATATATTTTGTGACGTCATTTATTTTTGTGACGTTATGTATTTTGTGACGTCATTTATTTTTGTGACGTTATGTATTTTGTGACGTCATTTATTTTTTTTGACGTTATGTAATTTGTGACTTAATTAATTTTTGTGACGTCATTTATTTTTGTGACGTTATGTATTTTGTGACGTCATTTATTTTTGTGACGTTATATATTTTGTGACGTCATTTATTTTTGTGACGTTATGTATTTTCTGACGCCATTTATTTTTGTGACGTTATGTATTTTGTGACGTTATGTATTTTGTGACGTAATTTATTTTTGTGACGTTATGTATTTTGTGACTTAATTAATTTTTGTGACGTCATTTATTTTTGTGACGTTATGTATTTTTTGACGTCATTTATTTTTGTGACGTTATGCATTTTGTGACGTGATTAATATTTTGTGACGTCATTTATTTTTGTGACGTTATGTATTTTGTGACGTAATTAATATTTTGTGACGTCATTTATTTTTGTAACGTTATGTATTTTGTGACGTCATTTATTTTTGTGACGTTATGTATTTTGTGACATCATTTATTTTTGTGACGTTCTGTATTTTGTGACGTCATTTATTTTTGTGACGTTATGTATTTTGTGACGTCATTTATTTTTGTGACGTTAAGTATTTTGTGACGTCATTTATTTTTGTGACGTTATGTATTTTGTGACGTCATTTATTTTTGTGACGTTATGTATTTTGTGACGTCTTTTTTTTGTGACGTTATGTATTTTGTGACGTCATTTTTGTGACGTTATGTATTTTGTGACGTCATTTATTTTTGTGACGTTATGTATTTTGTTACGTCATTTATTTTTTTGACGTTATGTAATTTGTGACTTAATTAATTTTTGTGACGTCATTTATTTTTGTGACGTTATGTATTTTGTTACGTCATTTATTTTTGTGACGTTATGTATTTTGTGACGTCATTTATTTTTGTGACGTTATGTATTTTCTGACGTCATTTTTTTGACGTTATGTATTTTGTGACGCCATTTATTTTTGTGACGTTATGTATTTTGTGACGTTATGTATTTTGTGACGTAATTTATTTTTGTGACGTTATGTATTTTGTGACTTAATTAATTTTTGTGACGTCATTTATTTTTGTGACGTTATGTATTTTGTGACGTTATGTATTTTGTGACGTAATTCATTTTTGTGACGTTATGTATTTTGTGACTTAATTAATTTTTGTGACGTCATTTATTTTTGTGACGTTATGTATTTTGTGACGTCATTTATTTTTGTGACGTTATGTATTTTGTGACGTCATTTAATTTTGTGACGTTATGTATTTTGTGACGTCATTTATTTTTTTGACGTTATGTATTTTGTGACGTCATTTATTTTTGTGACGTTATGTATTTTGTGACGTCATTTATTTTTGTGACGTTATGTATTTTTTGACGTAATTAATATTTTGTGACGTCATTTATTTTTGTGACGTTATGTATTTTGTGACGTCATTTATTTTTGTGACGCTATGTATTTTGTGACGTCATTTATTTTTGTGACGTTAAGTATTTTGTGACGTTATGTATTTTGTGACGTCATTTATTTTTGTGACGTTATGTATTTTGTGACGTCATTAATATTTTGTGACGTCATTTATTTTTGTGACGTTATATATTTTGTGACGTCATTTATTTTTGTGACGTTATGTATTTTCTGACGTCATTTTTTTGACGTTATGTATTTTGTGACGCCATTTATTTTTGTGACGTTATGTATTTTGTGACGTTATGTATTTTGTGACGTAATTTATTTTTGTGACGTTATGTATTTTGTGACTTAATTAATTTTTGTGACGACATTTTTTTTTGTGACGTTATGTATTTTTTGACGTCATTTATTTTTGTGACGTTATGCATTTCGTGACGTGATTAATATTTTGTGACGTCATTTATTTTTGTGACGTTATGTATTTTGTGACGTAATTAATATTTTGTGACGTCATTTATTTTTGTAACGTTATGTATTTTGTGACGTCATTTATTTTTGTGACGTTATGTATTTTGTGACATCATTTATTTTTGTGACGTTATGTATTTTGTGACGTCATTTATTTTTGTGACGTTATGTATTTTGTGACGTCATTTATTTTTGTGACGTTAAGTATTTTGTGACGTCATTTATTTTTGTGACGTTATGTATTTTGTGACGTCATTTATTTTTGTGACGTTATGTATTTTGTGACGTCTTTTTTTTGTGACGTTATGTATTTTGTGACGTCATTTTTTGTGACGTTATGTATTTTGTGACGTCATTTATTTTTGTGACGTTATGTATTTTGTGACGTCATTTATTTTTTGACGTTATGTAATTTGTGACTTAATTAATTTTTGTGACGTCATTTATTTTTGTGACGTTATGTATTTTGTGACGTCATTTATTTTTGTGACGTTATGTATTTTGTGACGTCATTTATTTTTGTGACGTTATGTATTTTCTGACGTCATTTTTTTGACGTTATGTATTTTGTGACGCCATTTATTTTTGTGACGTTATGTATTTTGTGACGTTATGTATTTTGTGACGTAATTTATTTTTGTGACGTTATGTATTTTGTGACTTAATTAATTTTTGTGACGTCATTTATTTTTGTGACGTTATGTATTTTGTGACGTTATGTATTTTGTGACGTAATTCATTTTTGTGACGTTATGTATTTTGTGACTTAATTAATTTTTGTGACGTCATTTATTTTTGTGACGTTATGTATTTTGTGACGTCATTTATTTTTGTGACGTTATGTATTTTGTGACGTCATTTAATTTTGTGACGTTATGTATTTTGTGACGTCATTTTTTTTTGACGTTATGTATTTTGTGACGTCATTTATTTTTGTGACGTTATGTATTTTGTGACGTCATTTATTTTTGTGACGTTATGTATTTTTTGACGTAATTAATATTTTGTGACGTCATTTATTTTTGTGACGTTATGTATTTTGTGACGTCATTTATTTTTGTGACGTTATGTATTTTGTGACGTCATTTATTTTTGTGACGTTAAGTATTTTGTGACGTTATGTATTTTGTGACGTCATTTATTTTTGTGACGTTATGTATTTTGTGACGTCATTAATATTTTGTGACGTCATTTATTTTTGTGACGTTATGTATTTTGTGACGTCATTTATTTTTGTGACGTTATGTATTTTCTGACGTCATTTATTTTTGTGACGTTATGTATTTTGTGACGTCATTTATTTTTGTGACGTTATGTTTTTGTGACGTTATGTATTTTGTGACGTCATTTATTTTTGTGACGTTATGTATTTTGTGACGTAATTAATAATTTGTGACGTCATTTATTTTTGTGACGTTATGTATGTTGTGACGTCATTTGTTTGTGACGTCATTTATTTTTTTGACGTTATGTATTTTGTGACGCCATTTATTTTTGTGACGTTATGTATTTTGTGACGTTATGTATTTTGTGACGTTATGTATTTTGTGACGTAATTCATTTTTGTGACGTTATGTATTTTGTGACTTAATTAATTTTTGCGACGTCATTTATTTTTGTGACGTTATGTATTTTGTGACGTCATTTATTTTTGTGACGTTATGTATTTTGTGACGTCATTTAATTTTGTGACGTTATGTATTTTGTGACGTCATTTATTTTTTTGACGTTATGTATTTTGTGACGTCATTTATTTTTGTGACGTTATGTATTTTGTGACGTCATTTATTTTTGTGACGTTATGTATTTTTTGACGTAATTAATATTTTGTGACGTCATTTATATTTGTGACGTTATGTGTTTTGTGACGTCATTTATTTTTGTGACGTTATGTATTTTGTGACGTCATTTATTTTTGTGACATTATGTATTTTGTGACGTCATTTATTTTTGTGACGTTAAGTATTTTGTGACGTTATGTATTTTGTGACGTCAATTATTTTTGTGACGTTATGTATTTTGTGACGTCATTAATATTTTGTGACGTCATTTATTTTTGTGACGTTATGTATTTTGTGACGTCATTTATTTTTGTGACGTTATGTATTTTCTGACGTCATTTATTTTTGTGACGTTATGTATTTTGTGACGTCATTTATTTTTGTGACGTTATGTTTTTGTGACGTTATGTATTTTGTGACGTCATTTATTTTTGTGACGTTATGTATTTTGTGACGTAATTAATAATTTGTGACGTCATTTATTTTTGTGACGCTATGTATTTTGTGACTTTTTTTTGTGACGTTATGTAATTTGTGACGTCATTTTTTTGTGACGTTATGTATTTTGTGACGTCATTTATTTTTGTGACGTTATGTATATTGTTACGTCATTTATTTTTGTGACGTTATGTATTTTGTGACGTCATTTATTTTTGTGACGTTATGTATTTTGTGACGTAATTAATTTTTGTGACGTCATTTATTTTTATGAAGTTATGTATTTTGTGACGTCATTTATTTTTGTGACGTTATGTATTTTGTGATGTAATTAATATTTTGTGACGTCATTTATTTTTGTGACGTTATGTATTTTGTGACGTTATGTATTTTGTGACGTTATGTATTTTGTGACGTAATTCATTTTTGTGACGTTATGTATTTTGTGACTTAATTAATTTTTGTGACGTCATTTATTTTTGTGACGTTATGTATTTTGTGACGTCATTTATTTTTGTGACGTTATGTATTTTGTGACGTCATTTATTTTTGTGACGTTATGTATTTTGTGACGTCATTTATTTTTTGACGTTATGTTTTTGTGACGTTATGTATTTTGTGACGTCATTTATTTATGTGACGTTATGTTTTTGTGACGTTATGTATTTTGTGACGTCATTTATTTTTGTGACGTTATGTATTTTGTGACGTAATTAATAATTTGTGACGTCATTTATTTTTGTGACGCTATGTATTTTGTGACGTCTTTTTTGTGACGTTATGTAATTTGTGACGTCATTTTTTTGTGACGTTATGTATTTTGTGACGTCATTTATTTTTGTGACGTTATGTATATTGTTACGTCATTTATTTTTGTGACGTTATGTATTTTGTGACGTCATTTATTTTTGTGACGTTATGTATTTTGTGACGTAATTAATTTTTGTGACGTCATTTATTTTTATGAAGTTATGTATTTTGTGACGTCATTTATTTTTGTGACGTTATGTATTTTGTGATGTAATTAATATTTTGTGACGTCATTTATTTTTGTAACGTTATGTATTTTGTGACGTTATGTATTTTGTGACGTAATTCATTTTTGTGACGTTATGTATTTTGTGACTTAATTAATTTTTGTGACGTCATTTATTTTTGTGACGTTATGTATTTTGTGACGTCATTTATTTTTGTGACGTTATGTATTTTGTGACGTCATTTATTTTTGTGACGTTATGTATTTTGTGACGTCATTTATTTTTTGACGTTATGTATTTTGTGACGTCATTAATTATTGTGACGTTATGTATTTTGTGACGTCATTTATTTTTGTGACGTTATGTATTTTTTGACGTAATTAATATTTTGTGACGTCATTTATTTTTGTGACGTTATGTATTTTGTGACGTCTTTTTTTTGTGACGTTATGTATTTTGTGACGTCATTTTTTGTGACGTTATATATTTTGTGACGTCATTTATTTTTGTGACGTTATGTATTATGTGACGTCATTTATTTTTGTGACGTTATGTATTTTGTGACGTCATTTATTTTTTTTGACGTTATGTAATTTGTGACTTAATTAATTTTTGTGACGTCATTTATTTTTGTGACGTTATGTATTTTGTGACGTCATTTATTTTTGTGACGTTATATATTTTGTGACGTCATTTATTTTTGTGACGTTATGTATTTTCCGACGTAATTTTTTTGACGTTATGTATTTTGTGACGCCATTTATTTTTGTGACGTTATGTATTTTGTGACGTTATGTATTTTGTGACGTAATTTATTTTTGTGACGTTATGTATTTTGTGACTTAATTAATTTTTGTGACGTCATTTATTTTTGTGACGTTATGTATTTTTTGACGTCATTTATTTTTGTGACGTTATGCATTTTGTGACGTGATTAATATTTTGTGACGTCATTTATTTTTGTGACGTTATGTATTTTGTGACGTAATTAATATTTTGTGACGTCATTTATTTTTGTAACGTTATGTATTTTGTGACGTCATTTATTTTTGTGACGTTATGTATTTTGTGACATCATTTATTTTTGTGACGTTATGTATTTTGTGACGTCATTTATTTTTGTGACGTTATGTATTTTGTGACGTCATTTATTTTTGTGACGTTAAGTATTTTGTGACGTCATTTATTTTTGTGACGTTATGTATTTTGTGACGTCATTTATTTTTGTGACGTTATGTATTTTGTGACGTCTTTTTTTTGTGACGTTATGTATTTTGTGACGTCATTTTTTGTGACGTTATGTATTTTGTGACGTCATTTATTTTTGTGACGTTATGTATTTTGTGACGTCATTTATTTTTTTGACGTTATGTAATTTGTGACTTAATTAATTTTTGTGACGTCATTTATTTTTGTGACGTTATGTATTTTGTGACGTCATTTATTTTTGTGACGTTATGTATTTTGTGACGTCATTTATTTTTGTGACGTTATGTATTTTCTGACGTCATTTTTTTGACGTTATGTATTTTGTGACGCCATTTATTTTTGTGACGTTATGTATTTTGTGACGTTATGTATTTTGTGACGTAATTTATTTTTGTGACGTTATGTATTTTGTGACTTAATTAATTTTTGTGACGTCATTTATTTTTGTGACGTTATGTATTTTGTGACGTTATGTATTTTGTGACGTAATTCATTTTTGTGACGTTATGTATTTTGTGACTTAATTAATTTTTGTGACGTCATTTATTTTTGTGACGTTATGTATTTTGTGACGTCATTTATTTTTGTGACGTTATGTATTTTGTGACGTCATTTAATTTTGTGACGTTATGTATTTTGTGACGTCATTTATTTTTTTGACGTTATGTATTTTGTGACGTCATTTATTTTTGTGACGTTATGTATTTTGTGACGTCATTTATTTTTGTGACGTTATGTATTTTTTGACGTAATTAATATTTTGTGACGTCATTTATTTTTGTGACGTTATGTATTTTGTGACGTCATTTATTTTTGTGACGTTATGTATTTTGTGACGTCATTTATTTTTGTGACGTTATGTATTTTGTGACGTCATTTATTTTTGTGACGTTAAGTATTTTGTGACGTTATGTATTTTGTGACGTCATTTATTTTTGTGACGTTATGTATTTTGTGACGTCATTAATATTTTGTGACGTCATTTATTTTTGTGACGTTATGTATTTTGTGACGTCATTTATTTTTGTGACGTTATGTATTTTCTGACGTCATTTATTTTTGTGACGTTATGTATTTTGTGACGTCATTTATTTTTGTGACACTATGTTTTTGTGACGTTATGTATTTTGTGACGTCATTTATTTTTGTGACGTTATGTATTTTGTGACGTAATTAATAATTTGTGACGTCATTTATTTTTGTGACGCTATGTATTTTGTGACGTCTTTTTTGTGACGTTATGTAATTTGTGACGTCATTTTTTTGTGACGTTATGTATTTTGTGACGTCATTTATTTTTGTGACGTTATGTATATTGTTACGTCATTTATTTTTGTGACGTTATGTATTTTGTGACGTCATTTATTTTTGTGACGTTATGTATTTTGTGACGTAATTAATTTTTGTGACGTCATTTATTTTTATGAAGTTATGTATTTTGTGACGTCATTTATTTTTGTGACGTTATGTATTTTGTGATGTAATTAATATTTTGTGACGTCATTTATTTTTGTAACGTTATGTATTTTGTGACGTTATGTATTTTGTGACGTTATGTATTTTGTGACGTAATTCATTTTTGTGACGTTATGTATTTTGTGACTTAATTAATTTTTGTGACGTCATTTATTTTTGTGACGTTATGTATTTTGTGACGTCATTTATTTTTGTGACGTTATGTATTTTGTGACGTCATTTATTTTTGTGACGTTATGTATTTTGTGACGTCATTTATTTTTTGACGTTATGTTTTTGTGACGTTATGTATTTTGTGACTTCATTTATTTTTGTGACGTTATGTTTTTGTGACGTTATGTATTTTGTGACGTCATTTATTTTTGTGACGTTATGTATTTTGTGACGTAATTAATAATTTGTGACGTCATTTATTTTTGTGACGCTATGTATTTTGTGACGTCTTTTTTGTGACGTTATGTAATTTGTGACGTCATTTTTTTGTGACGTTATGTATTTTGTGACGTCATTTATTTTTGTGACGTTATGTATATTGTTACGTCATTTATTTTTGTGACGTTATGTATTTTGTGACGTCATTTATTTTTATGAAGTTATGTATTTTGTGACGTCATTTATTTTTGTGACGTTATGTATTTTGTGATGTAATTAATATTTTGTGACGTCATTTATTTTTGTAACGTTATGTATTTTGTGACGTTATGTATTTTGTGACGTTATGTATTTTGTGACGTAATTCATTTTTGTGACGTTATGTATTTTGTGACTTAATTAATTTTTGTGACGTCATTTATTTTTGTGACGTTATGTATTTTGTGACGTCATTTATTTTTGTGACGTTATGTATTTTGTGACGTCATTTATTTTTGTGACGTTATGTATTTTGTGACGTCATTTATTTTTTGACGTTATGTATTTTGTGACGTCATTTATTATTGTGACGTTATGTATTTTGTGACGTCATTTATTTTTGTGACGTTATGTATTTTTTGACGTAATTAATATTTTGTGACGTCATTTATTTTTGTGACGTTATGTATTTTGTGACGTCTTTTTTTTGTGACGTTATGTATTTTGTGACGTCATTTTTTGTGACGTTATATATTTTGTGACGTCATTTATTTTTGTGACGTTATGTATTTTGTGACGTCATTTATTTTTGTGACGTTATGTATTTTGTGACGTCATTTATTTTTTTTGACGTTATGTAATTTGTGACTTAATTAATTTTTGTGACGTCATTTATTTTTGTGACGTTATGTATTTTGTGACGTCATTTATTTTTGTGACGTTATATATTTTGTGACGTCATTTATTTTTGTGACGTTATGTATTTTCTGACGTCATTTTTTTGACGTTATGTATTTTGTGACGCCATTTATTTTTGTGACGTTATGTATTTTGTGACGTTATGTATTTTGTGACGTAATTTATTTTTGTGACGTTATGTATTTTGTGACTTAATTAATTTTTGTGACGTCATTTATTTTTGTGACGTTATGTATTTTTTGACGTCATTTATTTTTGTGACGTTATGCATTTTGTGACGTGATTAATATTTTGTGACGTCATTTATTTTTGTGACGTTATGTATTTTGTGACATCATTTATTTTTGTGACGTTCTGTATTTTGTGACGTCATTTATTTTTGTGACGTTATGTATTTTGTGACGTCATTTATTTTTGTGACGTTAAGTATTTTGTGACGTCATTTATTTTTGTGACGTTATGTATTTTGTGACGTCATTTATTTTTGTGACGTTATGTATTTTGTGACGTCTTTTTTTTGTGACGTTATGTATTTTGTGACGTCATTTTTGTGACGTTATGTATTTTGTGACGTCATTTATTTTTGTGACGTTATGTATTTTGTTACGTCATTTATTTTTTTGACGTTATGTAATTTGTGACTTAATTAATTTTTGTGACGTCATTTATTTTTGTGACGTTATGTATTTTGTTACGTCATTTATTTTTGTGACGTTATGTATTTTGTGACGTAATTTATTTTTGTGACGTTATGTATTTTCAGACGTCATTTTTTTGAAGTTATGTATTTTGTGACGCCATTTATTTTTGTGACGTTATGTATTTTGTGACGTTATGTATTTTGTGACGTAATTTATTTTTGTGACGTTATGTATTTTGTGACTTAATTAATTTTTGTGACGTCATTTATTTTTGTGACGTTATGTATTTTGTGACGTTATGTATTTTGTGACGTAATTCATTTTTGTGACGTTATGTATTTTGTGACTTAATTAATTTTTGTGACGTCATTTATTTTTGTGACGTTATGTATTTTGTGACGTCATTTATTTTTGTGACGTTATGTATTTTGTGACGTCATTTAATTTTGTGACGTTATGTATTTTGTGACGTCATTTATTTTTTTGACGTTATGTATTTTGTGACGTCATTTATTTTTGTGACGTTATGTATTTTGTGACGTCATTTATTTTTGTGACGTTATGTATTTTTTGACGTAATTAATATTTTGTGACGTCATTTATTTTTGTGACGTTATGTATTTTGTGACGTCATTTATTTTTGTGACGTTATGTATTTTGTGACGTCATTTATTTTTGTGACGTTAAGTATTTTGTGACGTTATGTATTTTGTGACGTCATTTATTTTTGTGACGTTATGTATTTTGTGACGTCATTAATATTTTGTGACGTCATTTATTTTTGTGACGTTATATATTTTGTGACGTCATTTATTTTTGTGACGTTATGTATTTTCTGACGTCATTTTTTTGACGTTATGTATTTTGTGACGCCATTTATTTTTGTGACGTTATGTATTTTGTGACGTTATGTATTTTGTGACGTAATTTATTTTTGTGACGTTATGTATTTTGTGACTTAATTAATTTTTGTGACTTCATTTATTTTTGTGACGTTATGTTTTTGTGACGTTATGTATTTTGTGACGTCATTTATTTTTGTGACGTTATGTATTTTGTGACGTAATTAATAATTTGTGACGTCATTTATTTTTGTGACGCTATGTATTTTGTGACGTCTTTTTTGTGACGTTATGTAATTTGTGACGTCATTTTTTTGTGACGTTATGTATTTTGTGACGTCATTTATTTTTGTGACGTTATGTATATTGTTACGTCATTTATTTTTGTGACGTTATGTATTTTGTGACGTCATTTATTTTTATGAAGTTATGTATTTTGTGACGTCATTTATTTTTGTGACGTTATGTATTTTGTGATGTAATTAATATTTTGTGACGTCATTTATTTTTGTAACGTTATGTATTTTGTGACGTTATGTATTTTGTGACGTTATGTATTTTGTGACGTAATTCATTTTTGTGACGTTATGTATTTTGTGACTTAATTAATTTTTGTGACGTCATTTATTTTTGTGACGTTATGTATTTTGTGACGTCATTTATTTTTGTGACGTTATGTATTTTGTGACGTCATTTATTTTTGTGACGTTATGTATTTTGTGACGTCATTTATTTTTTGACGTTATGTATTTTGTGACGTCATTTATTATTGTGACGTTATGTATTTTGTGACGTCATTTATTTTTGTGACGTTATGTATTTTTTGACGTAATTAATATTTTGTGACGTCATTTATTTTTGTGACGTTATGTATTTTGTGACGTCTTTTTTTTGTGACGTTATGTATTTTGTGACGTCATTTTTTGTGACGTTATATATTTTGTGACGTCATTTATTTTTGTGACGTTATGTATTTTGTGACGTCATTTATTTTTGTGACGTTATGTATTTTGTGACGTCATTTATTTTTTTTGACGTTATGTAATTTGTGACTTAATTAATTTTTGTGACGTCATTTATTTTTGTGACGTTATGTATTTTGTGACGTCATTTATTTTTGTGACGTTATATATTTTGTGACGTCATTTATTTTTGTGACGTTATGTATTTTCTGACGTCATTTTTTTGACGTTATGTATTTTGTGACGCCATTTATTTTTGTGACGTTATGTATTTTGTGACGTTATGTATTTTGTGACGTAATTTATTTTTGTGACGTTATGTATTTTGTGACTTAATTAATTTTTGTGACGTCATTTATTTTTGTGACGTTATGTATTTTTTGACGTCATTTATTTTTGTGACGTTATGCATTTTGTGACGTGATTAATATTTTGTGACGTCATTTATTTTTGTGACGTTATGTATTTTGTGACATCATTTATTTTTGTGACGTTCTGTATTTTGTGACGTCATTTATTTTTGTGACGTTATGTATTTTGTGACGTCATTTATTTTTGTGACGTTAAGTATTTTGTGACGTCATTTATTTTTGTGACGTTATGTATTTTGTGACGTCATTTATTTTTGTGACGTTATGTATTTTGTGACGTCTTTTTTTTGTGACGTTATGTATTTTGTGACGTCATTTTTGTGACGTTATGTATTTTGTGACGTCATTTATTTTTGTGACGTTATGTATTTTGTTACGTCATTTATTTTTTTGACGTTATGTAATTTGTGACTTAATTAATTTTTGTGACGTCATTTATTTTTGTGACGTTATGTATTTTGTTACGTCATTTATTTTTGTGACGTTATGTATTTTGTGACGTAATTTATTTTTGTGACGTTATGTATTTTCAGACGTCATTTTTTTGAAGTTATGTATTTTGTGACGCCATTTATTTTTGTGACGTTATGTATTTTGTGACGTTATGTATTTTGTGACGTAATTTATTTTTGTGACGTTATGTATTTTGTGACTTAATTAATTTTTGTGACGTCATTTATTTTTGTGACGTTATGTATTTTGTGACGTTATGTATTTTGTGACGTAATTCATTTTTGTGACGTTATGTATTTTGTGACTTAATTAATTTTTGTGACGTCATTTATTTTTGTGACGTTATGTATTTTGTGACGTCATTTATTTTTGTGACGTTATGTATTTTGTGACGTCATTTAATTTTGTGACGTTATGTATTTTGTGACGTCATTTATTTTTTTGACGTTATGTATTTTGTGACGTCATTTATTTTTGTGACGTTATGTATTTTGTGACGTCATTTATTTTTGTGACGTTATGTATTTTTTGACGTAATTAATATTTTGTGACGTCATTTATTTTTGTGACGTTATGTATTTTGTGACGTCATTTATTTTTGTGACGTTATGTATTTTGTGACGTCATTTATTTTTGTGACGTTAAGTATTTTGTGACGTTATGTATTTTGTGACGTCATTTATTTTTGTGACGTTATGTATTTTGTGACGTCATTAATATTTTGTGACGTCATTTATTTTTGTGACGTTATATATTTTGTGACGTCATTTATTTTTGTGACGTTATGTATTTTCTGACGTCATTTTTTTGACGTTATGTATTTTGTGACGCCATTTATTTTTGTGACGTTATGTATTTTGTGACGTTATGTATTTTGTGACGTAATTTATTTTTGTGACGTTATGTATTTTGTGACTTAATTAATTTTTGTGACGACATTTTTTTTTGTGACGTTATGTATTTTTTGACGTCATTTATTTTTGTGACGTTATGCATTTCGTGACGTGATTAATATTTTGTGACGTCATTTATTTTTGTGACGTTATGTATTTTGTGACGTAATTAATATTTTGTGACGTCATTTATTTTTGTAACGTTATGTATTTTGTGACGTCATTTATTTTTGTGACGTTATGTATTTTGTGACATCATTTATTTTTGTGACGTTATGTATTTTGTGACGTCATTTATTTTTGTGACGTTATGTATTTTGTGACGTCATTTATTTTTGTGACGTTAAGTATTTTGTGACGTCATTTATTTTTGTGACGTTATGTATTTTGTGACGTCATTTATTTTTGTGACGTTATGTATTTTGTGACGTCTTTTTTTTGTGACGTTATGTATTTTGTGACGTCATTTTTTGTGACGTTATGTATTTTGTGACGTCATTTATTTTTGTGACGTTATGTATTTTGTGACGTCATTTATTTTTTTGACGTTATGTAATTTGTGACTTAATTAATTTTTGTGACGTCATTTATTTTTGTGACGTTATGTATTTTGTGACGTCATTTATTTTTGTGACGTTATGTATTTTGTGACGTCATTTATTTTTGTGACGTTATGTATTTTCTGACGTCATTTTTTTGACGTTATGTATTTTGTGACGCCATTTATTTTTGTGACGTTATGTATTTTGTGACGTTATGTATTTTGTGACGTAATTTATTTTTGTGACGTTATGTATTTTGTGACTTAATTAATTTTTGTGACGTCATTTATTTTTGTGACGTTATGTATTTTGTGACGTTATGTATTTTGTGACGTAATTCATTTTTGTGACGTTATGTATTTTGTGACTTAATTAATTTTTGTGACGTCATTTATTTTTGTGACGTTATGTATTTTGTGACGTCATTTATTTTTGTGACGTTATGTATTTTGTGACGTCATTTAATTTTGTGACGTTATGTATTTTGTGACGTCATTTTTTTTTTGACGTTATGTATTTTGTGACGTCATTTATTTTTGTGACGTTATGTATTTTGTGACGTCATTTATTTTTGTGACGTTATGTATTTTTTGACGTAATTAATATTTTGTGACGTCATTTATTTTTGTGACGTTATGTATTTTGTGACGTCATTTATTTTTGTGACGTTATGTATTTTGTGACGTCATTTATTTTTGTGACGTTAAGTATTTTGTGACGTTATGTATTTTGTGACGTCATTTATTTTTGTGACGTTATGTATTTTGTGACGTCATTAATATTTTGTGACGTCATTTATTTTTGTGACGTTATGTATTTTGTGACGTCATTTATTTTTGTGACGTTATGTATTTTCTGACGTCATTTATTTTTGTGACGTTATGTATTTTGTGACGTCATTTATTTTTGTGACGTTATGTTTTTGTGACGTTATGTATTTTGTGACGTCATTTATTTTTGTGACGTTATGTATTTTGTGACGTAATTAATAATTTGTGACGTAATTTATTTTTGTGACGTTATGTATGTTGTGACGTCATTTGTTTGTGACGTCATTTATTTTTTTGACGTTATGTATTTTGTGACGCCATTTATTTTTGTGACGTTATGTATTTTGTGACGTTATGTATTTTGTGACGTTATGTATTTTGTGACGTAATTCATTTTTGTGACGTTATGTATTTTGTGACTTAATTAATTTTTGCGACGTCATTTATTTTTGTGACGTTATGTATTTTGTGACGTCATTTATTTTTGTGACGTTATGTATTTTGTGACGTCATTTAATTTTGTGACGTTATGTATTTTGTGACGTCATTTATTTTTTTGACGTTATGTATTTTGTGACGTCATTTATTTTTGTGACGTTATGTATTTTGTGACGTCATTTATTTTTGTGACGTTATGTATTTTTTGACGTAATTAATATTTTGTGACGTCATTTATATTTGTGACGTTATGTGTTTTGTGACGTCATTTATTTTTGTGACGTTATGTATTTTGTGACGTCATTTATTTTTGTGACGTTATGTATTTTGTGACGTCATTTATTTTTGTGACGTTAAGTATTTTGTGACGTTATGTATTTTGTGACGTCAATTATTTTTGTGACGTTATGTATTTTGTGACGTCATTAATATTTTGTGACGTCATTTATTTTTGTGACGTTATGTATTTTGTGACGTCATTTATTTTTGTGACGTTATGTATTTTCTGACGTCATTTATTTTTGTGACGTTATGTATTTTGTGACGTCATTTATTTTTGTGACGTTATGTTTTTGTGACGTTATGTATTTTGTGACGTCATTTATTTTTGTGACGTTATGTATTTTGTGACGTAATTAATAATTTGTGACGTCATTTATTTTTGTGACGCTATGTATTTTGTGACGTCTTTTTTGTGACGTTATGTAATTTGTGACGTCATTTTTTTGTGACGTTATGTATTTTGTGACGTCATTTATTTTTGTGACGTTATGTATATTGTTACGTCATTTATTTTTGTGACGTTATGTATTTTGTGACGTCATTTATTTTTGTGACGTTATGTATTTTGTGACGTAATTAATTTTTGTGACGTCATTTATTTTTATGAAGTTATGTATTTTGTGACGTCATTTATTTTTGTGACGTTATGTATTTTGTGATGTAATTAATATTTTGTGACGTCATTTATTTTTGTAACGTTATGTATTTTGTGACGTTATGTATTTTGTGACGTTATGTATTTTGTGACGTAATTCATTTTTGTGACGTTATGTATTTTGTGACTTAATTAATTTTTGTGACGTCATTTATTTTTGTGACGTTATGTATTTTGTGACGTCATTTATTTTTGTGACGTTATGTATTTTGTGACGTCATTTATTTTTGTGACGTTATGTATTTTGTGACGTCATTTATTTTTTGACGTTATGTTTTTGTGACGTTATGTATTTTGTGACGTCATTTATTTTTGTGACGTTATGTTTTTGTGACGTTATGTATTTTGTGACGTCATTTATTTTTGTGACGTTATGTATTTTGTGACGTAATTAATAATTTGTGACGTCATTTATTTTTGTGACGCTATGTATTTTGTGACGTCTTTTTTGTGACGTTATGTAATTTGTGACGTCATTTTTTTGTGACGTTATGTATTTTGTGACGTCATTTATTTTTGTGACGTTATGTATATTGTTACGTCATTTATTTTTGTGACGTTATGTATTTTGTGACGTCATTTATTTTTGTGACGTTATGTATTTTGTGACGTAATTAATTTTTGTGACGTCATTTATTTTTATGAAGTTATGTATTTTGTGACGTCATTTATTTTTGTGACGTTATGTATTTTGTGATGTAATTAATATTTTGTGACGTCATTTATTTTTGTAACGTTATGTATTTTGTGACGTTATGTATTTTGTGACGTAATTCATTTTTGTGACGTTATGTATTTTGTGACTTAATTAATTTTTGTGACGTCATTTATTTTTGTGACGTTATGTATTTTGTGACGTCATTTATTTTTGTGACGTTATGTATTTTGTGACGTCATTTATTTTTGTGACGTTATGTATTTTGTGACGTCATTTATTTTTTGACGTTATGTATTTTGTGACGTCATTAATTATTGTGACGTTATGTATTTTGTGACGTCATTTATTTTTGTGACGTTATGTATTTTTTGACGTAATTAATATTTTGTGACGTCATTTATTTTTGTGACGTTATGTATTTTGTGACGTCTTTTTTTTGTGACGTTATGTATTTTGTGACGTCATTTTTTGTGACGTTATATATTTTGTGACGTCATTTATTTTTGTGACGTTATGTATTATGTGACGTCATTTATTTTTGTGACGTTATGTATTTTGTGACGTCATTTATTTTTTTTGACGTTATGTAATTTGTGACTTAATTAATTTTTGTGACGTCATTTATTTTTGTGACGTTATGTATTTTGTGACGTCATTTATTTTTGTGACGTTATATATTTTGTGACGTCATTTATTTTTGTGACGTTATGTATTTTCTGACGTAATTTTTTTGACGTTATGTATTTTGTGACGCCATTTATTTTTGTGACGTTATGTATTTTGTGACGTTATGTATTTTGTGACGTAATTTATTTTTGTGACGTTATGTATTTTGTGACTTAATTAATTTTTGTGACGTCATTTATTTTTGTGACGTTATGTATTTTTTGACGTCATTTATTTTTGTGACGTTATGCATTTTGTGACGTGATTAATATTTTGTGACGTCATTTATTTTTGTGACGTTATGTATTTTGTGACGTAATTAATATTTTGTGACGTCATTTATTTTTGTAACGTTATGTATTTTGTGACGTCATTTATTTTTGTGACGTTATGTATTTTGTGACATCATTTATTTTTGTGACGTTATGTATTTTGTGACGTCATTTATTTTTGTGACGTTATGTATTTTGTGACGTCATTTATTTTTGTGACGTTAAGTATTTTGTGACGTCATTTATTTTTGTGACGTTATGTATTTTGTGACGTCATTTATTTTTGTGACGTTATGTATTTTGTGACGTCTTTTTTTTGTGACGTTATGTATTTTGTGACGTCATTTTTTGTGACGTTATGTATTTTGTGACGTCATTTATTTTTGTGACGTTATGTATTTTGTGACGTCATTTATTTTTTTGACGTTATGTAATTTGTGACTTAATTAATTTTTGTGACGTCATTTATTTTTGTGACGTTATGTATTTTGTGACGTCATTTATTTTTGTGACGTTATGTATTTTGTGACGTCATTTATTTTTGTGACGTTATGTATTTTCTGACGTCATTTTTTTGACGTTATGTATTTTGTGACGCCATTTATTTTTGTGACGTTATGTATTTTGTGACGTTATGTATTTTGTGACGTAATTTATTTTTGTGACGTTATGTATTTTGTGACTTAATTAATTTTTGTGACGTCATTTATTTTTGTGACGTTATGTATTTTGTGACGTTATGTATTTTGTGACGTAATTCATTTTTGTGACGTTATGTATTTTGTGACTTAATTAATTTTTGTGACGTCATTTATTTTTGTGACGTTATGTATTTTGTGACGTCATTTATTTTTGTGACGTTATGTATTTTGTGACGTCATTTAATTTTGTGACGTTATGTATTTTGTGACGTCATTTATTTTTTTGACGTTATGTATTTTGTGACGTCATTTATTTTTGTGACGTTATGTATTTTGTGACGTCATTTATTTTTGTGACGTTATGTATTTTTTGACGTAATTAATATTTTGTGACGTCATTTATTTTTGTGACGTTATGTATTTTGTGACGTCATTTATTTTTGTGACGTTATGTATTTTGTGACGTCATTTATTTTTGTGACGTTATGTATTTTGTGACGTCATTTATTTTTGTGACGTTAAGTATTTTGTGACGTTATGTATTTTGTGACGTCATTTATTTTTGTGACGTTATGTATTTTGTGACGTCATTAATATTTTGTGACGTCATTTATTTTTGTGACGTTATGTATTTTGTGACGTCATTTATTTTTGTGACGTTATGTATTTTCTGACGTCATTTATTTTTGTGACGTTATGTATTTTGTGACGTCATTTATTTTTGTGACACTATGTTTTTGTGACGTTATGTATTTTGTGACGTCATTTATTTTTGTGACGTTATGTATTTTGTGACGTAATTAATAATTTGTGACGTCATTTATTTTTGTGACGCTATGTATTTTGTGACGTCTTTTTTGTGACGTTATGTAATTTGTGACGTCATTTTTTTGTGACGTTATGTATTTTGTGACGTCATTTATTTTTGTGACGTTATGTATATTGTTACGTCATTTATTTTTGTGACGTTATGTATTTTGTGACGTCATTTATTTTTGTGACGTTATGTATTTTGTGACGTAATTAATTTTTGTGACGTCATTTATTTTTATGAAGTTATGTATTTTGTGACGTCATTTATTTTTGTGACGTTATGTATTTTGTAATGTAATTAATATTTTGTGACGTCATTTATTTTTGTAACGTTATGTATTTTGTGACGTTATGTATTTTGTGACGTTATGTATTTTGTGACGTAATTCATTTTTGTGACGTTATGTATTTTGTGACTTAATTAATTTTTGTGACGTCATTTATTTTTGTGACGTTATGTATTTTGTGACGTCATTTATTTTTGTGACGTTATGTATTTTGTGACGTCATTTATTTTTGTGACGTTATGTATTTTGTGACGTCATTTATTTTTTGACGTTATGTTTTTGTGACGTTATGTATTTTGTGACTTCATTTATTTTTGTGACGTTATGTTTTTGTGACGTTATGTATTTTGTGACGTCATTTATTTTTGTGACGTTATGTATTTTGTGACGTAATTAATAATTTGTGACGTCATTTATTTTTGTGACGCTATGTATTTTGTGACGTCTTTTTTGTGACGTTATGTAATTTGTGACGTCATTTTTTTGTGACGTTATGTATTTTGTGACGTCATTTATTTTTGTGACGTTATGTATATTGTTACGTCATTTATTTTTGTGACGTTATGTATTTTGTGACGTCATTTATTTTTATGAAGTTATGTATTTTGTGACGTCATTTATTTTTGTGACGTTATGTATTTTGTGATGTAATTAATATTTTGTGACGTTATTTATTTTTGTAACGTTATGTATTTTGTGACTTAATTAATTTTTGTGACGTCATTTATTTTTGTGACGTTATGTATTTTGTGACTTAATTAATTTTTGTGACGTCATTTATTTTTGTGACGTTATGTATTTTGTGACGTCATTTATTTTTGTGACGTTATGTATTTTGTGACGTCATTTATTTTTGTGACGTTATGTATTTTGTGACGTCATTTATTTTTTGACGTTATGTATTTTGTGACGTCATTTATTATTGTGACGTTATGTATTTTGTGACGTCATTTATTCTTGTGACGTTATGTATTTTTTGACGTAATTAATATTTTGTGACGTCATTTATTTTTGTGACGTTATGTATTTTGTGACGTCTTTTTTTTGTGACGTTATGTATTTTGTGACGTCATTTTTGGTGACGTTATATATTTTGTGACGTCATTTATTTTTGTGACGTTATGTATTTTGTGACGTCATTTATTTTTGTGACGTTATGTATTTTGTGACGTCATTTATTTTTTTGACGTTATGTAATTTGTGACTTAATTAATTTTTGTGACGTCATTTATTTTTGTGACGTTATGTATTTTGTGACGTCATTTATTTTTGTGACGTTATATATTTTGTGACGTCATTTATTTTTGTGACGTTATGTATTTTCTGACGTCATTTTTTTGACGTTATGTATTTTGTGACGCCATTTATTTTTGTGACGTTATGTATTTTGTGACGTTATGTATTTTGTGACGTAATTTATTTTTGTGACGTTATGTATTTTGTGACTTAATTAATTTTTGTGACGTCATTTATTTTTGTGACGTTATGTATTTTTTGACGTCATTTATTTTTGTGACGTTATGCATTTTGTGACGTGATTAATATTTTGTGACGTCATTTATTTTTGTGACGTTATGTATTTTGTGACGTAATTAATATTTTGTGACGTCATTTATTTTTGTAACGTTATGTATTTTGTGACGTCATTTATTTTTGTGACGTTATGTATTTTGTGACATCATTTATTTTTGTGACGTTATGTATTTTGTGACGTCATTTATTTTTGTGACGTTATGTATTTTGTGACGTCATTTATTTTTGTGACGTTAAGTATTTTGTGACGTCATTTATTTTTGTGACGTTATGTATTTTGTGACGTCATTTATTTTTGTGACGTTATGTATTTTATGACGTCTTTTTTTTGTGACGTTATGTATTTTGTGACGTCATTTTTTGTGACGTTATGTATTTTGTGACGTCATTTATTTTTGTGACGTTATGTATTTTGTGACGTCATTTATTTTTTTGACGTTATGTAATTTGTGACTTAATTAATTTTTGTGACGTCATTTATTTTTGTGACGTTATGTATTTTGTGACGTCATTTATTTTTGTGACGTTATGTATTTTGTGACGTCATTTATTTTTGTGACGTTATGTATTTTCTGACGTCATTTTTTTGACTTTATGTATTTTGTGACGCCATTTATTTTTGTGACGTTATGTATTTTGTGACGTTATGTATTTTGTGACGTAATTTATTTTTGTGACGTTATGTATTTTGTGACGTCATTTATTTTTGTGACGTTATGTATTTTGTGACGTCATTTATTTTTGTGACGTTATGTATTTTGTGACGTTATGTATTTTGTGACGTCATTTATTTTGGTGACGTTAAGTATTTTGTGACGTCATTTATTTTTGTGACGTTATGCATTTTGTGACGTGATTAATATTTTGTGACGTCATTTATTTTTGTGACGTTATGTATTTTGTGACGTAATTAATATTTTGTGACGTCATTTATTTTTGTAACGTTATGTATTTTGTGACGTCATTTATTTTTGTGACGTTATGTATTTTGTTACGTCATTTATTTTTGTGACGTTATGTATTTTGTGACGTCATTTATTTTTGTGACGTTATGTATTTTGTGACGTAATTAATTTTTGTGACGTCATTTATTTTTGTGAAGTTATGTATTTTGTGACTTAATTAATTTTTGTGACGTCATTTATTTTTGTGACGTTATGTATTTTGTGACTTAATTAATTTTTGTGACGCCATTTATTTTTGTGACGTTATGTATTTTGTGACGTCATTTATTTTTGTGACGTTATGTATTTTGTGACGTCATTTATTTTTGTGACGTTATGTATTTTGTGACGTTATGTATTTTGTGACGTCATTTATTTTGGTGACGTTAAGTATTTTGTGACGTCATTTATTTTTGTGACGTTACGTATTTTGTTACGTCATTTATTTTTGTGACGTTATGTATTTTTTGACGTAATTAATATTTTGTGACGTCATTTATTTTTGTGACGTTATGTATGTTGTGACGTCATTTGTTTGTGACGTTATGTATTTTGTGACGTCATTTATTTTTGTGACGTTATGTATTTTGTGACGTCATTTATTTTTGTGACGTTATGTTTTTTTGACGTTATGTATTTTGTGACGTCATTTATTTTTGTGACGTTATGTATTTTTTGACGTAATTAATATTTTGTGACGTCATTTATTTTTGTGACGTTATGTATTTTGTGACGTCTTTTTTTTGTGACGTTATGTATTTTGTGACGTCATTTTTTGTGACGTTATGTATTTTGTGACGTCATTTTTGGTGACGTTATATATTTTGTGACGTCATTTATTTTTGTGACGTTATGTATTTTGTGACGTCATTTATTTTTGTGACGTTATGTATTTTGTGACGTCATTTATTTTTTTGACGTTATGTAATTTGTGACTTAATTAATTTTTGTGACGTCATTTATTTTTGTGACGTTATGTATTTTGTGACGTCATTTATTTTTGTGACGTTATATATTTTGTGACGTCATTTATTTTTGTGACGTTATGTATTTTCTGACGTCATTTTTTTGACGTTATGTATTTTGTGACGCCATTTATTTTTGTGACGTTATGTATTTTGTGACGTTATGTATTTTGTGACGTAATTTATTTTTGTGACGTTATGTATTTTGTGACTTAATTAATTTTTGTGACGTCATTTATTTTTGTGACGTTATGTATTTTTTGACGTCATTTATTTTTGTGACGTTATGCATTTTGTGACGTGATTAATATTTTGTGACGTCATTTATTTTTGTGACGTTATGTATTTTGTGACGTAATTAATATTTTGTGACGTCATTTATTTTTGTA
Source organism: Flexamia atlantica (assembly GCA_035578135.1). Lineage (NCBI taxonomy): Eukaryota > Metazoa > Arthropoda > Insecta > Hemiptera > Cicadellidae > Flexamia > Flexamia atlantica. The sequence continues at coordinate 127,622 of JAQJVK010000127.1, read as the reverse complement.
ACGTTATGTATTTTGTGACGTCATTTATTATTGTGACGTTATGTATTTTGTGACATCATTTATTTTTGTGACGTTATGTATTTTGTGACGTCATTTATTTTTGTGACGTTATGTATTTTGTGACGTCATTTATTTTTGTGACGTTAAGTATTTTGTGACGTCATTTATTTTTGTGACGTTATGTATTTTGTGACGTCATTTATTTTTGTGACGTTATGTATTTTATGACGTCTTTTTTTTGTGACGTTATGTATTTTGTGACGTCATTTTTTGTGACGTTATGTATTTTGTGACGTCATTTATTTTTGTGACGTTATGTATTTTGTGACGTCATTTATTTTTTTGACGTTATGTAATTTGTGACTTAATTAATTTTTGTGACGTCATTTATTTTTGTGACGTTATGTATTTTGTGACGTCATTTATTTTTGTGACGTTATGTATTTTGTGACGTCATTTATTTTTGTGACGTTATGTATTTTCTGACGTCATTTTTTTGACTTTATGTATTTTGTGACGCCATTTATTTTTGTGACGTTATGTATTTTGTGACGTTATGTATTTTGTGACGTAATTTATTTTTGTGACGTTATGTATTTTGTGACGTCATTTATTTTTGTGACGTTATGTATTTTGTGACGTCATTTATTTTTGTGACGTTATGTATTTTGTGACGTTATGTATTTTGTGACGTCATTTATTTTGGTGACGTTAAGTATTTTGTGACGTCATTTATTTTTGTGACGTTATGCATTTTGTGACGTGATTAATATTTTGTGACGTCATTTATTTTTGTGACGTTATGTATTTTGTGACGTAATTAATATTTTGTGACGTCATTTATTTTTGTAACGTTATGTATTTTGTGACGTCATTTATTTTTGTGACGTTATGTATTTTGTTACGTCATTTATTTTTGTGACGTTATGTATTTTGTGACGTCATTTATTTTTGTGACGTTATGTATTTTGTGACGTAATTAATTTTTGTGACGTCATTTATTTTTGTGAAGTTATGTATTTTGTGACTTAATTAATTTTTGTGACGTCATTTATTTTTGTGACGTTATGTATTTTGTGACTTAATTAATTTTTGTGACGCCATTTATTTTTGTGACGTTATGTATTTTGTGACGTCATTTATTTTTGTGACGTTATGTATTTTGTGACGTCATTTATTTTTGTGACGTTATGTATTTTGTGACGTTATGTATTTTGTGACGTCATTTATTTTGGTGACGTTAAGTATTTTGTGACGTCATTTATTTTTGTGACGTTACGTATTTTGTTACGTCATTTATTTTTGTGACGTTATGTATTTTTTGACGTAATTAATATTTTGTGACGTCATTTATTTTTGTGACGTTATGTATGTTGTGACGTCATTTGTTTGTGACGTTATGTATTTTGTGACGTCATTTATTTTTGTGACGTTATGTATTTTGTGACGTCATTTATTTTTGTGACGTTATGTTTTTTTGACGTTATGTATTTTGTGACGTCATTTATTTTTGTGACGTTATGTATTTTTTGACGTAATTAATATTTTGTGACGTCATTTATTTTTGTGACGTTATGTATTTTGTGACGTCTTTTTTTTGTGACGTTATGTATTTTGTGACGTCATTTTTTGTGACGTTATGTATTTTGTGACGTCATTTATTTTTGTGACGTTATGTATTTTGTGACGTCATTTATTTTTGTGACGTTATGTATTTTGTGACGTCATTTATTTTTTTGACGTTATGTATTTTGTGACTTAATTAATTTTTATGACGTCATTTATTTTTGTAACGTTATGTATTTTGTGACGTCATTTATTTTTGTGACGTTATGTATTTTGTGACGTCATTTATTTTTGTGACGTTATGTATTTTGTGACGTCATTTTTTTGACGTTATGTATTTTGTGACGTTATGTATTTTGTGACGTCATTTATTTTTGTGACGTTATGTATTTTGTGACGTTATGTATTTTGTGACGTCATTTATTTTTGTGACGTTATGTATTTTGTGACGTTATGTATTTTGTGACGTAATTTATTTTTGTGACGTTATGTATTTTGTGACGTAATTTATTTTTGTGACGTTATGTATTTTGTGACTTAATTAATTTTTGTGACGTCATTTATTTTCGTGACGTTATGTATTTTTTGACGTCATTTATTTTTGTGACGTTATGCATTTTGTGACGTGATTAATATTTTGTGACGTCATTTATTTTTGTGACGTTATGTATTTTGTGACGTAATTAATATTTTGTGACGTCATTTATTTTGTAACGTTATGTATTTTGTGACGTCATTTATTTTTGTGACGTTATGTATTTTGTGACATCATTTATTTTTGTGACGTTATGTATTTTGTGACGTCATTTATTTTTGTGACGTTATGTATTTTGTGACGTCATTTATTTTTGTGACGTTAAGTATTTTGTCACGTCATTTATTTTTGTGACGTTATGTATTTTGTGACGTCATTTATTTTTGTCACGTTATGTATTGTGTGACGTTATGTATTTTATGACGTCATTTATTTTTGTGACGTTATGTATTTTGTGACGTCATTTATTTTTGTGACGTTATGTATTTTGTGACGTCATTTATTTTTGTGACGTTATGTATTTTGTGACGTCATTTATTTTTGTGACGTTAAGTATTTTGTGACGTCATTTATTTTTGTGACGTTATATATTTTGTGACGTCATTTATTTTTGTGACGTTATGTATTTTGTGACGTTATGTATTTTATTACGTCATTTATTTTTGTAACGTTATGTATTTTGTGACGTTATTTATTTTTATGACGTTATGTATTTTGTGACGTTATGTATTTTGTGACGTCATTTATTTTTGTGACGTTATGTATTTTGTGACGTCATTAATATTTTGTGACGTCATTTATTTTTGTGACGTTATGTATTTTGTGACGTCATTTATTTTTGTGACGTTATGTATTTTGTGACGTCATTTATTTTTGTGACGTTATGTATTTTGTGACGTCATTTATTTTTGTGACGTTATGTTTTTGTGACGTTATGTATTTTGTGACGTCATTTATTTTTGTGACGTTATGTATTTTGTGACGTAATTAATAATTTGTGACGTAATTTATTTTTGTGACGCTATGTATTTTGTGACGTCTTTTTTGTGACGTTATGTAATTTGTGACGTCATTTTTTGTGACGTTATGTATTTTGTGACGTCATTTATTTTTGTGACGTTATGTATTTTGTTACGTCATTTATTTTTGTGACGTTATGTATTTTGTGACGTCATTTATTTTTGTGACGTTATGTATTTTGTGACGTAATTAATTTTTGTGACGTCATTTATTTTTATGAAGTTATGTATTTTGTGACGTCATTTATTTTTGTGACGTTATGTATTTTGTGACGTTATGTATTTTGTGACGTCATTTATTTTGGTGACGTTAAGTATTTTGTGACGTCATTTATTTTTGTGACGTTATGCATTTTGTGACGTGATTAATATTTTGTGACGTCATTTATTTTTGTGACGTTATGTATTTTGTGACGTTACGTATTTTGTGACGTCATTTATTTTGGTGACGTTAAGTATTTTGTGACGTCATTTATTTTTGTGAAGTTATGTATTTTGTGACGTCATTTATTTTTGTGACGTTATGTTTTTGTGACGTTATGTATTTTGTGACGTCATTTATTTTTGTGACGTTATGTATTTTGTGACGTAATTAATAATTTGTGACGTCATTTATTTTTGTGACGCTATGTATTTTGTGACGTCTTTTTTGTGACGTTATGTAATTTGTGACGTCATTTTTTTGTGACGTTATGTATTTTGTGACGTCATTTATTTTTGTGACGTTATGTATTTTGTTACGTCATTTATTTTTGTGACGTTATGTATTTTTATGAAGTTATGTATTTTGTGACGTCATTTATTTTTGTGACGTTATGTATTTTGTGACGTTATGTATTTTGTGACGTCATTTATTTTGGTGACGTTAAGTATTTTGTGACGTCATTTATTTTTGTGACGTTATGTATTTTGTGACGTAATTAATAATTTGTGACGTCATTTATTTTTGTGACGCTATGTATTTTGTGACGTCTTTTTTGTGACGTTATGTAATTTGTGACGTCATTTTTTTGTGACGTTATGTATTTTGTGACGTCATTTATTTTTGTGACGTTATGTATTTTGTGACGTAATTAATTTTTGTGACGTCATTTATTTTTATGAAGTTATGTATTTTGTGACGTCATTTATTTTTGTGACGTTATGTATTTTGTGACGTTATGTATTTTGTGACGTCATTTATTTTGGTGACGTTAAGTATTTTGTGACGTCATTTATTTTTGTGACGTTATGTATTTTGTGACGTCATTTATTTTTGTGACGTTATGTTTTTGTGACGTTATGTATTTTGTGACGTCATTTATTTTTGTGACGTTATGTATTTTGTGACGTAATTAATAATTTGTGACGTCATTTATTTTTGTGACGCTATGTATTTTGTGACGTCTTTTTTGTGACGTTATGTAATTTGTGACGTCATTTTTTTGTGACGTTATGTATTTTGTGACGTCATTTATTTTTGTGACGTTATGTATTTTGTTACGTCATTTATTTTTGTGACGTTATGTATTTTGTGACGTCATTTATTTTTATGACGTTATGTATTTTGTGACGTAATTAATTTTTGTGACGTCATTTATTTTTATGAAGTTATGTATTTTGTGACGTCATTTATTTTTGTGACGTTATGTATTTTGTGACGTTATGTATTTTGTGACGTCATTTATTTAGGTGACGTTATGTATTTTTTGACGTCATTTATTTTTGTGACGTTATGCATTTTGTGACGTGATTAATATTTTGTGACGTCATTTATTTTTGTGACGTTATGTATTTTGTGACGTAATTAATATTTTGTGACGTCATTTATTTTTGTAACGTTATGTATTTTGTGACGTCATTTATTTTTGTGACGTTATGTATTTTGTGACATCATTTATTTTTGTGACGTTATGTATTTTGTGACGTCATTTATTTTTGTGACGTTATGTATTTTGTGACGTCATTTATTTTTGTGACGTTAAGTATTTTGTGACGTCATTTATTTTTGTGACGTTATGTATTTTGTGACGTCATTTATTTTTGTGACGTTATGTATTTTGTGACGTCTTTTTTTTGTGACGTTATGTATTTTGTGACGTCATTTTTTGTGACGTTATGTATTTTGTGACGTCATTTATTTTTGTGACGTTATGTATTTTGTGACGTCATTTATTTTTTTGACGTTATGTAATTTGTGACTTAATTAATTTTTGTGACGTCATTTATTTTTGTGACGTTATGTATTTTGTGACGTCATTTATTTTTGTGACGTTATGTATTTTGTGACGTCATTTATTTTTGTGACGTTATGTATTTTCTGACGTCATTTTTTTGACTTTATGTATTTTGTGACGCCATTTATTTTTGTGACGTTATGTATTTTGTGACGTTATGTATTTTGTGACGTAATTTATTTTTGTGACGTTATGTATTTTGTGACGTCATTTATTTTTGTGACGTTATGTATTTTGTGACGTCATTTATTTTTGTGACGTTATGTATTTTGTGACGTTATGTATTTTGTGACGTCATTTATTTTGGTGACGTTAAGTATTTTGTGACGTCATTTATTTTTGTGACGTTATGCATTTTGTGACGTGATTAATATTTTGTGACGTCATTTATTTTTGTGACGTTATGTATTTTGTGACGTAATTAATATTTTGTGACGTCATTTATTTTTGTAACGTTATGTATTTTGTGACGTCATTTTTTTTTGTGACGTTATGTATTTTGTTACGTCATTTATTTTTGTGACGTTATGTATTTTGTGACGTCATTTATTTTTGTGACGTTATGTATTTTGTGACGTAATTAATTTTTGTGACGTCATTTATTTTTGTGAAGTTATGTATTTTGTGACTTAATTAATTTTTGTGACGTCATTTATTTTTGTGACGTTATGTATTTTGTGACTTAATTAATTTTTGTGACGCCATTTATTTTTGTGACGTTATGTATTTTGTGACGTCATTTATTTTTGTGACGTTATGTATTTTGTGACGTCATTTATTTTTGTGACGTTATGTATTTTGTGACGTTATGTATTTTGTGACGTCATTTATTTTGGTTACGTTAAGTATTTTGTGACGTCATTTATTTTTGTGACGTTACGTATTTTGTTACGTCATTTATTTTTGTGACGTTATGTATTTTTTGACGTAATTAATATTTTGTGACGTCATTTATTTTTGTGACGTTATGTATGTTGTGACGTCATTTGTTTGTGACGTTATGTATTTTGTGACGTCATTTATTTTTGTGACGTTATGTATTTTGTGACGTCATTTATTTTTGTGACGTTATGTTTTTTTGACGTTATGTATTTTGTGACGTCATTTATTTTTGTGACGTTATGTATTTTTTGACGTAATTAATATTTTGTGACGTCATTTATTTTTGTGACGTTATGTATTTTGTGACGTCTTTTTTTTGTGACGTTATGTATTTTGTGACGTCATTTTTTGTGACGTTATGTATTTTGTGACGTCATTTATTTTTGTGACGTTATGTATTTTGTGACGTCATTTATTTTTGTGACGTTATGTATTTTGTGACGTCATTTATTTTTTTGACGTTATGTATTTTGTGACTTAATTAATTTTTATGACGTCATTTATTTTTGTGACGTTATGTATTTTGTGACGTCATTTATTTTTGTGACGTTATGTATTTTGTGACGTCATTTATTTTTGTGACGTTATGTATTTTGTGACGTCATTTTTTTGACGTTATGTATTTTGTGACGTTATGTATTTTGTGACGTCATTTATTTTTGTGACGTTATGTATTTTGTGACGTTATGTATTTTGTGACGTCATTTATTTTTGTGACGTTATGTATTTTGTGACGTTATGTATTTTGTGACGTAATTTATTTTTGTGACGTTATGTATTTTGTGACGTAATTTATTTTTGTGACGTTATGTATTTTGTGACTTAATTAATTTTTGTGACGTCATTTATTTTCGTGACGTTATGTATTTTTTGACGTCATTTATTTTTGTGACGTTATGCATTTTGTGACGTGATTAATATTTTGTGACGTCATTTATTTTTGTGACGTTATGTATTTTGTGACGTAATTAATATTTTGTGACGTCATTTATTTTGTAACGTTATGTATTTTGTGACGTCATTTATTTTTGTGACGTTATGTATTTTGTGACATCATTTATTTTTGTGACGTTATGTATTTTGTGACGTCATTTATTTTTGTGACGTTATGTATTTTGTGACGTCATTTATTTTTGTGACGTTAAGTATTTTGTCACGTCATTTATTTTTGTGACGTTATGTATTTTGTGACGTCATTTATTTTTGTGACGTTATGTATTGTGTGACGTTATGTATTTTATGACGTCATTTATTTTTGTGACGTTATGTATTTTGTGACGTCATTTATTTTTGTGACGTTATGTATTTTGTGACGTCATTTATTTTTGTGACGTTATGTATTTTGTGACGTCATTTATTTTTGTGACGTTAAGTATTTTGTGACGTCATTTATTTTTGTGACGTTATATATTTTGTGACGTCATTTATTTTTGTGACGTTATGTATTTTGTGACGTTATGTATTTTATTACGTCATTTATTTTTGTGACGTTATGTATTTTGTGACGTTATTTATTTTTATGACGTTATGTATTTTGTGACGTTATGTATTTTGTGACGTCATTTATTTTTGTGACGTTATGTATTTTGTGACGTCATTAATATTTTGTGACGTCATTTATTTTTGTGACGTTATGTATTTTGTGACGTCATTTATTTTTGTGACGTTATGTATTTTGTGACGTCATTTATTTTTGTGACGTTATGTATTTTGTGACGTCATTTATTTTTGTGACGTTATGTTTTTGTGACGTTATGTATTTTGTGACGTCATTTATTTTTGTGACGTTATGTATTTTGTGACGTAATTAATAATTTGTGACGTCATTTATTTTTGTGACGCTATGTATTTTGTGACGTCTTTTTTGTGACGTTATGTAATTTGTGACGTCATTTTTTGTGACGTTATGTATTTTGTGACGTCATTTATTTTTGTGACGTTATGTATTTTGTTACGTCATTTATTTTTGTGACGTTATGTATTTTGTGACGTCATTTATTTTTGTGACGTTATGTATTTTGTGACGTAATTAATTTTTGTGACGTCATTTATTTTTATGAAGTTATGTATTTTGTGACGTCATTTATTTTTGTGACGTTATGTATTTTGTGACGTTATGTATTTTGTGACGTCATTTATTTTGGTGACGTTAAGTATTTTGTGACGTCATTTATTTTTGTGACGTTATGCATTTTGTGACGTGATTAATATTTTGTGACGTCATTTATTTTTGTGACGTTATGTATTTTGTGACGTTATGTATTTTGTGACGTTATGTATTTTGTGACGTCATTTATTTTGGTGACGTTAAGTATTTTGTGACGTCATTTATTTTTGTGACGTTATGTATTTTGTGACGTCATTTATTTTTGTGACGTTATGTTTTTGTGACGTTATGTATTTTGTGACGTCATTTATTTTTGTGACGTTATGTATTTTGTGACGTAATTAATAATTTGTGACGTCATTTATTTTTGTGACGCTATGTATTTTGTGACGTCTTTTTTGTGACGTTATGTAATTTGTGACGTCATTTTTTGTGACGTTATGTATTTTGTGACGTCATTTATTTTTGTGACGTTATGTATTTTGTTACGTCATTTATTTTTGTGACGTTATGTATTTTGTGACGTCATTTATTTTTGTGACGTTATGTATTTTGTGACGTAATTAATTTTTGTGACGTCATTTATTTTTATGAAGTTATGTATTTTGTGACGTCATTTATTTTTGTGACGTTATGTATTTTGTGACGTTATGTATTTTGTGACGTCATTTATTTTGGTGACGTTAAGTATTTTGTGACGTCATTTATTTTTGTGACGTTATGCATTTTGTGACGTGATTAATATTTTGTGACGTCATTTATTTTTGTGACGTTATGTATTTTGTGACGTAATTAATATTTTGTGACGTCATTTATTTTTGTAACGTTATGTATTTTGTGACGTCATTTATTTTTGTGACGTTATGTATTTTGTTACGTCATTTATTTTTGTGACGTTATGTATTTTGTGACGTCATTTATTTTTGTGACGTTATGTATTTTGTGACGTAATAAATTTTTGTGACGTCATTTATTTTTGTGAAGTTATGTATTTTGTGACTTAATTAATTTTTGTGACGTCATTTATTTTTGTGACGTTATGTATTTTGTGACTTAATTAATTTTTGTGACGCCATTTATTTTTGTGACGTTATGTATTTTGTGACGTCATTTATTTTTGTGACGTTATGTATTTTGTGACGTCATTTATTTTTGTGACGTTATGTATTTTGTGACGTTATGTATTTTGTGACGTCATTTATTTTGGTGACGTTAAGTATTTTGTGACGTCATTTATTTTTGTGACGTTACGTATTTTGTTACGTCATTTATTTTTGTGACGTTATGTATTTTTTGACGTAATTAATATTTTGTGACGTCATTTATTTTTGTGACGTTATGTATGTTGTGACGTCATTTGTTTGTGACGTTATGTATTTTGTGACGTCATTTATTTTTGTGACGTTATGTATTTTGTGACGTCATTTATTTTTGTGACGTTATGTTTTTTTGACGTTATGTATTTTGTGACGTCATTTATTTTTGTGACGTTATGTATTTTTTGACGTAATTTATATTTTGTGACGTCATTTATTTTTGTGACGTTATGTATTTTGTGACGTCTTTTTTTTGTGACGTTATGTATTTTGTGACGTCATTTTTTGTGACGTTATGTATTTTGTGACGTCATTTATTTTTGTGACGTTATGTATTTTGTGACGTCATTTATTTTTGTGACGTTATGTATTTTGTGACGTCATTTATTTTTTTGACGTTATGTATTTTGTGACTTAATTAATTTTTATGACGTCATTTATTTTTGTGACGTTATGTATTTTGTGACGTCATTTATTTTTGTGACGTTATGTATTTTGTGACGTCATTTATTTTTGTGACGTTATGTATTTTGTGACGTCATTTTTTTGACGTTATGTATTTTGTGACGTTATGTATTTTGTGACGTCATTTATTTTTGTGACGTTATGTATTTTGTGACGTTATGTATTTTGTGACGTCATTTATTTTTGTGACGTTATGTATTTTGTGACGTTATGTATTTTGTGACGTAATTTATTTTTGTGACGTTATGTATTTTGTGACGTAATTTATTTTTGTGACGTTATGTATTTTGTGACTTAATTAATTTTTGTGACGTCATTTATTTTCGTGACGTTATGTATTTTTTGACGTCATTTATTTTTGTGACGTTATGCATTTTGTGACGTGATTAATATTTTGTGACGTCATTTATTTTTGTGACGTTATGTATTTTGTGACGTAATTAATATTTTGTGACGTCATTTATTTTGTAACGTTATGTATTTTGTGACGTCATTTATTTTTGTGACGTTATGTATTTTGTGACATCATTTATTTTTGTGACGTTATGTATTTTGTGACGTCATTTATTTTTGTGACGTTATGTATTTTGTGACGTCATTTATTTTTGTGACGTTAAGTATTTTGTCACGTCATTTATTTTTGTGACGTTATGTATTTTGTGACGTCATTTATTTTTGTGACGTTATGTATTGTGTGACGTTATGTATTTTATGACGTCATTTATTTTTGTGACGTTATGTATTTTGTGACGTCATTTATTTTTGTGACGTTATGTATTTTGTGACGTCATTTATTTTTGTGACGTTATGTATTTTGTGACGTCATTTATTTTTGTGACGTTAAGTATTTTGTGACGTCATTTATTTTTGTGACGTTATATATTTTGTGACGTCATTTATTTTTGTGACGTTATGTATTTTGTGACGTTATGTATTTTATTACGTCATTTATTTTTGTGACGTTATGTATTTTGTGACGTTATTTATTTTTATGACGTTATGTATTTTGTGACGTTATGTATTTTGTGACGTCATTTATTTTTGTGACGTTATGTATTTTGTGACGTCATTAATATTTTGTGACGTCATTTATTTTTGTGACGTTATGTATTTTGTGACGTCATTTATTTTTGTGACGTTATGTATTTTGTGACGTCATTTATTTTTGTGACGTTATGTATTTTGTGACGTCATTTATTTTTGTGACGTTATGTTTTTGTGACGTTATGTATTTTGTGACGTCATTTATTTTTGTGACGTTATGTATTTTGTGACGTAATTAATAGTTTGTGACGTCATTTATTATTGTGACGCTATGTATTTTGTGACGTCTTTTTTGTGACGTTATGTAATTTGTGACGTCATTTTTTGTGACGTTATGTATTTTGTGACGTCATTTATTTTTGTGACGTTATGTATTTTGTTACGTCATTTATTTTTGTGACGTTATGTATTTTGTGACGTCATTTATTTTTGTGACGTTATGTATTTTGTGACGTAATTAATTTTTGTGACGTCATTTATTTTTATGAAGTTATGTATTTTGTGACGTCATTTATTTTTGTGACGTTATGTATTTTGTGATGTAATTAATATTTTGTGACGTCATTTATTTTTGTAACGTTATGTATTTTGTGACGTTATGTATTTTGTGACGTTATGTATTTTGTGACGTAATTCATTTTTGTGACGTTATGTATTTTGTGACTTAATTAATTTTTGTGACGTCATTTATTTTTGTGACGTTATGTATTTTGTGACGTCATTTATTTTTGTGACGTTATGTATTTTGTGACGTCATTTATTTTTGTGACGTTATTTATTTTGTGACGTTATGTATTTTATTACGTCATTTATTTTTGTGACGTTATGTATTTTGTGAAGTCATTTATTTTTGTGACGTTATGTATTTTTTGACGTCATTTATTTTTGTGACGTTATGCATTTTGTGACGTGATTAATATTTTGTGACGTCATTTATTTTTGTGACGTTATGTATTTTGTGACGTAATTAATATTTTGTGACGTCATTTATTTTTGTAACGTTATGTATTTTGTGACGTCATTTATTTTTGTGACGTTATGTATTTTGTTACGTCATTTATTTTTGTGACGTTATGTATTTTGTGACGTCATTTATTTTTGTGACGTTATGTATTTTGTGACGTAATTAATTTTTGTGACGTCATTTATTTTTGTGAAGTTATGTATTTTGTGACTTAATTAATTTTTGTGACGTCATTTATTTTTGTGACGTTATGTATTTTGTGACGTCATTTATTTTTGTGACGTTATGTATTTTGTGACGTCATTTATTTTTGTGACGTTATGTATTTTGTGACGTTATGTATTTTGTGACGTCATTTATTTTGGTGACGTTAAGTATTTTGTGACGTCATTTATTTTTGTGACGTTATGTATTTTGTTACGTCATTTATTTTTGTGACGTTATGTATTTTTTGACGTAATTAATATTTTGTGACGTCATTTATTTTTGTGACGTTATGTATTTTGTGACGTCATTTGTTTGTGACGTTATGTATTTTGTGACGTCATTTATTTTTGTGACGTTATGTATTTTGTGACGTCATTTATTTTTGTGACGTTATGTTTTTGTGACGTTATGTATTTTGTGACGTCATTTATTTTTGTGACGTTATGTATTTTTTGACGTAATTAATATTTTGTGACGTCATTTATTTTTGTGACGTTATGTATTTTGTGACGTCATTTATTTTTGTGACGTTAAGTATTTTGTGACGTCATTTATTTTTGTGACGTTATGTATTTTGTGACGTCATTTATTTTTGTGACGTTATGTATTTTGTGACGTCTTTTTTTTGTGACGTTATGTATTTTGTGACGTCATTTTTTGTGACGTTATGTATTTTGTGACGTCATTTATTTTTGTGACGTTATGTATTTTGTGACGTCATTTATTTTTTTGACGTTATGTAATTTGTGACTTAATTAATTTTTGTGACGTCATTTATTTTTGTGACGTTATGTATTTTGTGACGTCATTTATTTTTGTGACGTTATGTATTTTGTGACGTCATTTATTTTTGTGACGTTATGTATTTTCTGACGTCATTTTTTTGACTTTATGTATTTTGTGACGCCATTTATTTTTGTGACGTTATGTATTTTGTGACGTTATGTATTTTGTGACGTAATTTATTTTTGTGACGTTATGTATTTTGTGACGTCATTTATTTTTGTGACGTTATGTATTTTGTGACGTCATTTATTTTTGTGACGTTATGTATTTTGTGACGTTATGTATTTTGTGACGTCATTTATTTTGGTGACGTTAAGTATTTTGTGACGTCATTTATTTTTGTGACGTTATGCATTTTGTGACGTGATTAATATTTTGTGACGTCATTTATTTTTGTGACGTTATGTATTTTGTGACGTAATTAATATTTTGTGACGTCATTTATTTTTGTAACGTTATGTATTTTGTGACGTCATTTTTTTTTGTGACGTTATGTATTTTGTTACGTCATTTATTTTTGTGACGTTATGTATTTTGTGACGTCATTTATTTTTGTGACGTTATGTATTTTGTGACGTAATTAATTTTTGTGACGTCATTTATTTTTGTGAAGTTATGTATTTTGTGACTTAATTAATTTTTGTGACGTCATTTATTTTTGTGACGTTATGTATTTTGTGACTTAATTAATTTTTGTGACGCCATTTATTTTTGTGACGTTATGTATTTTGTGACGTCATTTATTTTTGTGACGTTATGTATTTTGTGACGTCATTTATTTTTGTGACGTTATGTATTTTGTGACGTCATTTATTTTTGTGACGTTATGTATTTTGTGACGTTATGTATTTTGTGACGTCATTTATTTTGGTTACGTTAAGTATTTTGTGACGTCATTTATTTTTGTGACGTTACGTATTTTGTTACGTCATTTATTTTTGTGACGTTATGTATTTTTTGACGTAATTAATATTTTGTGACGTCATTTATTTTTGTGACGTTATGTATGTTGTGACGTCATTTGTTTGTGACGTTATGTATTTTGTGACGTCATTTATTTTTGTGACGTTATGTATTTTGTGACGTCATTTATTTTTGTGACGTTATGTTTTTTTGACGTTATGTATTTTGTGACGTCATTTATTTTTGTGACGTTATGTATTTTTTGACGTAATTAATATTTTGTGACGTCATTTATTTTTGTGACGTTATGTATTTTGTGACGTCTTTTTTTTGTGACGTTATGTATTTTGTGACGTCATTTTTTGTGACGTTATGTATTTTGTGACGTCATTTATTTTTGTGACGTTATGTATTTTGTGACGTCATTTATTTTTGTGACGTTATGTATTTTGTGACGTCATTTATTTTTTTGACGTTATGTATTTTGTGACTTAATTAATTTTTATGACGTCATTTATTTTTGTGACGTTATGTATTTTGTGACGTCATTTATTTTTGTGACGTTATGTATTTTGTGACGTCATTTATTTTTGTGACGTTATGTATTTTGTGACGTCATTTTTTTGACGTTATGTATTTTGTGACGTTATGTATTTTGTGACGTCATTTATTTTTGTGACGTTATGTATTTTGTGACGTTATGTATTTTGTGACGTCATTTATTTTTGTGACGTTATGTATTTTGTGACGTTATGTATTTTGTGACGTAATTTATTTTTGTGACGTTATGTATTTTGTGACGTAATTTATTTTTGTGACGTTATGTATTTTGTGACTTAATTAATTTTTGTGACGTCATTTATTTTCGTGACGTTATGTATTTTTTGACGTCATTTATTTTTGTGACGTTATGCATTTTGTGACGTGATTAATATTTTGTGACGTCATTTATTTTTGTGACGTTATGTATTTTGTGACGTAATTAATATTTTGTGACGTCATTTATTTTGTAACGTTATGTATTTTGTGACGTCATTTATTTTTGTGACGTTATGTATTTTGTGACATCATTTATTTTTGTGACGTTATGTATTTTGTGACGTCATTTATTTTTGTGACGTTATGTATTTTGTGACGTCATTTATTTTTGTGACGTTAAGTATTTTGTCACGTCATTTATTTTTGTGACGTTATGTATTTTGTGACGTCATTTATTTTTGTGACGTTATGTATTGTGTGACGTTATGTATTTTATGACGTCATTTATTTTTGTGACGTTATGTATTTTGTGACGTCATTTATTTTTGTGACGTTATGTATTTTGTGACGTCATTTATTTTTGTGACGTTATGTATTTTGTGACGTCATTTATTTTTGTGACGTTAAGTATTTTGTGACGTCATTTATTTTTGTGACGTTATATATTTTGTGACGTCATTTATTTTTGTGACGTTATGTATTTTGTGACGTTATGTATTTTATTACGTCATTTATTTTTGTGACGTTATGTATTTTGTGACGTTATTTATTTTTATGACGTTATGTATTTTGTGACGTTATGTATTTTGTGACGTCATTTATTTTTGTGACGTTATGTATTTTGTGACGTCATTAATATTTTGTGACGTCATTTATTTTTGTGACGTTATGTATTTTGTGACGTCATTTATTTTTGTGACGTTATGTATTTTGTGACGTCATTTATTTTTGTGACGTTATGTATTTTGTGACGTCATTTATTTTTGTGACGTTATGTTTTTGTGACGTTATGTATTTTGTGACGTCATTTATTTTTGTGACGTTATGTATTTTGTGACGTAATTAATAATTTGTGACGTCATTTATTTTTGTGACGCTATGTATTTTGTGACGTCTTTTTTGTGACGTTATGTAATTTGTGACGTCATTTTTTGTGACGTTATGTATTTTGTGACGTCATTTTTTTTTGTGACGTTATGTATTTTGTTACGTCATTTATTTTTGTGACGTTATGTATTTTGTGACGTCATTTATTTTTGTGACGTTATGTATTTTGTGACGTAATTAATTTTTGTGACGTCATTTATTTTTATGAAGTTATGTATTTTGTGACGTCATTTATTTTTGTGACGTTATGTATTTTGTGACGTTATGTATTTTGTGACGTCATTTATTTTGGTGACGTTAAGTATTTTGTGACGTCATTTATTTTTGTGACGTTATGCATTTTGTGACGTGATTAATATTTTGTGACGTCATTTATTTTTGTGACGTTATGTATTTTGTGACGTTATGTATTTTGTGACGTCATTTATTTTGGTGACGTTAAGTATTTTGTGACGTCATTTATTTTTGTGACGTTATGTATTTTGTGACGTCATTTATTTTTGTGACGTTATGTTTTTGTGACGTTATGTATTTTGTGACGTCATTTATTTTTGTGACGTTATGTATTTTGTGACGTAATTAATAATTTGTGACGTCATTTATTTTTGTGACGCTATGTATTTTGTGACGTCTTTTTTGTGACGTTATGTAATTTGTGACGTCATTTTTTGTGACGTTATGTATTTTGTGACGTCATTTATTTTTGTGACGTTATGTATTTTGTTACGTCATTTATTTTTGTGACGTTATGTATTTTGTGACGTCATTTATTTTTGTGACGTTATGTATTTTGTGACGTAATTAATTTTGTGACGTCATTTATTTTTATGAAGTTATGTATTTTGTGACGTCATTTATTTTTGTGACGTTATGTATTTTGTGACGTTATGTATTTTGTGACGTCATTTATTTTGGTGACGTTAAGTATTTTGTGACGTCATTTATTTTTGTGACGTTATGCATTTTGTGACGTGATTAATATTTTGTGACGTCATTTATTTTTGTGACGTTATGTATTTTGTGACGTAATTAATATTTTGTGACGTCATTTATTTTTGTAACGTTATGTATTTTGTGACGTCATTTATTTTTGTGACGTTATGTATTTTGTTACGTCATTTATTTTTGTGACGTTATGTATTTTGTGACGTCATTTATTTTTGTGACGTTATGTATTTTGTGACGTAATAAATTTTTGTGACGTCATTTATTTTTGTGAAGTTATGTATTTTGTGACTTAATTAATTTTTGTGACGTCATTTATTTTTGTGACGTTATGTATTTTGTGACTTAATTAATTTTTGTGACGCCATTTATTTTTGTGACGTTATGTATTTTGTGACGTCATTTATTTTTGTGACGTTATGTATTTTGTGACGTCATTTATTTTTGTGACGATATGTATTTTGTGACGTTATGTATTTTGTGACGTCATTTATTTTGGTGACGTTAAGTATTTTGTGACGTCATTTATTTTTGTGACGTTACGTATTTTGTTACGTCATTTATTTTTGTGACGTTATGTATTTTTTGACGTAATTAATATTTTGTGACGTCATTTATTTTTGTGACGTTATGTATGTTGTGACGTCATTTGTTTGTGACGTTATGTATTTTGTGACGTCATTTATTTTTGTGACGTTATGTATTTTGTGACGTCATTTATTTTTGTGACGTTATGTTTTTTTGACGTTATGTATTTTGTGACGTCATTTATTTTTGTGACGTTATGTATTTTTTGACGTAATTTATATTTTGTGACGTCATTTATTTTTGTGACGTTATGTATTTTGTGACGTCTTTTTTTTGTGACGTTATGTATTTTGTGACGTCATTTTTTGTGACGTTATGTATTTTGTGACGTCATTTATTTTTGTGACGTTATGTATTTTGTGACGTCATTTATTTTTGTGACGTTATGTATTTTGTGACGTCATTTATTTTTTTGACGTTATGTATTTTGTGACTTAATTAATTTTTATGACGTCATTTATTTTTGTGACGTTATGTATTTTGTGACGTCATTTATTTTTGTGACGTTATGTATTTTGTGACGTCATTTATTTTTGTGACGTTATGTATTTTGTGACGTCATTTTTTTGACGTTATGTATTTTGTGACGTTATGTATTTTGTGACGTCATTTATTTTTGTGACGTTATGTATTTTGTGACGTTATGTATTTTGTGACGTCATTTATTTTTGTGACGTTATGTATTTTGTGACGTTATGTATTTTGTGACGTAATTTATTTTTGTGACGTTATGTATTTTGTGACGTAATTTATTTTTGTGACGTTATGTATTTTGTGACTTAATTAATTTTTGTGACGTCATTTATTTTCGTGACGTTATGTATTTTTTGACGTCATTTATTTTTGTGACGTTATGCATTTTGTGACGTGATTAATATTTTGTGACGTCATTTATTTTTGTGACGTTATGTATTTTGTGACGTAATTAATATTTTGTGACGTCATTTATTTTGTAACGTTATGTATTTTGTGACGTCATTTATTTTTGTGACGTTATGTATTTTGTGACATCATTTATTTTTGTGACGTTATGTATTTTGTGACGTCATTTATTTTTGTGACGTTATGTATTTTGTGACGTCATTTATTTTTGTGACGTTAAGTATTTTGTCACGTCATTTATTTTTGTGACGTTATGTATTTTGTGACGTCATTTATTTTTGTGACGTTATGTATTGTGTGACGTTATGTATTTTATGACGTCATTTATTTTTGTGACGTTATGTATTTTGTGACGTCATTTATTTTTGTGACGTTATGTATTTTGTGACGTCATTTATTTTTGTGACGTTATGTATTTTGTGACGTCATTTATTTTTGTGACGTTAAGTATTTTGTGACGTCATTTATTTTTGTGACGTTATATATTTTGTGACGTCATTTATTTTTGTGACGTTATGTATTTTGTGACGTTATGTATTTTATTACGTCATTTATTTTTGTGACGTTATGTATTTTGTGACGTTATTTATTTTTATGACGTTATGTATTTTGTGACGTTATGTATTTTGTGACGTCATTTATTTTTGTGACGTTATGTATTTTGTGACGTCATTAATATTTTGTGACGTCATTTATTTTTGTGACGTTATGTATTTTGTGACGTCATTTATTTTTGTGACGTTATGTATTTTGTGACGTCATTTATTTTTGTGACGTTATGTATTTTGTGACGTCATTTATTTTTGTGACGTTATGTTTTTGTGACGTTATGTATTTTGTGACGTCATTTATTTTTGTGACGTTATGTATTTTGTGACGTAATTAATAGTTTGTGACGTCATTTATTTTTGTGACGCTATGTATTTTGTGACGTCTTTTTTGTGACGTTATGTAATTTGTGACGTCATTTTTTGTGACGTTATGTATTTTGTGACGTCATTTATTTTTGTGACGTTATGTATTTTGTTACGTCATTTATTTTTGTGACGTTATGTATTTTGTGACGTCATTTATTTTTGTGACGTTATGTATTTTGTGACGTAATTAATTTTTGTGACGTCATTTATTTTTATGAAGTTATGTATTTTGTGACGTCATTTATTTTTGTGACGTTATGTATTTTGTGATGTAATTAATATTTTGTGACGTCATTTATTTTTGTAACGTTATGTATTTTGTGACGTTATGTATTTTGTGACGTTATGTATTTTGTGACGTAATTCATTTTTGTGACGTTATGTATTTTGTGACTTAATTAATTTTTGTGACGTCATTTATTTTTGTGACGTTATGTATTTTGTGACGTCATTTATTTTTGTGACGTTATGTATTTTGTGACGTCATTTATTTTTGTGACGTTATTTATTTTGTGACGTTATGTATTTTATTACGTCATTTATTTTTGTGACGTTATGTATTTTGTGACGTCATTTATTTTTGTGACGTTATGTATTTTTTGACGTCATTTATTTTTGTGACGTTATGCATTTTGTGACGTGATTAATATTTTGTGACGTCATTTATTTTTGTGACGTTATGTATTTTGTGACGTAATTAATATTTTGTGACGTCATTTATTTTTGTAACGTTATGTATTTTGTGACGTCATTTATTTTTGTGACGTTATGTATTTTGTTACGTCATTTATTTTTGTGACGTTATGTATTTTGTGACGTCATTTATTTTTGTGACGTTATGTATTTTGTGACGTAATTAATTTTTGTGACGTCATTTATTTTTGTGAAGTTATGTATTTTGTGACTTAATTAATTTTTTTGACGTCATTTATTTTTGTGACGTTATGTATTTTGTGACGTCATTTATTTTTGTGACGTTATGTATTTTGTGACGTCATTTATTTTTGTGACGTTATGTATTTTGTGACGTTATGTATTTTGTGACGTCATTTATTTTGGTGACGTTAAGTATTTTGTGACGTCATTTATTTTTGTGACGTTATGTATTTTGTTACGTCATTTATTTTTGTGACGTTATGTATTTTTTGACGTAATTAATATTTTGTGACGTCATTTATTTTTGTGACGTTATGTATTTTGTGACGTCATTTGTTTGTGACGTTATGTATTTTGTGACGTCATTTATTTTTGTGACGTTATGTATTTTGTGACGTCATTTATTTTTGTGACGTTATGTTTTTGTGACGTTATGTATTTTGTGACGTCATTTATTTTTGTGACGTTATGTATTTTTTGACGTAATTAATATTTTGTGACGTCATTTATTTTTGTGACGTTATGTATTTTGTGACGTCTTTTTTTTGTGACGTTATGTATTTTGTGACGTCATTTTTTGTGACGTTATGTATTTTGTGACGTCATTTATTTTTGTGACGTTATGTATTTTGTGACGTCATTTATTTTTGTGACGTTATGTATTTTGTGACGTCATTTATTTTTTTGACGTTATGTATTTTGTGACTTAATTAATTTTTATGACGTCATTTATTTTTGTGACGTTATGTATTTTGTGACGTCATTTATTTTTGTGACGTTATGTATTTTGTGACGTCATTTATTTTTGTGACGTTATGTATTTTGTGACGTCATTTTTTGACGTTATGTATTTTGTGACGCCATTTATTTTTGTGACGTTATGTATTTTGTGACGTTATGTATTTTGTGACGTAATTTATTTTTGTGACGTTATGTATTTTGTGACGTAATTTATTTTTGTGACGTTATGTATTTTGTGACTTAATTAATTTTTGTGACGTCATTTATTTTTGTGACGTTATGTATTTTTTGACGTCATTTATTTTTGTGACGTTATGCATTTTGTGACGTGATTAATATTTTGTGACGTCATTTATTTTTGTGACGTTATGTATTTTGTGACGTAATTAATATTTTGTGACGTCATTTATTTTGTAACGTTATGTATTTTGTGACGTCATTTATTTTTGTGATGTTATGTATTTTGTGACATCATTTATTTTTGTGACGTTATGTATTTTGTGACGTCATTTATTTTTGTGACGTTATGTATTTTGTGACGTCATTTATTTTTGTGACGTTAAGTATTTTGTCACGTCATTTATTTTTGTGACGTTATGTATTTTGTGACGTCATTTATTTTTGTGACGTTATGTATTGTGTGACGTTATGTATTTTATGACGTCATTTATTTTTGTGACGTTATGTATTTTGTGACGTCATTTATTTTTGTGACGTTATGTATTTTGTGACGTCATTTATTTTTGTGACGTTATGTATTTTGTGACGTCATTTATTTTTGTGACGTTAAGTATTTTGTGACGTCATTTATTTTTGTGACGTTATGTATTTTGTGACGTCATTTATTTTTGTGACGTTATGTATTTTGTGACGTTATGTATTTTATTACGTCATTTATTTTTGTGACGTTATGTATTTTGTGACGTTATTTATTTTTATGACGTTATGTATTTTGTGACGTCATTTATTTTTGTGACGTTATGTATTTTGTGACGTCATTAATATTTTGTGACGTCATTTATTTTTGTGACGTTATGTATTTTGTGACGTCATTTATTTTTGTGACGTTATGTATTTTGTGACGTCATTTATTTTTGTGACGTTATGTATTTTGTGACGTCATTTATTTTTGTGACGTTATGTTTTTGTGACGTTATGTATTTTGTGACGTCATTTATTTTTGTGACGTTATGTATTTTGTGACGTAATTAATAATTTGTGACGTCATTTATTTTTGTGACGCTATGTATTTTGTGACGTCTTTTTTGTGACGTTATGTAATTTGTGACGTCATTTTTTGTGACGTTATGTATTTTGTGACGTCATTTATTTTTGTGACGCTATGTATTTTGTTACGTCATTTATTTTTGTGACGTCATTTATTTTTGTGACGTTATGTATTTTGTGACGTAATTAATTTTTGTGACGTCATTTATTTTTATGAAGTTATGTATTTTGTGACGTCATTTATTTTTGTGACGTTATGTATTTTGTGATGTAATTAATATTTTGTGACGTCATTTATTTTTGTAACGTTATGTATTTTGTGACGTTATGTATTTTGTGACGTTATGTATTTTGTGACGTAATTCATTTTTGTGACGTTATGTATTTTGTGAATTAATTAATTTTTGTGACGTCATTTATTTTTGTGACGTTATGTATTTTGTGACGTCATTTATTTTTGTGACGTTATGTATTTTGTGACGTCATTTATTTTTGTGACGTTATGTATTTTGTGACGTCATTTATTTTTGTGACGTTATGTATTTTGTGACGTTATGTATTTTATTACGTCAATTATTTTTGTGACGTTATGTATTTTGTGACGTCATTTATTTTTGTGACGTTATGTATTTTGTGACGTCATTTATTTTTGTGACGTTATGTATTTTGTGACGTCATTTATTTTTGTGACGTTAAGTATTTTGTGACGTCATTTATTTTTGTGACGTTATGTATTTTGTGACGTCATTTATTTTTGTGACGTTATGTATTTTGTGACGTTATGTATTTTATGACGTCATTTATTTTTGTGACGTTATGTATTTTGTGACGTCATTTATTTTTGTGACGTTATGTATTTTGTGACGTCATTTATTTTTGTGACGTTATGTATTTTGTGACGTCATTTATTTTTGTGACGTTAAGTATTTTGTGACGTCATTTATTTTTGTGACGTTATGCATTTTGTGACGTCATTTATTTTTGTGACGTTATGTATTTTGTGACGTTATGTATTTTATTACGTCATTTATTTTTGTGACGTTATGTATTTTGTGACGTTATTTATTTTTATGACGTTATGTATTTTGTGACGTTATGTATTTTGTGACGTCATTTATTTTTGTGACGTTATGTATTTTGTGACGTCATTAATATTTTGTGACGTCATTTATTTTTGTGACGTTATGTATTTTGTGACGTCATTTATTTTTATGACGTTATGTATTTTGTGACGTCATTTATTTTTGTGACGTTATGTATTTTGTGACGTCATTTATTTTTGTGACGTTATGTTTTTGTGACGTTATGTATTTTGTGACGTCATTTATTTTTGTGACGTTATGTATTTTGTGACGTAATTAATAATTTGTGACGTCATTTATTTTTGTGACGCTATGTATTTTGTGACGTCTTTTTTGTGACGTTATGTAATTTGTGACGTCATTTTTTTGTGACGTTATGTATTTTGTGACGTCATTTATTTTTGTGACGTTATGTATTTTGTGACGTCATTTATTTTTGTGACGTTATGTATTTTGTGACGTCATTTATTTTTGTGACGTTATGTATTTTGTGACGTCATTTATTTTTGTGACGTTATGTATTTTCTGACGTCATTTTTTTGACGTTATGTATTTTGTGACGCCATTTATTTTTGTGACGTTATGTATTTTGTGACGTTATGTATTTTGTGACGTAATTTATTTTTGTGACGTTATGTATTTTGTGACTTAATTAATTTTTGTGACGTCATTAATTTTTGTGACGTTATGTATTTTTTGACGTCATTTATTTTTGTGACGTTAAGCATTTTCTGACGTGATTAATATTTTGTGACGTCATTTATTTTTGTGACGTTATATATTTTGTGACGTAATTAATATTTTGTGACGTCATTTATTTTTGTAACGTTATGTATTTTGTGACGTCATTTATTTTTGTGACGTTATGTATTTTGTGACGTAATTAATTTTTGTGACGTCATTTATTTTTGTGAAGTTATGTATTTTGTGACTTAATTAATTTTTGTGACGTCATTTATTTTTGTGACGTTATGTATTTTGTGACGTCATTTATTTTTGTGACGTTATGTATTTTGTGACGTCATTTATTTTTGTGACGTTATGTATTTTGTGACGTTATGTATTTTGTGACGTCATTTATTTTGGTGACGTTAAGTATTTTGTGACGTCATTTATTTTTGTGACGTTATGTATTTTGTTACGTCATTTATTTTTGTGACGTTATGTATTTTTTGACGTAATTAATATTTTGTGACGTCATTTATTTTTGTGACGTTATGTATTTTGTGACGTCATTTGTTTGTGACGTTATGTATTTTGTGACGTCATTTATTTTTGTGACGTTATGTATTTTGTGACGTCATTTATTTTTGTGACGTTATGTTTTTGTGACGTTATGTATTTTGTGACGTCATTTATTTTTGTGACGTTATGTATTTTTTGACGTAATTAATATTTTGTGACGTCATTTATTTTTGTGACGTTATGTATTTTGTGACGTCTTTTTTTTGTGACGTTATGTATTTTGTGACGTCATTTTTTGTGACGTTATGTATTTTGTGACGTCATTTATTTTTGTGACGTTATGTATTTTGTGACGTCATTTATTTTTGTGACGTTATGTATTTTGTGACGTCATTTATTTTTTTGACGTTATGTATTTTGTGACTTAATTAATTTTTATGACGTCATTTATTTTTGTGACGTTATGTATTTTGTGACGTCATTTATTTTTGTGACGTTATGTATTTTGTGACGTCATTTTTTTGACGTTATGTATTTTGTGACGCCATTTATTTTTGTGACGTTATGTATTTTGTGACGTTATGTATTTTGTGACGTAATTTATTTTTGTGACGTTATGTATTTTGTGACGTAATTTATTTTTGTGACGTTATGTATTTTGTGACTTAATTTATTTTTGTGACGTCATTTATTTTTGTGACGTTATGTATTTTTTGACTTCATTTATTTTTGTGACGTTATGCATTTTGTGACGTGATTAATATTTTGTGACGTCATTTATTTTTGTGACGTTATGTATTTTGTGACGTAATTAATATTTTGTGACGTCATTTATTTTGTAACGTTATGTATTTTGTGACGTCATTTATTTTTGTGACGTTATGTATTTTGTGACATCATTTATTTTTGTGACGTTATGTATTTTGTGACGTCATTTATTTTTGTGACGTTATGTATTTTGTGACGTCATTTATTTTTGTGACGTTAAGTATTTTGTCACGTCATTTATTTTTGTGACGTTATGTATTTTGTGACGTCATTTATTTTTGTGACGTTATGTATTGTGTGACGTTATGTATTTTATGACGTCATTTATTTTTGTGACGTTATGTATTTT
The DNA here is from genome assembly GCA_035578135.1 of Flexamia atlantica. NCBI lineage: Eukaryota > Metazoa > Arthropoda > Insecta > Hemiptera > Cicadellidae > Flexamia > Flexamia atlantica. The sequence goes on along the minus strand of JAQJVK010000127.1, from coordinate 102,186 downwards.
GTGACGTCATTTATTTTTGTGACGTTATGTATTTTGTGACGTCATTTATTTTTGTGACGTTATGTATTTTGTGACGTCATTTATTTTTGTGACGTTAAGTATTTTGTGACGTCATTTATTTTTGTGACGTTATGTATTTTGTGACGTCATTTATTTTTGTGACGTTATGTATTTTGTGACGTTATGTATTTTATTACGTCATTTATTTTTGTGACGTTATGTATTTTGTGACGTTATTTATTTTTATGACGTGATGTACTTTGTGACGTCATTTATTTTTGTGACGTTATGTATTTTGTGACGTCATTAATATTTTGTGACGTCATTTATTTTTGTGACGTTATGTATTTTGTGACGTCATTTATTTTTGTGACGTTATGTATTTTGTGACGTCATTTATTTTTGTGACGTTATGTATTTTGTGACGTCATTTATTTTTGTGACGTTATGTTTTTGTGACGTTATGTATTTTGTGACGTCATTTATTTTTGTGACGTTATGTATTTTGTGACGTAATTAATAATTTGTGACGTCATTTATTTTTGTGACGCTATGTATTTTGTGACGTCTTTTTTGTGACGTTATGTAATTTTTGACGTCATTTTTTGTGACGTTATGTATTTTGTGACGTCATTTATTTTTGTGACGCTATGTATTTTGTTACGTCATTTATTTTTGTGACGTCATTTATTTTTGTGACGTTATGTATTTTGTGACGTAATTAATTTTTGTGACGTCATTTATTTTTATGAAGTTATGTATTTTGTGACGTCATTTATTTTTGTGACGTTATGTATTTTGTGATGTAATTAATATTTTGTGACGTCATTTATTTTTGTAACGTTATGTATTTTGTGACGTTATGTATTTTGTGACGTTATGTATTTTGTGACGTAATTCATTTTTGTGACGTTATGTATTTTGTGAATTAATTAATTTTTGTGACGTCATTTATTTTTGTGACGTTATGTATTTTGTGACGTCATTTATTTTTGTGACGTTATGTATTTTGTGACGTCATTTATTTTTGTGACGTTATGTATTTTGTGACGTCATTTATTTTTGTGACGTTATGTATTTTGTGACGTTATGTATTTTATTACGTCATTTATTTTTGTGACGTTATGTATTTTGTGACGTCATTTATTTTTGTGACGTTATGTATTTTGTGACGTCATTTATTTTTGTGACGTTATGTATTTTGTGACGTCATTTATTTTTGTGACGTTAAGTATTTTGTGACGTCATTTATTTTTGTGACGTTATGTATTTTGTGACGTCATTTATTTTTGTGACGTTATGTATTTTGTGACGTTATGTATTTTATGACGTCATTTATTTTTGTGACGTTATGTATTTTGTGACGTCATTTATTTTTGTGACGTTATGTATTTTGTGACGTCATTTATTTTTGTGACGTTATGTATTTTGTGACGTCATTTATTTTTGTGACGTTAAGTATTTTGTGACGTCATTTATTTTTGTGACGTTATGCATTTTGTGACGTCATTTATTTTTGTGACGTTATGTATTTTGTGACGTTATGTATTTTATTACGTCATTTATTTTTGTGACGTTATGTATTTTGTGACGTTATTTATTTTTATGACGTTATGTATTTTGTGACGTTATGTATTTTGTGACGTCATTTATTTTTGTGACGTTATGTATTTTGTGACGTCATTAATATTTTGTGACGTCATTTATTTTTGTGACGTTATGTATTTTGTGACGTCATTTATTTTTGTGACGTTATGTATTTTGTGACGTCATTTATTTTTGTGACGTTATGTATTTTGTGACGTCATTTATTTTTGTGACGTTATGTTTTTGTGACGTTATGTTTTTGTGACGTTATGTATTTTGTGACGTCATTTATTTTTGTGACGTTATGTATTTTGTGACGTAATTAATAATTTGTGACGTCATTTATTTTTGTGACGCTATGTATTTTGTGACGTCTTTTTTGTGACGTTATGTAATTTGTGACGTCATTTTTTTGTGACGTTATGTATTTTGTGACGTCATTTATTTTTGTGACGTTATGTATTTTGTGACGTCATTTATTTTTGTGACGTTATGTATTTTGTGACGTCATTTATTTTTGTGACGTTATGTATTTTGTGACGTCATTTATTTTTGTGACGTTATGTATTTTCTGACGTCATTTTTTTGACGTTATGTATTTTGTGACGCCATTTATTTTTGTGACGTTATGTATTTTGTGACGTTATGTATTTTGTGACGTAATTTATTTTTGTGACGTTATGTATTTTGTGACTTAATTAATTTTTGTGACGTCATTAATTTTTGTGACGTTATGTATTTTTTGACGTCATTTATTTTTGTGACGTTAAGCATTTTGTGACGTGATTAATATTTTGTGACGTCATTTATTTTTGTGACGTTATATATTTTGTGACGTAATTTATATTTTGTGACGTCATTTATTTTTGTAACGTTATGTATTTTGTGACGTCATTTATTTTTGTGACGTTATGTATTTTGTGACATCATTTATTTTTGTGACGTTATATATTTTGTGACGTCATTTATTTTTGTGACGTTATGTATTTTGTGACGTCATTTATTTTTGTGACGTTAAGTATTTTGTGACGTCATTTATTTTTGTGACGTTATGTATTTTGTGACGTCATTTATTTTTGTGAATTTATGTATTTTGTGACGTTATGTATTTTATGACGTCATTTATTTTTGTGACGTTATGTATTTTGTGACGTCATATATTTTTGTGACGTTATGTATTTTGTGACGTCATTTATTTTTGTGACGTTATGTATTTTGTGACGTCATTTATTTTTGTGACGTTAAGTATTTTGTGACGTCATTTATTTTTGTGACGTTATGTATTTTGTGACGTCATTTATTTTTGTGACGTTATGTATTTTATGACGTCATTTATTTTTGTGACGTTATGTATTTTGTGACGTTATTTATTTTTATGACGTTATGTATTTTGTGACGTTATGTATTTTGTGACGTCATTTAATTTTGTGACGTTATGTATTTTGTGACGTAATTAATATTTTGTGACGTCATTTATTTTTGTGAAGTTATGTATTTTGTGACGTAATTAATTTTTGTGACGTCATTTATTTTTGTGAAGTTATGTATTTTGTGACTTAATTAATTTTTGTGTCGTCATTTATTTTTGTGACGTTATGTATTTTGTGACGTCATTTATTTTTGTGACGTTATGTATTTTGTGACGTCATTTATTTTTGTGACGTTATGTATTTTGTGACGTCATTTATTTTTTTGACGTTATGTATTTTGTGACGCCATTTATTTTTGTGACGTTATGTATTTTGTGACGTTATGTATTTTGTGACGTTATGTATTTTGTGACGTAATTCATTTTTGTGACGTTATGTATTTTGTGACTTAATTAATTTTTGTGACGTCATTTATTTTTGTGACGTTATGTATTTTGTGACGTCATTTATTTTTGTGACGTTATGTATTTTGTGACGTCATTTATTTTTGTGACGTTATGTATTTTGTGACGTCATTTATTTTTTGACGTTATGTATTTTGTGACGTCATTTATTTTTGTGAAGTTATGTATTTTGTGACGTCATTTATTTTTGTGACGTTATGTATTTTTTGACGTAATTAATATTTTGTGACGTCATTTATTTTTGTGACGTTATGTATTTTGTGACGTCATTTATTTTTGTGACGTTATGTATTTTGTGACGTCATTTATTTTTGTGACGTTATGTATTTTGTGACTTCATTTATTTTTGTGACGTTAAGTATTTTGTGACGTTATGTATTTTGTGACGTCATTTATTTTTGTGACGTTATGTATTTTGTGACGTCATTAATATTTTGTGACGTCATTTATTTTTGTGAAGTTATGTATTTTGTGACGTCATTTATTTTTGTGACGTTATGTATTTTTTGACGTAATTAATATTTTGTGACGTCATTTATTTTTGTGACGTTATGTATTTTGTGACGTCATTTATTTTTGTGACGTTAAGTATTTTGTGACGTTATGTATTTTGTGACGTCATTTATTTTTGTGACGTTATGTATTTTGTGACGTCATTAATATTTTGTATTATTATTGTATATTATTATATAACGTCACAAAAAAAAGACGTCACAAAATACATAACGTCACAAAAATAAATGACGTCACAAAATATTAATTACGTCGAAAAATACATAACGTCACAAAAATAAATGACGTCACAAAATACATAACGTCACAATAATAAATGACGTCACAAAATACATAACGTCAAAAAATAAATGACGTCACAAAATACATAACGTCACAAAAATAAATGACGTCACAAAATACATAACGTCACAAAAATAAATGACGTCACAAAATACATAACGTCACAAAAATAAATGACGTCACAAAAATTAATTAAGTCACAAAATACATAACGTCACAAAAATTAATTAATTCACAAAATACATAACGTCACAAAAATAAATTACGTCACAAAATACATAACGTCACAAAATACATAACGTCACAAAAATAAATGGCGTCACGAAATACATAACGTCAAAAAAATGACGTCACAAAATACATAACGTCACAAAAATAAATGACGTCACAAAATACATAACGTCACAAAAATAAATGACGTCACAAAATACATAACGTCACAAAAATAAATGACGTCACAAAAATTAATTAAGTCACAAAATACATAACGTCAAAAAAATAAATGACGTCACAAAATACATAACGTCACAAAAATAAATGACGTCACAAAATACATAACGTCACAAAAATAAATGACGTCACAAAATACATAACGTCACAAAAATAAATGACGTCACAAAATACATAACGTCACAAAAATGAGTCACAAAATACATAACGTCACAAAAAAAAGACGTCACAAAATACATAACGTCACAAAAATAAATGACGTCACAAAATATTAATTACGTAAAAAAATACATAACGTCACAAAAATAAATGACGTCACAAAATACATAACGTCACAAAAATAAATGACGTCACAAAATACATAACGTCAAAAAATAAATGACGTCACAAAAATAAATGACGTAACAAAATACATAACGTCACAAAAATAAATGACGTCACAAAATACTTAACGTCACAAAAATAAATGACGTCACAAAATACATAACGTCACAAAAATAAATGACGTCACAAAATACATAACGTCACAAAAATAAATGACGTCACAAAATACATAACGTCACAAAAATAAATGACGTCACAAAATACATAACGTCACAAAAATAAATGACGTCACAAAATACATAACGTCACAAAAATAAATGACGTCACAAAATATAATTTACTTCACAAAATACATAACGTCACAAAAATAAATGACGTCACAAAATATTAATCACGTCACAAAATGCATAACGTCACAAAATAAATGACGTCAAAAAATACATAACGTCACAAAAATAAATGACGTCACAAAATACATAACGTCACAAAAATAAATGACGTCACAAAATACATAACGTCACAAAAATAAATGACGTCACAAAATACATAACGTCACAAAAATAAATGACGTCACAAAAATTAATTAAGTCACAAAATACATAACGTCACAAAAATGAATTACGTCACAAAATACATAACGTCACAAAATACATAACGTCACAAAATACATAACGTCACAAAAAAAATGGCGACACAAAATACATAACGTCAAAAAAATAAATGACGTCACAAAATACATAACGTCACAAAAATAAATGACGTCACAAAATACATAACGTCACAAAAAAATGACGTCACAAAATACATAACGTCACAAAAATAAATGACGTCACAAAATACAAAACGTCACAAAATACATAACGTCACAAAAATAAATGACGTAACAAAATACATAACGTCAAAAAAATAAATGACGTCACAAAATACTTAACGTCACAAAAATAAATGACGTCACAAAATACATAACGTCAGAAAAATAAATGACGTCACAAAATACATAACGTCACAAAAATAAATGACGTCACAAAATACATAACGTCACAAAAATAAATGACGTCACAAAATACATAACGTCACAAAAATAAATGACGTCACAAAATATAATTTACGTCACAAAATACATAACGTCACAAAAATAAATGACGTCACAAAATATTAATCACGTCACAAAATGCATAACGTCACAAAATAAATGACGTCAAAAAATACATAACGTCACAAACATAAATGACGTCACAAAATACATAACGTCACAAAAATAAATGACGTCACAAAATACATAACGTCAAAAAAATAAATGACGTCACAAAATACATAACGTCACAAAAATAAATGACGTCACAAAATACATAACGTCACAAAAATAAATGACGTCACAAAATACATAACGTCACAAAAATAAATGACGTCACAAAAATTAATTAAGTCACAAAATACATAACGTCACAAAAATGAATTACGTCACAAAATACATAACGTCACAAAATACATAACGTCACAAAATACATAACGTCAACAAAATAAATGGCGTCACAAAATACATAACGTCAAAAAAATAAATGACGTCACAAAATACATAACGTCACAAAAATAAATGACGTCACAAAATACATAGCGTCACAAAAAAATGACGTCACAAAATACATAACGTCACAAAAATAAATGACGTCACAAAATACAAAACGTCACAAAATACATAACGTCACAAAAATAAATGACGTAACAAAATACATAACGTCACAAAAATAAATGACGTCACAAAATACTTAACATCACAAAAATAAATGACGTCACAAAATACATAACGTCACAAAAATAAATGACGTCACAAAATACATAACGTCACAAAAATAAATGACGTCACAAAATACATAACGTCACAAAAATAAATGACGTCACAAAATACATAACGTCACAGAAATAAATGAAGTCACAAAAATTAATTAAGTCACAATATACATAACGTCAAAAAAATAAATGACGTCACAAAATACATAACGTCACAAAAATAAATGACGTCACAAAATACATAACGTCACAAAAATAAATGACGTCACAAAATACATAACGTCACAAAATACATAACGTCACAAAAAAAAGTCGTCACAAAATACATAACGTCACAAAAATAAATGACGTCACAAAATATTAATTACGTCACAAAATACATAACGTCACAAAAAAATGACGTCACAAAATTCATAACGTCACAAAAATAAATGACGTCACAAAATACAAAACGTCACAAAATACATAACGTCACAAAAATAAGTGACGTAACAAAATACATAACGTCACAAAAATAAATGACGTCACAAAATACATAACGTCAAAAAAATAAATGACGTCACAAAATACATAACGTCACAAAAATAAATGACGTCACAAAATTCATAACGTCACAAAAATAAATGACGTCACAAAATACAAAACGTCACAAAATACATAACGTCACAAAAATAAGTGACGTAACAAAATACATAACGTCACAAAAATAAATGACGTCGCAAAATACTTAACGTCACAAAAATAAATGACGTCACAAAATACATAACGTCACAAAAATAAATGACGTCACAAAATACATAACGTCACAAAAATAAATGACGTCACAAAATACATAACGTCACAAAAATAAATGACGTCACAAAATATAATTTACTTCACAAAATACATAACGTCACAAAAATAAATGACGTCACAAAATATTAATCACGTCACAAAATACATAACGTCACAAAAATAAATGACGTCACAAAATACATAACGTCACAAAAATAAATGACGTCACAAAATACATAACGTCACAAAAAATGACGTCACAAAATACATAACGTCACAAAAAAAAGTCGTCACAAAATACATAACGTCACAAAAATAAATGACGTCACAAAATATTAATTACGTCACAAAATACATAACGTCACAAAAAAATGACGTCAAAAAATACATAACGTCACAAAAATAAATGACGTCACAAAATACAAAACGTCACAAAATACATAACGTCACAAAAATAAATGACGTAACAAAATACATAACGTCACAAAAATAAATGACGTCACAAAATACTTAACGTCACAAAAATAAATGACGTCACAAAATAATAATTACGTCAAAAAATACATAACGTCACAAAAAAAAGACGTTACAAAATACATAACGTCACAAAAATAAATGACGTCACAAAATACATAACGTCACAAAAATAAATGACGTCACAAAATACATAACGTCACAAAAATAAATGACGTCACAAAATATAATTTACGTCACAAAATACATAACGTCACAAAAATAAATGACGTCACAAAATATTAATCACGTCACAAAATAAATGACGTCAAAAAATACATAACGTCACAAACATAAATGACGTCACAAAATACATAACGTCACAAAAATAAATGACGTCACAAAATACATAACGTCAAAAAAATAAATGACGTCACAAAATACATAACGTCACAAAAATAAATGACGTCACAAAATACATAACGTCACAAAAATAAATGACGTCACAAAATACATAACGTCACAAAAATAAATGACGTCACAAAAATTAATTAAGTCACAAAATACATAACGTCACAAAAATGAATTACGTCACAAAATACATAACGTCACAAAATACATAACGTCAACAAAATAAATGGCGTCACAAAATACATAACGTCAAAAAAATAAATGACGTCACAAAATACATAACGTCACAAAAATAAATGACGTCACAAAATACATAACGTCACAAAAAAATGACGTCACAAAATACATAACGTCACAAAAATAAATGACGTCACAAAATACAAAACGTCACAAAATACATAACGTCACAAAAATAAATGACGTAACAAAATACATAACGTCACAAAAATAAATGACGTCACAAAATACTTAACATCACAAAAATAAATGACGTCACAAAATACATAACGTCACAAAAATAAATGACGTCACAAAATACATAACGTCACAAAAATAAATGACGTCACAAAATACATAACGTCACAAAAATAAATGACGTCACAAAATACATAACGTCACAGAAATACATGAAGTCACAAAAATTAATTAAGTCACAATATACATAACGTCAAAAAAATAAATGACGTCACAAAATACATAACGTCACAAAAATAAATGACGTCACAAAATACATAACGTCACAAAAATAAATGACGTCACAAAATACATAACGTCACAAAAAATGACGTCACAAAATACATAACGTCACAAAAAAAAGTCGTCACAAAATACATAACGTCACAAAAATAAATGACGTCACAAAATATTAATTACGTCACAAAATACATAACGTCACAAAAAAAATGACGTCACAAAATTCATAACGTCACAAAAATAAATGACGTCACAAAATACAAAACGTCACAAAATTAATAACGTCACAAAAATAAGTGACGTAACAAAATACATAACGTCACAAAAATAAATGACGTCACAAAATACATAACGTCAAAAAAATAAATGACGTCACAAAATACATAACGTCACAAAAATAAATGACGTCACAAAATTCATAACGTCACAAAAATAAATGACGTCACAAAATACAAAACGTCACAAAATACATAACGTCACAAAAATAAGTGACGTAACAAAATACATAACGTCACAAAAATAAATGACGTCGCAAAATACTTAACGTCACAAAAATAAATGACGTCACAAAATACATAACGTCACAAAAATAAATGACGTCACAAAATACATAACGTCACAAAAATAAATGACGTCACAAAATACATAACGTCACAAAAATAAATGACGTCACAAAATATAATTTACTTCACAAAATACATAACGTCACAAAAATAAATGACGTCACAAAATATTAATCACGTCACAAAATACATAACGTCACAAAAATAAATGACGTCACAAAATACATAACGTCACAAAAATAAATGACGTCACAAAATACATAACGTCACAAAAAATGACGTCACAAAATACATAACGTCACAAAAAAAAGTCGTCACAAAATACATAACGTCACAAAAATAAATGACGTCACAAAATATTAATTACGTCACAAAATACATAACGTCACAAAAAAAATGACGTCACAAAATACATAACGTCACAAAAATAAATGACGTCACAAAATACTTAACGTCACAAAAATAAATGACGTCACAAAATAATAATTACGTCAAAAAATACATAACGTCACAAAAAAAAGACGTTACAAAATACATAACGTCACAAAAATAAATGACGTCACAAAATACATAACGTCACAAAAATAAATGGAGTCACAAAATACATAACTTCACAAAAATAAATAACGTCACAAAAATTGATTACGTCACAAAATACATAATGTACTAAAAATAAATGACGCCACAAAATACATAACGTCACAAACATTAATGACGTCACAAAATTCATAACGTCACAAAAATAAATAGCGTCACAAAATACATAACGTCACAAAATAAATGACGTCACAAAATACATAACGTCACAAAAATAAATGGCGTCACAAAAATTAATTAAGTCACAAAATACATAACGTCACAAAAATAAATGACGTCACAAAAATTAATTAAGTCACAAAATACATAACTTCACAAAAATAAATGACGTCACAAAAATTAATTACGTCACAAAATACATAAAGTCACAAAAATAAATGACGTCACAAAATACATAACGTCTCAAAAATAAATGACGTAACAAAATACATAACGTCACAAAAATAAATGACGTCACAAAATACATAACGTCACAAAAATAAATGACGTCACAAAATACATAACGTCACAAAATGCATAACGTCACAAAATAAATGACGTCAAAAAATACATAACGTCACAAAAATAAATGACGTCACAAAATACATAACGTCACAAAAATAAATGACGTCACAAAATACATAACGTCACAAAAATAAATGACGTCACAAAATACATAACGTCACAAAAATAAATGACGTCACAAAAATTAATTAAGTCACAAAATACATAACGTCACAAAAATGAATTACGTCACAAAATACATAACGTCACAAAATACATAACGTCACAAAAAAAATGGCGACACAAAATACATAACGTCAAAAAAATAAATGACGTCACAAAATACATAACGTCACAAAAATAAATGACGTCACAAAATACAAAACGTCACAAAATACATAACGTCACAAAAATAAATGACGTAACAAAATACATAACGTCAAAAAAATAAATGACGTCACAAAATACTTAACGTCACAAAAATAAATGACGTCCCAAAATACATAACGTCACAAAAATAAATGACGTCACAAAATACATAACGTCACAAAAATAAATGACGTCACAAAATACATAACGTCACAAAAATAAATGACGTCACAAAATACATAACGTCACAAAAATAAATGACGTCACAAAATATAATTTACGTCACAAAATACATAACGTCACAAAAATAAATGACGTCACAAAATATTAATCACGTCACAAAATGCATAACGTCACAAAATAAATGACGTCAAAAAATACATAACGTCACAAACATAAATGACGTCACAAAATACATAACGTCACAAAAATAAATGACGTCACAAAATACATAACGTCAAAAAAATAAATGACGTCACAAAATACATAACGTCACAAAAATAAATGACGTCACAAAATACATAACGTCACAAAAATAAATGACGTCACAAAATACATAACGTCACAAAAATAAATGACGTCACAAAAATTAATTAAGTCACAAAATACATAACGTCACAAAAATGAATTACGTCACAAAATACATAACGTCACAAAATACATAACGTCACAAAATACATAACGTCAACAAAATAAATGGCGTCACAAAATACATAACGTCAAAAAAATAAATGACGTCACAAAATACATAACGTCACAAAAATAAATGACGTCACAAAATACATAACGTCACAAAAAAATGACGTCACAAAATACATAACGTCACAAAAATAAATGACGTCACAAAATACAAAACGTCACAAAATACATAACGTCACAAAAATAAATGACGTAACAAAATACATAACGTCACAAAAATAAATGACGTCACAAAATACTTAACATCACAAAAATACATAACGTCACAAAAATAAATGACGTCACAAAATACATAACGTCACAAAAATAAATGACGTCACAAAATACATAACGTCACAAAAATAAATGACGTCACAAAATACATAACGTCACAGAAATAAATGAAGTCACAAAAATTAATTAAGTCACAATATACATAACGTCAAAAAAATAAATGACTTCACAAAATACATAACGTCACAAAAATAAATGACGTCACAAAATACATAACGTCACAAAAATAAATGACGTCACAAAATACATAACGTCACAAAAAATGACGTCACAAAATACATAACGTCACAAAAAAAAGTCGTCACAAAATACATAACGTCACAAAAATAAATGACGTCACAAAATATTAATTACGTCACAAAATACATAACGTCACAAAAAAAATGACGTCACAAAATTCATAACGTCACAAAAATAAATGACGTCACAAAATACAAAACGTCACAAAATACATAACGTCACAAAAATAAGTGACGTAACAAAATACATAACGTCACAAAAATAAATGACGTCACAAAATACATAACGTCAAAAAAATAAATGACGTCACAAAATACATAACGTCACAAAAATAAATGACGTCACAAAATTCATAACGTCACAAAAATAAATGACGTCACAAAATACAAAACGTCACAAAATACATAACGTCACAAAAATAAGTGACGTAACAAAATACATAACGTCACAAAAATAAATGACGTCGCAAAATACTTAACGTCACAAAAATAAATGACGTCACAAAATACATAACGTCACAAAAATAAATGACGTCACAAAATACATAACGTCACAAAAATAAATGACGTCACAAAATACATAACGTCACAAAAATAAATGACGTCACAAAATATAATTTACTTCACAAAATACATAACGTCACAAAAATAAATGACGTCACAAAATATTAATCACGTCACAAAATACATAACGTCACAAAAATAAATGACGTCACAAAATACATAACGTCACAAAAATAAATGACGTCACAAAATACATAACGTCACAAAAAATGACGTCACAAAATACATAACGTCACAAAAAAAAGTCGTCACAAAATACATAACGTCACAAAAATAAATGACGTCACAAAATATTAATTACGTCACAAAATACATAACGTCACAAAAAAAATGACGTCACAAAATACATAACGTCAAAAAAATAAATGACGTCACAAAATACATAACGTCACAAAAATAAATGACGTCACAAAATACATAGCGTCACAAAAAAATGACGTCACAAAATACATAACGTCACAAAAATAAATGACGTCACAAAATACAAAACGTCACAAAATACATAACGTCACAAAAATAAATGACGTAACAAAATACATAACGTCACAAAAATAAATGACGTCACAAAATACTTAACATCACAAAAATAAATGACGTCACAAAATACATAACGTCACAAAAATAAATGACGTCACAAAATACATAACGTCACAAAAATAAATGACGTCACAAAATACATAACGTCACAAAAATAAATGACGTCACAAAATACATAACGTCACAGAAATAAATGAAGTCACAAAAATTAATTAAGTCACAATATACATAACGTCAAAAAAATAAATGACGTCACAAAATACATAACGTCACAAAAATAAATGACGTCACAAAATACATAACGTCACAAAAATAAATGACGTCACAAAATACATAACGTCACAAAAAATGACGTCACAAAATACATAACGTCACAAAAAAAAGTCGTCACAAAATACATAACGTCACAAAAATAAATGACGTCACAAAATATTAATTACGTCACAAAATACATAACGTCACAAAAAAAATGACGTCACAAAATTCATAACGTCACAAAAATAAATGACGTCACAAAATACAAAACGTCACAAAATACATAACGTCACAAATATAAGTGACGTAACAAAATACATAACGTCACAAAAATAAATGACGTCACAAAATACATAACGTCAAAAAAATAAATGACGTCACAAAATACATAACGTCACAAAAATAAATGACGTCACAAAATACATAACGTCACAAAAATAAATGACGTCACAAAATACATAACGTCACAAAAAATGACGTCACAAAATACATAACGTCACAAAAAAAAGTCGTCACAAAATACATAACGTCACAAAAATAAATGACGTCACAAAATATTAATTACGTCACAAAATACATAACGTCACAAAAAAAATGACGTCACAAAATACATAACGTCACAAAAATAAATGACGTCACAAAATACAAAACGTCACAAAATACATAACGTCACAAAAATAAATGACGTAACAAAATACATAACGTCACAAAAATAAATGACGTCACAAAATACTTAACGTCACAAAAATAAATGACGTCACAAAATAATAATTACGTCAAAAAATACATAACGTCACAAAAAAAGACGTTACAAAATACATAACGTCACAAAAATAAATGACGTCACAAAATACATAACGTCACAAAAATAAATGACGTCACAAAATAAATAACGTCACAAAAATAAATGACGTCACAAAATATAATTTACGTCACAAAATACATAACGTCACAAAAATAAATGACGTCACAAAATATTAATCACGTCACAAAATAAATGACGTCAAAAAATACATAACGTCACAAACATAAATGACGTCACAAAATACATAATGTCACAAAAATAAATGACGTCACAAAATACATAACGTCAAAAAAATAAATGACGTCACAAAATACATAACGTCACAAAAATAAATGACGTCACAAAATACATAACGTCACAAAAATAAATGACGTCACAAAATACATAACGTCACAAAAATAAATGACGTCACAAACATTAATTAAGTCACAAAATACATAACGTCACAAAAATGAATTACGTCACAAAATACATAACGTCACAAAATACATAACGTCACAAAATACATAACGTCAACAAAATAAATGGCGTCACAAAATACATAACGTCAAAAAAATAAATGACGTCACAAAATACATAACGTCACAAAAATAAATGACGTCACAAAATACATAACGTCACAAAAAAATGACGTCACAAAATACATAACGTCACAAAAATAAATGACGTCACAAAATACAAAACGTCACAAAATACATAACGTCACAAAAATAAATGACGTAACAAAATACATAACGTCACAAAAATAAATGACGTCACAAAATACTTAACATCACAAAAATAAATGACGTCACAAAATACATAACGTCACAAAAATAAATGACGTCACAAAATACATAACGTCACAAAAATAAATGACGTCACAAAATACATAACGTCACAAAAATAAATGACGTCACAAAATACATAACGTCACAGAAATAAATGAAGTCACAAAAATTAATTAAGTCACAATATACATAACGTCAAAAAAATAAATGACGTCACAAAATACATAACGTCACAAAAATAAATGACGTCACAAAATACATAACGTCACAAAAATAAATGACGTCACAAAATACATAACGTCACAAAAAATGACGTCACAAAATACATAACGTCACAAAAAAAAGTCGTCACAAAATACATAACGTCACAAAAATAAATGACGTCACAAAATATTAATTACGTCACAAAATACATAACGTCACAAAAAAAATGACGTCACAAAATTCATAACGTCACAAAAATAAATGACGTCACAAAATACAAAACGTCACAAAATTAATAACGTCACAAAAATAAGTGACGTAACAAAATACATAACGTCACAAAAATAAATGACGTCACAAAATACATAACGTCAAAAAAATAAATGACGTCACAAAATACATAACGTCACAAAAATAAATGACGTCACAAAATTCATAACGTCACAAAAATAAATGACGTCACAAAATACAAAACGTCACAAAATACATAACGTCACAAAAATAAGTGACGTAACATAATACATAACGTCACAAAAATAAATGACGTCGCAAAATACTTAACGTCACAAAAATAAATGACGTCACAAAATACATAACGTCACAAAAATAAATGACGTCACAAAATACATAACGTCACAAAAATAAATGACGTCACAAAATACATAACGTCACAAAAATAAATGACGTCACAAAATATAATTTACTTCACAAAATACATAACGTCACAAAAATAAATGACGTCACAAAATATTAATCACGTCACAAAATACATAACGTCACAAAAATAAATGACGTCACAAAATACATAACGTCACAAAAATAAATGACGTCACAAAATACATAACGTCACAAAAAATGACGTCACAAAATACATAACGTCACAAAAAAAAGTCGTCACAAAATACATAACGTCACAAAAATAAATGACGTCACAAAATATTAATTACGTCACAAAATACATAACGTCACAAAAAAAATGACGTCACAAAATACATAACGTCACAAAAATAAATGACGTCACAAAATACTTAACGTCACAAAAATAAATGACGTCACAAAATAATAATTACGTCAAAAAATACATAACGTCACAAAAAAAAGACGTTACAAAATACATAACGTCACAAAAATAAATGACGTCACAAAATACATAACGTCACAAAAATAAATGGAGTCACAAAATACATAACTTCACAAAAATAAATAACGTCACAAAAATTGATTACGTCACAAAATACATAATGTACTAAAAATAAATGACGCCACAAAATACATAACGTCACAAACATTAATGACGTCACAAAATTCATAACGTCACAAAAATAAATAGCGTCACAAAATACATAACGTCACAAAATAAATGACGTCACAAAATACATAACGTCACAAAAATAAATGGCGTCACAAAAATTAATTAAGTCACAAAATACATAACGTCACAAAAATAAATGACGTCACAAAAATTAATTAAGTCACAAAATACATAACTTCACAAAAATAAATGACGTCACAAAAATTAATTACGTCACAAAATACATAAAGTCACAAAAATAAATGACGTCACAAAATACATAACGTCTCAAAAATAAATGACGTAACAAAATACATAACGTCACAAAAATAAATGACGTCACAAAATACATAACGTCACAAAAATAAATGACGTCACAAAATACATAACGTCACAAAATGCATAACGTCACAAAATAAATGACGTCAAAAAATACATAACGTCACAAAAATAAATGACGTCACAAAATACATAACGTCACAAAAATAAATGACGTCACAAAATACATAACGTCACAAAAATAAATGACGTCACAAAATACATAACGTCACAAAAATAAATGACGTCACAAAAATTAATTAAGTCACAAAATACATAACGTCACAAAAATGAATTACGTCACAAAATACATAACGTCACAAAATACATAACGTCACCAAAAAAATTGCGACACAAAATACATAACGTCAAAAAAATAAATGACGTCACAAAATACATAACGTCACAAAAATAAATGACGTCACAAAATACATAACGTCACAAAAAAATGACGTCACAAAATACATAACGTCACAAAAATAAATGACGTCACAAAATACAAAACGTC
Organism: Flexamia atlantica; assembly: GCA_035578135.1. Taxonomy (NCBI): domain Eukaryota; kingdom Metazoa; phylum Arthropoda; class Insecta; order Hemiptera; family Cicadellidae; genus Flexamia; species Flexamia atlantica. The sequence goes on along the minus strand of JAQJVK010000127.1, from coordinate 84,602 downwards.
ACAAAATACATAACGTCACAAAAATAAATGACGTAACAAAATACATAACGTCAAAAAAATAAATGACGTCACAAAATACTTAACGTCACAAAAATAAATGACGTCCCAAAATACATAACGTCACAAAAATAAATGACGTCACAAAATACATAACGTCACAAAAATAAATGACGTCACAAAATACATAACGTCACAAAAATAAATGACGTCACAAAATACATAACGTCACAAAAATAAATGACGTCACAAAATATAATTTACGTCACAAAATACATAACGTCACAAAAATAAATGACGTCACAAAATATTAATCACGTCACAAAATGCATAACGTCACAAAATAAATGACGTCAAAAAATACATAACGTCACAAACATAAATGACGTCACAAAATACATAACGTCACAAAAATAAATGACGTCACAAAATACATAACGTCAAAAAAATAAATGACGTCACAAAATACATAACGTCACAAAAATAAATGACGTCACAAAATACATAACGTCACAAAAATAAATGACGTCACAAAATACATAACGTCACAAAAATAAATGACGTCACAAAAATTAATTAAGTCACAAAATACATAACGTCACAAAAATGAATTACGTCACAAAATACATAACGTCACAAAATACATAACGTCACAAAATACATAACGTCAACAAAATAAATGGCGTCACAAAATACATAACGTCAAAAAAATAAATGACGTCACAAAATACATAACGTCACAAAAATAAATGACGTCACAAAATACATAACGTCACAAAAAAATGACGTCACAAAATACATAACGTCACAAAAATAAATGACGTCACAAAATACAAAACGTCACAAAATACATAACGTCACAAAAATAAATGACGTAACAAAATACATAACGTCACAAAAATAAATGACGTCACAAAATACTTAACATCACAAAAATAAATGACGTCACAAAATACATAACGTCACAAAAATAAATGACGTCACAAAATACATAACGTCACAAAAATAAATGACGTCACAAAATACATAACGTCACAAAAATAAATGACGTCACAAAATACATAACGTCACAGAAATAAATGAAGTCACAAAAATTAATTAAGTCACAATATACATAACGTCAAAAAAATAAATGACTTCACAAAATACATAACGTCACAAAAATAAATGACGTCACAAAATACATAACGTCACAAAAATAAATGACGTCACAAAATACATAACGTCACAAAAAATGACGTCACAAAATACATAACGTCACAAAAAAAAGTCGTCACAAAATACATAACGTCACAAAAATAAATGACGTCACAAAATATTAATTACGTCACAAAATACATAACGTCACAAAAAAAATGACGTCACAAAATTCATAACGTCACAAAAATAAATGACGTCACAAAATACAAAACGTCACAAAATACATAACGTCACAAAAATAAGTGACGTAACAAAATACATAACGTCACAAAAATAAATGACGTCACAAAATACATAACGTCAAAAAAATAAATGACGTCACAAAATACATAACGTCACAAAAATAAATGACGTCACAAAATTCATAACGTCACAAAAATAAATGACGTCACAAAATACAAAACGTCACAAAATACATAACGTCACAAAAATAAGTGACGTAACAAAATACATAACGTCACAAAAATAAATGACGTCGCAAAATACTTAACGTCACAAAAATAAATGACGTCACAAAATACATAACGTCACAAAAATAAATGACGTCACAAAATACATAACGTCACAAAAATAAATGACGTCACAAAATACATAACGTCACAAAAATAAATGACGTCACAAAATATAATTTACTTCACAAAATACATAACGTCACAAAAATAAATGACGTCACAAAATATTAATCACGTCACAAAATACATAACGTCACAAAAATAAATGACGTCACAAAATACATAACGTCACAAAAATAAATGACGTCACAAAATACATAACGTCACAAAAAATGACGTCACAAAATACATAACGTCACAAAAAAAAGTCGTCACAAAATACATAACGTCACAAAAATAAATGACGTCACAAAATATTAATTACGTCACAAAATACATAACGTCACAAAAAAATGACGTCACAAAATACATAACGTCAAAAAAATAAATGACGTCACAAAATACATAACGTCACAAAAATAAATGACGTCACAAAATACATAGCGTCACAAAAAAATGACGTCACAAAATACATAACGTCACAAAAATAAATGACGTCACAAAATACAAAACGTCACAAAATACATAACGTCACAAAAATAAATGACGTAACAAAATACATAACGTCACAAAAATAAATGACGTCACAAAATACTTAACATCACAAAAATAAATGACGTCACAAAATACATAACGTCACAAAAATAAATGACGTCACAAAATACATAACGTCACAAAAATAAATGACGTCACAAAATACATAACGTCACAAAAATAAATGACGTCACAAAATACATAACGTCACAGAAATAAATGAAGTCACAAAAATTAATTAAGTCACAATATACATAACGTCAAAAAAATAAATGACGTCACAAAATACATAACGTCACAAAAATAAATGACGTCACAAAATACATAACGTCACAAAAATAAATGACGTCACAAAATACATAACGTCACAAAAAATGACGTCACAAAATACATAACGTCACAAAAAAAAGTCGTCACAAAATACATAACGTCACAAAAATAAATGACGTCACAAAATATTAATTACGTCACAAAATACATAACGTCACAAAAAAAATGACGTCACAAAATTCATAACGTCACAAAAATAAATGACGTCACAAAATACAAAACGTCACAAAATACATAACGTCACAAATATAAGTGACGTAACAAAATACATAACGTCACAAAAATAAATGACGTCACAAAATACATAACGTCAAAAAAATAAATGACGTCACAAAATACATAACGTCACAAAAATAAATGACGTCACAAAATTCATAACGTCACAAAAATAAATGACGTCACAAAATACAAAACGTCACAAAATACATAACGTCACAAAAATAAGTGACGTAACAAAATACATAACGTCACAAAAATAAATGACGTCGCAAAATACTTAACGTCACAAAAATAAATGACGTCACAAAATACATAACGTCACAAAAATAAATGACGTCACAAAATACATAACGTCACAAAAATAAATGACGTCACAAAATACATAACGTCACAAAAATAAATGACGTCACAAAATATAATTTACTTCACAAAATACATAACGTCACAAAAATAAATGACGTCACAAAATATTAATCACGTCACAAAATACATAACGTCACAAAAATAAATGACGTCACAAAATACATAACGTCACAAAAATAAATGACGTCACAAAATACATAACGTCACAAAAAATGACGTCACAAAATACATAACGTCACAAAAAAAAGTCGTCACAAAATACATAACGTCACAAAAATAAATGACGTCACAAAATATTAATTACGTCACAAAATACATAACGTCACAAAAAAAATGACGTCACAAAATACATAACGTCACAAAAATAAATGACGTCACAAAATACAAAACGTCACAAAATACATAACGTCACAAAAATAAATGACGTAACAAAATACATAACGTCACAAAAATAAATGACGTCACAAAATACTTAACGTCACAAAAATAAATGACGTCACAAAATAATAATTACGTCAAAAAATACATAACGTCACAAAAAAAAGACGTTACAAAATACATAACGTCACAAAAATAAATGACGTCACAAAATACATAACGTCACAAAAATAAATGACGTCACAAAATACATAACGTCACAAAAATAAATGACGTCACAAAATATAATTTACGTCACAAAATACATAACGTCACAAAAATAAATGACGTCACAAAATATTAATCACGTCACAAAATGCATAACGTCACAAAATAAATGACGTCAAAAAATACATAACGTCACAAACATAAATGACGTCACAAAATACATAACGTCACAAAAATAAATGACGTCACAAAATACATAACGTCAAAAAAATAAATGACGTCACAAAATACATAACGTCACAAAAATAAATGACGTCACAAAATACATAACGTCACAAAAATAAATGACGTCACAAAATACATAACGTCACAAAAATAAATGACGTCACAAAAATTAATTAAGTCACAAAATACATAACGTCACAAAAATGAATTACGTCACAAAATACATAACGTCACAAAATACATAACGTCACAAAATACATAACGTCAACAAAATAAATGGCGTCACAAAATACATAACGTCAAAAAAATAAATGACGTCACAAAATACATAACGTCACAAAAATAAATGACGTCACAAAATACATAACGTCACAAAAAAATGACGTCACAAAATACATAACGTCACAAAAATAAATGACGTCACAAAATACAAAACGTCACAAAATACATAACGTCACAAAAATAAATGACGTAACAAAATACATAACGTCACAAAAATAAATGACGTCACAAAATACTTAACATCACAAAAATAAATGACGTCACAAAATACATAACGTCACAAAAATAAATGACGTCACAAAATACATAACGTCACAAAAATAAATGACGTCACAAAATACATAACGTCACAAAAATAAATGACGTCACAAAATACATAACGTCACAGAAATAAATGAAGTCACAAAAATTAATTAAGTCACAATATACATAACGTCAAAAAAATAAATGACGTCACAAAATACATAACGTCACAAAAATAAATGACGTCACAAAATACATAACGTCACAAAAATAAATGACGTCACAAAATACATAACGTCACAAAAAATGACGTCACAAAATACATAACGTCACAAAAAAAAGTCGTCACAAAATACATAACGTCACAAAAATAAATGACGTCACAAAATATTAATTACGTCACAAAATACATAACGTCACAAAAAAATGACGTCACAAAATTCATAACGTCACAAAAATAAATGACGTCACAAAATACAAAACGTCACAAAATTAATAACGTCACAAAAATAAGTGACGTAACAAAATACATAACGTCACAAAAATAAATGACGTCACAAAATACATAACGTCAAAAAAATAAATGACGTCACAAAATACATAACGTCACAAAAATAAATGACGTCACAAAATTCATAACGTCACAAAAATAAATGACGTCACAAAATACAAAACGTCACAAAATACATAACGTCACAAAAATAAGTGACGTAACAAAATACATAACGTCACAAAAATAAATGACGTCGCAAAATACTTAACGTCACAAAAATAAATGACGTCACAAAATACATAACGTCACAAAAATAAATGACGTCACAAAATATATAACGTCACAAAAATAAATGACGTCACAAAATTCATAACGTCACAAAAATAAATGACGTCACAAAATATAATTTACTTCACAAAATACATAACGTCACAAAAATAAATGACGTCACAAAATATTAATCACGTCACAAAATACATAACGTCACAAAAATAAATGACGTCACAAAATACATAACGTCACAAAAATAAATGACGTCACAAAATACATAACGTCACAAAAAATGACGTCACAAAATACATAACGTCACAAAAAAAAGTCGTCACAAAATACATAACGTCACAAAAATAAATGACGTCACAAAATATTAATTACGTCACAAAATACATAACGTCACAAAAAAAATGACGTCACAAAATACATAACGTCACAAAAATAAATGACGTCACAAAATACTTAACGTCACAAAAATAAATGACGTCACAAAATAATAATTACGTCAAAAAATACATAACGTCACAAAAAAAAGACGTTACAAAATACATAACGTCACAAAAATAAATGACGTCACAAAATACATAACGTCACAAAAATAAATGGAGTCACAAAATACATAACTTCACAAAAATAAATAACGTCACAAAAATTGATTACGTCACAAAATACATAATGTACTAAAAATAAATGACGCCACAAAATACATAACGTCACAAACATTAATGACGTCACAAAATTCATAACGTCACAAAAATAAATAGCGTCACAAAATACATAACGTCACAAAATAAATGACGTCACAAAATACATAACGTCACAAAAATAAATGGCGTCACAAAAATTAATTAAGTCACAAAATACATAACGTCACAAAAATAAATGACGTCACAAAAATTAATTAAGTCACAAAATACATAACTTCACAAAAATAAATGACGTCACAAAAATTAATTACGTCACAAAATACATAAAGTCACAAAAATAAATGACGTCACAAAATACATAACGTCTCAAAAATAAATGACGTAACAAAATACATAACGTCACAAAAATAAATGACGTCACAAAATACATAACGTCACAAAAATAAATGACGTCACAAAATACATAACGTCACAAAATGCATAACGTCACAAAATAAATGACGTCAAAAAATACATAACGTCACAAAAATAAATGTCGTCACAAAATACATAACGTCACAAAAATAAATGACGTCACAAAATACATAACGTCACAAAAATAAATGACGTCACAAAATACATAACGTCACAAAAATAAATGACGTCACAAAAATTAATTAAGTCACAAAATACATAACGTCACAAAAATGAATTACGTCACAAAATACATAACGTCACAAAATACATAACGTCACAAAATACATAACGTCACAAAAAAAATGGCGACACAAAATACATAACGTCAAAAAAATAAATGACGTCACAAAATACATAACGTCACAAAAATAAATGACGTCACAAAATACATAACGTCACAAAAAAATGACGTCACAAAATACATAACGTCACAAAAATAAATGACGTCACAAAATACAAAACGTCACAAAATACATAACGTCACAAAAATAAATGACGTAACAAAATACATAACGTCAAAAAAATAAATGACGTCACAAAATACTTAACGTCACAAAAATAAATGACGTCCCAAAATACATAACGTCACAAAAATAAATGACGTCACAAAATACATAACGTCACAAAAATAAATGACGTCACAAAATACATAACGTCACAAAAATAAATGACGTCACAAAATACATAACGTCACAAAAATAAATGACGTCACAAAATATAATTTACGTCACAAAATACATAACGTCACAAAAATAAATGACGTCACAAAATATTAATCACGTCACAAAATGCATAACGTCACAAAATAAATGACGTCAAAAAATACATAACGTCACAAACATAAATGACGTCACAAAATACATAACGTCACAAAAATAAATGACGTCACAAAATACATAACGTCAAAAAAATAAATGACGTCACAAAATACATAACGTCACAAAAATAAATGACGTCACAAAATACATAACGTCACAAAAATAAATGACGTCACAAAATACATAACGTCACAAAAATAAATGACGTCACAAAAATTAATTAAGTCACAAAATACATAACGTCACAAAAATGAATTACGTCACAAAATACATAACGTCACAAAATACATAACGTCACAAAATACATAACGTCAACAAAATAAATGGCGTCACAAAATACATAACGTCAAAAAAATAAATGACGTCACAAAATACATAACGTCACAAAAATAAATGACGTCACAAAATACATAACGTCACAAAAAAATGACGTCACAAAATACATAACGTCACAAAAATAAATGACGTCACAAAATACAAAACGTCACAAAATACATAACGTCACAAAAATAAATGACGTAACAAAATACATAACGTCACAAAAATAAATGACGTCACAAAATACTTAACATCACAAAAATAAATGACGTCACAAAATACATAACGTCACAAAAATAAATGACGTCACAAAATACATAACGTCACAAAAATAAATGACGTCACAAAATACATAACGTCACAAAAATAAATGACGTCACAAAATACATAACGTCACAGAAATAAATGAAGTCACAAAAATTAATTAAGTCACAATATACATAACGTCAAAAAAATAAATGACTTCACAAAATACATAACGTCACAAAAATAAATGACGTCACAAAATACATAACGTCACAAAAATAAATGACGTCACAAAATACATAACGTCACAAAAAATGACGTCACAAAATACATAACGTCACAAAAAAAAGTCGTCACAAAATACATAACGTCACAAAAATAAATGACGTCACAAAATATTAATTACGTCACAAAATACATAACGTCACAAAAAAAATGACGTCACAAAATTCATAACGTCACAAAAATAAATGACGTCACAAAATACAAAACGTCACAAAATACATAACGTCACAAAAATAAGTGACGTAACAAAATACATAACGTCACAAAAATAAATGACGTCACAAAATACATAACGTCAAAAAAATAAATGACGTCACAAAATACATAACGTCACAAAAATAAATGACGTCACAAAATTCATAACGTCACAAAAATAAATGACGTCACAAAATACAAAACGTCACAAAATACATAACGTCACAAAAATAAGTGACGTAACAAAATACATAACGTCACAAAAATAAATGACGTCGCAAAATACTTAACGTCACAAAAATAAATGACGTCACAAAATACATAACGTCACAAAAATAAATGACGTCACAAAATACATAACGTCACAAAAATAAATGACGTCACAAAATACATAACGTCACAAAAATAAATGACGTCACAAAATATAATTTACTTCACAAAATACATAACGTCACAAAAATAAATGACGTCACAAAATATTAATCACGTCACAAAATACATAACGTCACAAAAATAAATGACGTCACAAAATACATAACGTCACAAAAATAAATGACGTCACAAAATACATAACGTCACAAAAAATGACGTCACAAAATACATAACGTCACAAAAAAAAGTCGTCACAAAATACATAACGTCACAAAAATAAATGACGTCACAAAATATTAATTACGTCACAAAATACATAACGTCACAAAAAAAATGACGTCACAAAATACATAACGTCACAAAAATAAATGACGTCACAAAATACAAAACGTCACAAAATACATAACGTCACAAAAATAAATGACGTAACAAAATACATAACGTCACAAAAATAAATGACGTCACAAAATACTTAACGTCACAAAAATAAATGACGTCACAAAATAATAATTACGTCAAAAAATACATAACGTCACAAAAAAAAGACGTTACAAAATACATAACGTCACAAAAATAAATGACGTCACAAAATACATAACGTCACAAAAATAAATGGAGTCACAAAATACATAACTTCACAAAAATAAATAACGTCACAAAAATTGATTACGTCACAAAATACATAATGTACTAAAAATAAATGACGCCACAAAATACATAACGTCACAAACATTAATGACGTCACAAAATTCATAACGTCACAAAAATAAATAGCGTCACAAAATACATAACGTCACAAAATAAATGACGTCACAAAATACATAACGTCACAAAAATAAATGGCGTCACAAAAATTAATTAAGTCACAAAATACATAACGTCACAAAAATAAATGACGTCACAAAAATTAATTAAGTCACAAAATACATAACTTCACAAAAATAAATGACGTCACAAAAATTAATTACGTCACAAAATACATAACGTCACAAAAATAAATGACGTCACAAAATACATAACGTCAAAAAAATAAATGACGTCACAAAATACTTAACGTCACAAAAATAAATGACGTCACAAAATACATAACGTCACAAAAATAAATGACGTCACAAAATACATAACGTCACAAAAATAAATGACGTCACAAAATACATAACGTCACAAAAATAAATGACGTCACAAAATACATAACGTCACAAAAATAAATGACGTCACAAAATATAATTTACGTCACAAAATACATAACGTCACAAAAATAAATGACGTCACAAAATATTAATCACGTCACAAAATACATAAAGTCACAAAAATAAATGACGTCACAAAATACATAACGTCTCAAAAATAAATGACGTAACAAAATACATAACGTCACAAAAATAAATGACGTCACAAAATACATAACGTCACAAAAATAAATGACGTCACAAAATACATAACGTCTCAAAAATAAATGACGTAACAAAATACATAACGTCACAAACATAAATGACGTCACAAAATACATAACGTCACAAAAATAAATGACGTCACAAAATACATAACGTCAAAAAAATAAATGACGTCACAAAATACTTAACGTCACAAAAATAAATGACGTCACAAAATACATAACGTCACAAAAATAAATGACGTCACAAAATACATAACGTCACAAAAATAAATGACGTCACAAAATACATAACGTCACAAAAATAAATGACGTCACAAAATACATAACGTCACAAAAATAAATGACGTCACAAAATATAATTTACGTCACAAAATACATAACGTCACAAAAATAAATGACGTCACAAAATATTAATCACGTCACAAAATACATAAAGTCACAAAAATAAATGACGTCACAAAATACATAACGTCTCAAAAATAAATGACGTAACAAAATACATAACGTCACAAAAATAAATGACGTCACAAAATACATAACGTCACAAAAATAAATGACGTCACAAAATACATAACGTCTCAAAAATAAATGACGTAACAAAATACATAACGTCACAAAAATAAATGACGTCACAAAATACATAACGTCACAAAAATAAATGACGTCACAAAATACATAACGTCACAAAAAATGACGTCACAAAATACATAACGTCACAAAAAAAAGTCGTCACAAAATACATAACGTCACAAAAATAAATGACGTCACAAAATATTAATTACGTCACAAAATACATAACGTCACAAAAAAAATGACGTCACAAAATTCATAACGTCACAAAAATAAATGACGTCACAAAATACAAAACGTCACAAAATACATAACGTCACAAAAATAAGTGACGTAACAAAATACATAACGTCACAAAAATAAATGACGTCACAAAATACATAACGTCAAAAAAATAAATGACGTCACAAAATACATAACGTCACAAAAATAAATGACGTCACAAAATTCATAACGTCACAAAAATAAATGACGTCACAAAATACAAAACGTTACAAAATACATAACGTCACAAAAATAAGTGACGTAACAAAATACATAACGTCACAAAAATAAATGACGTCGCAAAATACTTAACGTCACAAAAATAAATGACGTCACAAAATACATAACGTCACAAAAATAAATGACGTCACAAAATACATAACGTCACAAAAATAAATGACGTCACAAAATACATAACGTCACAAAAATAAATGACGTCACAAAATATAATTTACTTCACAAAATACATAACGTCACAAAAATAAATGACGTCACAAAATATTAATCACGTCACAAAATACATAACGTCACAAAAATAAATGACGTCACAAAATACATAACGTCACAAAAATAAATGACGTCACAAAATACATAACGTCACAAAAAATGACGTCACAAAATACATAACGTCACAAAAAAAAGTCGTCACAAAATACATAACGTCACAAAAATGAATGACGTCACAAAATATTAATTACGTCACAAAATACATAACGTCACAAAAAAAATGACGTCACAAAATACATAACGTCACAAAAATAAATGACGTCACAAAATACAAAACGTCACAAAATACATAACGTCACAAAAATAAATGACGTAACAAAATACATAACGTCACAAAAATAAATGACGTCACAAAATACTTAACGTCACAAAAATAAATGACGTCACAAAATAATAATTACGTCAAAAAATACATAACGTCACAAAAAAAAGACGTTACAAAATACATAACGTCACAAAAATAAATGACGTCACAAAATACATAACGTCACAAAAATAAATGGAGTCACAAAATACATAACTTCACAAAAATAAATAACGTCACAAAAATTGATTACGTCACAAAATACATAATGTACTAAAAATAAATGACGCCACAAAATACATAACGTCACAAACATTAATGACGTCACAAAATTCATAACGTCACAAAAATAAATAGCGTCACAAAATACATAACGTCACAAAATAAATGACGTCACAAAATACATAACGTCACAAAAATAAATGGCGTCACAAAAATTAATTAAGTCACAAAATACATAACGTCACAAAAATAAATGACGTCACAAAAATTAATTAAGTCACAAAATACATAACTTCACAAAAATAAATGACGTCACAAAAATTAATTACGTCACAAAATACATAAAGTCACAAAAATAAATGACGTCACAAAATACATAACGTCTCAAAAATAAATGACGTAACAAAATACATAACGTCACAAAAATAAATGACGTCACAAAATACATAACGTCACAAAAATAAATGACGTCACAAAATACATAACGTCACAAAATGCATAACGTCACAAAATAAATGACGTCAAAAAATACATAACGTCACAAAAATAAATGACGTCACAAAATACATAACGTCACAAAAATAAATGACGTCACAAAATACATAACGTCACAAAAATAAATGACGTCACAAAATACATAACGTCACAAAAATAAATGACGTCACAAAAATTAATTAAGTCACAAAATACATAACGTCACAAAAATGAATTACGTCACAAAATACATAACGTCACAAAATACATAACGTCACAAAAAAAATGGCGACACAAAATACATAACGTCAAAAAAATAAATGACGTCACAAAATACATAACGTCACAAAAATAAATGACGTCACAAAATACATAACGTCACAAAAAAATGACGTCACAAAATACATAACGTCACAAAAATAAATGACGTCACAAAATACAAAACGTCACAAAATACATAACGTCACAAAAATAAATGACGTAACAAAATACATAACGTCAAAAAAATAAATGACGTCACAAAATACTTAACGTCACAAAAATAAATGACGTCACAAAATACATAACGTCACAAAAATAAATGACGTCACAAAATACATAACGTCACAAAAATAAATGACGTCACAAAATACATAACGTCACAAAAATAAATGACGTCACAAAATACATAACGTCACAAAAATAAATGACGTCACAAAATATAATTTACGTCACAAAATACATAACGTCACAAAAATAAATGACGTCACAAAATATTAATCACGTCACAAAATGCATAACGTCACAAAATAAATGACGTCAAAAAATACATAACGTCACAAACATAAATGACGTCACAAAATACATAACGTCACAAAAATAAATGACGTCACAAAATACATAACGTCAAAAAAATAAATGACGTCACAAAATACATAACGTCACAAAAATAAATGACGTCACAAAATACATAACGTCACAAAAATAAATGACGTCACAAAATACATAACGTCACAAAAATAAATGACGTCACAAAAATTAATTAAGTCACAAAATACATAACGTCACAAAAATGAATTACGTCACAAAATACATAACGTCACAAAATACATAACGTCACAAAATACATAACGTCAACAAAATAAATGGCGTCACAAAATACATAACGTCAAAAAAATAAATGACGTCACAAAATACATAACGTCACAAAAATAAATGACGTCACAAAATACATAACGTCACAAAAAAATGACGTCACAAAATACATAACGTCACAAAAATAAATGACGTCACAAAATACAAAACGTCACAAAATACATAACGTCACAAAAATAAATGACGTAACAAAATACATAACGTCACAAAAATAAATGACGTCACAAAATACTTAACATCACAAAAATAAATGACGTCACAAAATACATAACGTCACAAAAATAAATGACGTCACAAAATACATAACGTCACAAAAATAAATGACGTCACAAAATACATAACGTCACAAAAATAAATGACGTCACAAAATACATAACGTCACAGAAATAAATGAAGTCACAAAAATTAATTAAGTCACAATATACATAACGTCAAAAAAATAAATGACGTCACAAAATACATAACGTCACAAAAATAAATGACGTCACAAAATACATAACGTCACAAAAATAAATGACGTCACAAAATACATAACGTCACAAAAAATGACGTCACAAAATACATAACGTCACAAAAAAAAGTCGTCACAAAATACATAACGTCACAAAAATAAATGACGTCACAAAATATTAATTACGTCACAAAATACATAACGTCACAAAAAAAATGACGTCACAAAATTCATAACGTCACAAAAATAAATGACGTCACAAAATACAAAACGTCACAAAATACATAACGTCACAAAAATAAGTGACGTAACAAAATACATAACGTCACAAAAATAAATGACGTCACAAAATACATAACGTCAAAAAAATAAATGACGTCACAAAATACATAACGTCACAAAAATAAATGACGTCACAAAATTCATAACGTCACAAAAATAAATGACGTCACAAAATACAAAACGTCACAAAATACATAACGTCACAAAAATAAGTGACGTAACAAAATACATAACGTCACAAAAATAAATGACGTCGCAAAATACTTAACGTCACAAAAATAAATGACGTCACAAAATACATAACGTCACAAAAATAAATGACGTCACAAAATACATAACGTCACAAAAATAAATGACGTCACAAAATACATAACGTCACAAAAATAAATGACGTCACAAAATATAATTTACTTCACAAAATACATAACGTCACAAAAATAAATGACGTCACAAAATATTAATCACGTCACAAAATACATAACGTCACAAAAATAAATGACGTCACAAAATACATAACGTCACAAAAATAAATGACGTCACAAAATACATAACGTCACAAAAAATGACGTCACAAAATACATAACGTCACAAAAAAAAGTCGTCACAAAATACATAACGTCACAAAAATAAATGACGTCACAAAATATTAATTACGTCACAAAATACATAACGTCACAAAAAAAATGACGTCACAAAATACATAACGTCACAAAAATAAATGACGTCACAAAATACAAAACGTCACAAAATACATAACGTCACAAAAATAAATGACGTAACAAAATACATAACGTCACAAAAATAAATGACGTCACAAAATACTTAACGTCACAAAAATAAATGACGTCACAAAATAATAATTACGTCAAAAAATACATAACGTCACAAAAAAAAGACGTTACAAAATACATAACGTCACAAAAATAAATGACGTCACAAAATACATAACGTCACAAAAATAAATGGAGTCACAAAATACATAACTTCACAAAAATAAATAACGTCACAAAAATTGATTACGTCACAAAATACATAATGTACTAAAAATAAATGACGCCACAAAATACATAACGTCACAAACATTAATGACGTCACAAAATTCATAACGTCACAAAAATAAATAGCGTCACAAAATACATAACGTCACAAAATAAATGACGTCACAAAATACATAACGTCACAAAAATAAATGGCGTCACAAAAATTAATTAAGTCACAAAATACATAACGTCACAAAAATAAATGACGTCACAAAAATTAATTAAGTCACAAAATACATAACTTCACAAAAATAAATGACGTCACAAAAATTAATTACGTCACAAAATACATAAAGTCACAAAAATAAATGACGTCACAAAATACATAACGTCTCAAAAATAAATGACGTAACAAAATACATAACGTCACAAAAATAAATGACGTCACAAAATACATAACGTCCCAAAAAATGACGTCACAAAATACATAACGTCACAAAAAAAGACGTCACAAAATACATAACGTCACAAAAATAAATGACGTCACAAATTATAAATTACGTCACAAAATACATAACGTCACAAAAATAAATGACGTCACAAAATACATAACGTCACAAAAACATAACGTCACAAAAATAAATGACGTCACAAAATACATAACGTCACAAAAATAAATGACGTCACAAAATACTTTTTTTGTGACGTTATGCATTTTGTGACGTGAATAATATTTTGTGACGTCATTTATTTTTGTGACGTTATGTATTTTGTGACGTAAATTATATTTTGTGACGTCATTTATTTTTGTGACGTTATGTATTTTGTGACGTCATTTATTTTTGTGACGTTATGTATTTTGTGACGTCATTTATTTTTGTGACGTTATGTATTTTGTGACGTCATTTATTTTTGTGAGGTTATGTATTTTGTGACGTCATTTATTTTTGTGACGTTATGTATTTTGTGACGTCATTTTTTTTGACGTTATGTATTTTGTGACGCCATTTATATTTGTGACGTTATGTATTTTGTGACGTTATGTATTTTGTGACGTAATTTATTTTTGTGACGTTATGTATTTTGTGACTTAATTAATTTTTTGACGTCATTTATTTTTGTGACGTTATGCATTTTGTGACGTGATTAATATTTTGTGACGTCATTTATTTTTGTGACGTTATGTATTTTGTGACGTCATTTATTTTAGTGACGTTATGTATTTTGTGATGTAATTAATATTTTGTTACGTCATTTATTTTTGTGACGTTATGTATTTTGTGAGTTAATTAATATTTTGTGACGTCATTTATTTTTGTGACGTTATGTATTTTGTGACGTCTTTTTTGTGACGTTATGTATTTTGTGACGTCATGTTTTTGTGACGTTATGTATTTTGTGACGTCATTTATTTTTGTGACGTTATGTATTTTGTGACGCCATTTATTTTTGTGACGTTATGTATTTTGTGACGTCATTTATTTTTGTGACGTTATGTATTTTGTGACGTAATTAATTTTTGTGACGTCATTTATTTTTGTGACGTTATGTATTTTGTGACGTAATTAATATTTTGTGACGTCATTTATTTTTGTGACGTTTTGTATTTTGTGACGTCATTTATTTTTGTGACGTTATGTATTTTGTGACGTCATTTATTTTTGTGACGTTATGTATTTTGTGACGTCATTTATTTTTTGACGTTATGTATTTTGTGACGTCATTTATTTTTGTGACGTTATGTATTTTGTGACGTCATTTATTTTTGTGACGTTATGTATTTTGTGACGTCATTTATTTTTGTGACGTTATGTATTTTGTGACGTCATTTATTTTTGTGAGGTTATGTATTTTGTGACGTCATTTATTTTTGTGACGTTATGTATTTTGTGACGTCATTTATTTTTGTGACGTTGTGTATTTTTTGACGTCATTTATTTTTGTGACGTTATGCATTTTGTGACGTGATTAATATTTTGTGACGTCATTTATTTTTGTGACGTTATGTATTTTGTGACGTAAATTATATTTTGTGACGTCATTTATTTTTGTGACGTTATGTATTTTGTGACGTCATTTATTTTTGTGACGTTATGTATTTTGTGACGTCATTTATTTTTGTGACGTTATGTATTTTGTGACGTCAATTATTTTTGTAAGGTTATGTATTTTGTGACGTCATTTATTTTTGTGACGTTATGTATTTTGTGACGTCATTTTTTTTGACGTTATGTATTTTGTGACGCCATTTATATTTGTGACGTTATGTATTTTGTGACGTTATGTATTTTGTGACGTAATTTATTTTTGTGACGTTATGTATTTTGTGACTTAATTAATTTTTTGACGTCATTTATTTTTGTGACGTTATGCATTTTGTGACGTGATTAATATTTTGTGACGTCATTTATTTTTGTGACGTTATGTATTTTGTGACGTCATTTATTTTAGTGACGTTATGTATTTTGTGATGTAATTAATATTTTGTTACGTCATTTATTTTTGTGACGTTAGGTATTTTGTGAGTTAATTAATATTTTGTGACGTCATTTATTTTTGTGACGTTATGTATTTTGTGACGTCTTTTTTTGTGACGTTATGTATTTTGTGACGTTATTTTTTTGTGACGTTATGTATTTTGTGACGTCATTTATTTTTGTGACGTTATGTATTTTGTGACGCCATTTATTTTTGTGACGTTATGTATTTTGTGACGTCATTTATTTTTGTGACGTTATGTATTTTGTGACGTAATTAATTTTTGTGACGTCATTTATTTTTGTGACGTTATGTATTTTGTGACGTAATTAATATTTTGTGACGTCATTTATTTTTGTGACGTTATGTATTTTGTGACGTCTTTTTTTGTGACGTTATGTATTTTGTGACGTCATTTTTTTGTGACGTTATGTATTTTGTGAAGTCATTTATTTTTGTTACGTTATGTATTTTGTGACGCCATTTATTTTTGTGACGTTATGTATTTTGTGACGTCATTTATTTTTGTGAGGTTATGAATTTTGTGACGTAATTAATTTTTGTGACGTCATTTATTTTTGTGACGTTTTGTATTTTGTGACGTCATTTATTTTTGTGACGTTATGTATTTTGTGACGTCATTTATTTTTGTGACGTTATGTATTTTGTGACGTCATTTATTTTTGTGACGTTATGTATTTTGTGACGTCATTTATTTTTTGACGTTATGTATTTTGTGACGCCATTTATTTTTGTGACGTTATGTATTTTGTGACGTTATGTATTTTGTGACGTACTTTATTTTTGTGACGTTATGTTTTTGTGACGTTATGTATTTTGTGACGTCATTTATTTTTGTGACGTTATGTATTTTGTGACGTCATTTATTTTTGTGACGTTATGTATTTTGTGACGTCATTTATTTTTGTGACGTTATGTATTTTGTGACGTCATTTATTTTTGTGACGTTAAGTATTTTGTGACGTCATTTATTTTTGTGACGTTATGTATTTTGTGACGTCATTTATTTTTGTGACGTTATGTATTTTTTGACGTCATTAATTTTTGTGACGTTATGCATTTTGTGACGTGATTAATATTTTGTGACGTCATTTATTTTTGTGACGTTATGTATTTTGTGACGTAAATTATATTTTGTGACGTCATTTATTTTTGTGACGTTATGTATTTTGTGACGTCATTTATTTTTGTGACGTTATGTATTTTGTGACGTCATTTATTTTTGTGACGTTATGTATTTTGTGACGTCATTTATTTTTGTGACGTTATGTATTTTGTGACGTCATTTATTTTTGTGACGTTAAGTATTTTGTGACGTCATTTATTTTTGTGACGTTATGTATTTTGTTACGTCATTTATTTTTGTGACGTTATGTATTTTGTGACGTTTTGTATTTTGTGACGTCATTTATTTTTGTGACGTTATGTATTTTGTGACGTCATTTTTTTGTGACGTTATGTATTTTGTGACGTCATTTATTTTTGTGACGTTATGTTTTTTGTGACGTCATTTATTTTTGAAACGTTATGTATTTTGTAACGTCATTTATTTTTGTGACGTTATGTATTTTGTGACGTCATTTATTTTTGTGACGTTATGTTTTTGTGACGTTATGTATTTTGTGACGTCATTTATTTTTGTGACGTTATGTATTTTGTGTCGTAATTAATATTTTGTGACGTCATTTATTTTTGTGACGTTATGTATTTTGTGACGTCTTTTTTTGTGACGTTATGTATTTTGTGACGTCATTTATTTTTTTGACGTTATGTATTTTGTGACTTAATTAATTTTTGTGACGTCATTTATTTTTGTGACGTTATGTATTTTGTGACGTCATTTATTTTTGTGACGTTATGTATTTTGTGACGTCATTTATTTTTGTGACGTTATGTATTTTGTGACGTCATTTGTTTTTGTGACGTTATGTATTTTGTGACGTCATTTATTTTTGTGACGTTATGTATTTTGTGACGTAATTAATAATTTGTGACGTCATTTATTTTTGTGACGTTATGTATTTTGTGACGTCTTTTTTTGTGACGTTATGTAATTTGTGACGTCATTTTTTTGTGACGTTATGTATTTTGTGACGTCATTTATTTTTGTGACGTTATGTATTTTGTTACGTCATTTATTTTTGTGACGTTATGTATTTTGTGACGTCATTTGTTTTTGTGACGTTATGTATTTTGTGACGTCATTTATTTTTGTGACGTTATGTATTTTGTGACGTAATTAATAATTTGTGACGTCATTTATTTTTGTGACGTTATGTATTTTGTGACGTCTTTTTTTGTGACGTTATGTAATTTGTGACGTCATTTTTTTGTGACGTTATGTATTTTGTGACGTCATTTATTTTTGTGACGTTATGTATTTTGTTACGTCATTTATTTTTGTGACGTTATGTATTTTGTGACGTCATTTATTTTTGTGACGTTATGTATTTTGTGACGCTATTTATTTTTGTGACGTTATGTATTTTGTGACGTCATTAATGTTTGGGACGTTATGTATTTTGTGACGTCATTTATTTTTGTGACATTATGTATTTTGTGACTTAATTAATTTTTGTGACGTCATTCATTTTTGTGACGTTATGTATTTTGTGACGTCATTTATTTTTGTGACATTATGTATTTTGTGACGTCATTTATTTTTGTGACGTTATGTATTTTGTGACGTCATTTATTTTTGTGACGTTATGTATTTTGTGACGTCATTTATTTTTGTGACGTTATGTATTTTGTGACGTCATTTATTTTTTTGACGTTATGTATTTTGTGACGCCATTTATTTTTGTGACGTTATGTATTTTGTGACGTTATGTATTTTGTGACGTAATTTATTTTTGTGACGTCATTTATTTTTGTGACGTTATGTATTTTTTGACGTCATTTATTTTTGTGATGTTATGCATTTTGTGACTTAATTAATTCTTGTGACGTCATTTATTTTTGTGACGTTATGTATTTTGTGACGTCATTTATTTTTGTGACGTTATGTATTTTGTGACGTCATTTTTTTGTGACGTCATTTATTTTTGTGACGTCATTTATTTTTGTGACGTTATGTATTTTGTGACGTCATTTATTTTTGAAACGTTATGTATTTTGTAACGTCATTTATTTTTGTGACGTTATGTATTTTTTGACGTCATTTATTTTTGTGATGTTATGCATTTTGTGACTTAATTAATTCTTGTGACGTCATTTATTTTTGTGACGTTATGTATTTTGTGACGTCATTTATTTTTGTGACGTTATGTATTTTGTGACGTCATTTTTTTGTGACGTCATTTATTTTTGTGACGTCATTTATTTTTGTGACGTTATGTATTTTGTGACGTCATTTATTTTTGAAACGTTATGTATTTTGTAACGTCATTTATTTTTGTGACGTTATGTTTTTGTGACGTTATGTATTTTGTGACGTCATTTATTTTTGTGACGTTATGTATTTTGTGACGTAATTAATATTTTGTGACGTCATTTATTTTTGTGACGTTATGTATTTTGTGACGTAATTAATATTTTGTGACGTCATTTATTTTTGTGACGTTATGTATTTTGTGACGTCTTTTTTTTGTGACGTTATGTATTTTGTGACGTCATTTTTTGTGACGTTATGTATTTTGTGACGTCATTTATTTTTGTGACGTTATGTATTTTGTGACGTCATTTATTTTTGTGACGTTATGTATTTTGTGACGTCATTTATTTTTTTGACGTTATGTATTTTTTGACGTCATTTATTTTTGTGACGTTATGCATTTTGTGACGTGATTAATATTTTGTGACGTCATTTATTTTTGTGACGTTATGTATTTTGTGACGTAAATTACATTTTGTGACGTCATTTATTTTTGTGACGTTATGTATTTTGTGACGTCATTTATTTTTGTGACGTTATGTATTTTGTGACGTCATTTATTTTTGTGACGTTATGTATTTTGTGACGTCATTTATTTTTGTGAGGTTATGTATTTTGTGACGTCATTTATTTTTGTGACGTTATGTATTTTGTGACGTCATTTTTTTTGACGTTATGTATTTTGTGACGCCATTTATATTTGTGACGTTATGTATTTTGTGACGTTATGTATTTTGTGACGTAATTTATTTTTGTGACGTTATGTATTTTGTGACTTAATTAATTTTTTGACGTCATTTATTTTTGTGACGTTATGTATTTTGTGACGTCATTTATTTTAGTGACGCTATGTATTTTGTGATGTAATTATTATTTTGTTACGTCATTTATTTTTGTGACGTTATGTATTTTGTGAGTTAATTAATATTTTGTGACGTCATTTATTTTTGTGACGTTATGTATTTTGTGACGTCTTTTTTTGTGACGTTATGTATTTTGTGACGTCATTTTTTTGTGACGTTATGTATTTTGTGACGTCATTTATTTTTGTGACGTTATGTATTTTGTGACGCCATTTATTTTTGTGACGTTATGTATTTTGTGACGTCATTTATCTTTGTGACGTTATGTATTTTGTGACGTAATTAATTTTTGTGACGTCATTTATTTTTGTGACGTTGTGTATTTTGTGACGTAATTAATATTTTGTGACGTCATTTATTTTTGTGACGTTATGTATTTTGTGACGTCTTTTTTTGTGACGTTATGTATTTTGTGACGCCATTTATTTTTGTGACGTTATGTATTTTGTGACGTCATTTATTTTTGTGACGTTATGTATTTTGTGACGGCATTTATTTTTTTGACGTTATGTATTTTGTGACGCCATTTATTTTTGTGACGTTATGTATTTTTTGACGTCATTTATTTTTGTGACGTTATGTATTTTGTGACGTCATTTATTTTTGTGACGTTATGTATTTTTTGACGTCATTTATTTTTGTGACGTTATGCATTTTGTGACGTGATTAATATTTTGTGACGTCATTTATTTTTGTGACGTTATGTATTTTGTGACGTAAATTATATTTTGTGACGTCATTTATGTTTGTGACGTTATGTATTTTGTGACGTCATTTATTTTTGTGACGTTATGTATTTTGTGACGTCATTTTTTTGACGTTATGTATTTTGTGACGCCATTTATATTTGTGACGTTATGTATTTTGTGACGTTATGTATTTTGTGACGTAATTTATTTTTGTGACGTTATGTATTTTGTGACTTAATTAATTTTTTGACGTCATTTATTTTTGTGACGTTATGCATTTTGTGACGTGATTAATATTTTGTGACGTCATTTATTTTTGTGACGTTATGTATTTTGTGACGTCATTTATTTTTGTGACGTTATGTATTTTGTGATGTAATTAATATTTTGTTACGTCATTTATTTTTGTGACGTTATGTATTTTGTGACGTAATTAATATTTTGTGACGTCATTTATTTTTGTGACGTTATGTATTTTGTGACGTCTTTTTTTTGTGACGTTATGTATTTTGTGACGTCATTTTTTTGTGACGTTATGTATTTTGTGACGTCATTTATTTTTGTTACGTTATGTATTTTGTGACGCCATTTATTTTTGTGACGTTATGTATTTTGTAACGTCATTTATTTTTGTGACGTTATGTATTTTGTGACGTAATTAATTTTTGTGACGTCATTTATTTTTGTGAAGTTATGTATTTTGTGAATTAATTAATTTTTGTGACATCATTTATTTTTGTGACGTTATGTATTTTGTGACGTCATTTATTTTTGTGACGTTATGTATTTTGTGACGTCATTTATTTTTGTGACGTTATGTATTTTGTGACGTCATTTATTTTTGTGACGTTATGTATTTTGTGACGTCATTTATTTTTGTGACGTTATGTATTTTGTGACGTCTTTTTTTTGTGACGTCATTTTTTGTGACGTTATGTATTTTGTGACGTCATTTATTTTTGTTACGATATGTATTTTGTGACGTCATTTATTTTTGTTACGTTATGTATTTTGTGACGCCATTTATTTTTGTGACGTTATGTATTTTGTGACGTCATTTATTTTTGTGACGTTATGTATTTTGTGACGTAATTAATTTTTGTGACGTCATTTATTTTTGTGAAGTTATGTATTTTGTGACTTAATTAATTTTTGTGACGTTATGTATTTTGTGACGTCATTTATTTTTGTGACGTTATGTATTTTGTGACGTCATTTATTTTTGTGACGTTATGTATTTTGTGACGTCATTTATTTTTGTGACGTTATGTATTTTGTGACGTCATTTATTTTTGTGACGTTATGTATTTCGTGACGTCGTTTATTTTTGTGACGTTATGTATTTTGTGACGTCATTTATTTTTTTGACGTTATGTATTTTGTGACGTTATGTATTTTGTGACGTTATGTATTTTGTGACGTAATTTATTTTTGTGACGTTATGTATTTTGTGACTTAATTAATTTTTGTGACGTCATTTATTTTTGTGGCGTTATGTATTTTGTGACGTAATTTATTTTTGTGACGTTATGTATTTTGTGACTTAATTAATTTTTGTGACGTCATTTATTTTTGTGACGTTATGTATTTTGTGACGTCATTTATTTTTGTGACGTTATGTATTTTGTGACGTCATTTTTTTGACGTTATGTATTTTGTGACGCCATTTATTTTTGTGACGTTATGTATTTTGTGACGTTATGTATTTTGTGACGTAATTTATTTTTGTGACGTTATGTATTTTGTGACTTAATTAATTTTTTGACGTCATTTATTTTTTGTGACGTTATGCATTTTGTGACGTGATGAATATTTTGTGACGTCATTTATTTTTGTGACGTTATGTATTTTTTGACGTCATTTATTTTTGTGACGTTATGTATTTTGTGATGTAATTAATATTTTGTGACGTCATTTATTTTTGTGACGTTATGTATTTTGTGACGTCTTTTTTTTGTGACGTTATGTATTTTGTGACGTCATTTTTTTGTGACGTTATGTATTTTGTGACGTCATTTATTTTTGTTACGTTATGTATTTTGTGACGCCATTTATTTTTGTGACGTTATGTATTTTGTGTCGTCATTTATTTTTGTGACGTTATGTATTTTGTGACGTAATTAATTTTTGTGACGTCATTTATTTTTCTGAAGTTATGTATTTTGTGACTTAATGCATTTTTGTGACGTCATTTATTTTTGTGACGTTATGTATTTTGTGACGTCATTTATTTTTGTGACGTTATGTATTTTGTGACGTCATTTATTTTTGTGACATTATGTATTTTGTGACGTCATTTATTTTTGTGACGTTATGTATTTTGTGACGTCATTTATTTTTGTGACGTTATGTATTTTGTGACGTCATTTATTTTTTTGACGTTATGTATTTTGTGACGCCATTTATTTTTGTGACGTTATGTATTTTGTGACGTTATGTATTTTGTGACGTAATTTATTTTTGTGACGTTATGTATTTTGTGACTTAATTAATTTTTGTGACGTCATTTATTTTTGTGACGTTATGTATTTTGTGACGTCATTTATTTTTGTGACGTTATGTATTTTGTGACGTCATTTATTTTTGTGACGTTATGTATTTTTTGACGTCATTTATTTTTGTGACGTTATGCATTTTGTGACGTGATTAATATTTTGTGACGTCATTTATTTTTGTGACGTTATGTATTTTGTGACGTAAATTATATTTTGTGACGTCATTTATTTTTGTGACGTTATGTATTTTGTGACGTCATTTATTTTTGAAACGTTATGTATTTTGTAACGTCATTTATTTTTGTGACGTTATGTATTTTGTGACGTCATTTATTTTTGTGACGTTATGTTTTTGTGACGTTGTGTATTTTGTGACGTCATTTATTTTTGTGACGTTATGTATTTTGTGACGTAATTAATATTTTGTGACGTCATTTATTTTTGTGACGTTATGTATTTTGTGACGTCTTTTTTTTGTGACGTTAAGTATTTTGTGACGTCATTTTTTTGTGACGTTATGTATTTTGTGACGTCATTTATTTTTGTTACGTTATGTATTTTGTGACGCCATTTATTTTTGTGACGTTATGTATTTTGTGACGTCATTTATTTTTGTGACGTTATGTATTTTGTGACGTTATGTATTTTGTGACGTTATGTATTTTGTGACGTCATTTATTTTTGTGACGTTATGTATTTTGTGACGTCATTTTTTTGTGACGTCATTTATTTTTGTGACGTCATTTATTTTTGTGACGTCATTTATTTTTGTGACGTTATGTATTTTGTGACGTCATTTATTTTTGAAACGTTATGTATTTTATGACGTAATCAATATTTTGTGACGTCATTTATTTTTGTGACGTTATGTATTTTGTGACGTCTTTTTTTTGTGACGTTATGTATTTTTTGACGTCATTTTTTGTGACGTTATGTA
The DNA here is from genome assembly GCA_035578135.1 of Flexamia atlantica. Taxonomy (NCBI): domain Eukaryota; kingdom Metazoa; phylum Arthropoda; class Insecta; order Hemiptera; family Cicadellidae; genus Flexamia; species Flexamia atlantica. The sequence continues at coordinate 58,527 of JAQJVK010000127.1, read as the reverse complement.
TTTTGTGACGTCATTTATTTTTGTGACGTTATAAATTTTGTGACGTCATTTATTTTTGAAACGTTATGTATTTTATGACGTAATTAATTTTTGTGACGTCATTTATTTTTGTGAAGTTATGTATTTTGTGACTTAATTAATTTTTGTGACGTCATTTATTTTTTTGACGTTATGTAATTTGTGACGTCATTTATTTTTGTGACGTTATGTATTTTGTGACGTCATTTATTTTTTTGACGTTATGTATTTTGTGACGCCATTTATTTTTGTGACGTTATGTATTTTGTGACGTTATGTATTTTGTGACGTTATGTATTTTGTGACGTCATTTATTTTTGTGAAGTTATGTATTTTGTGACTTAATTAATTTTTGTGACGTCATTTATTTTTGTGACGTTATGTATTTTGTGACGTCATTTATTTTTGTGACGTTATGTATTTTGTGACGTCATTTATTTTTTTGACGTTATGTATTTTGTGACGCCATTTATTTTTGTGACGTTATGTATTTTTTGACGTCATTTATTTTTGTGACGTTATGTATTTTGTGACGTCATTTATTTTTGTGACGTTATGTATTTTTTGACGTCATTTATTTTTGTGACGTTATGCATTTTGTGACGTGATTAATATTTTGTGACGTCATTTATTTTTGTGACGTTATGTATTTTGTGACGTAAATTATATTTTGTGACGTCATTTATTTTTGTGACGTTATGTATTTTGTGACGTCATTTATTTTTGTGACGTTATGTATTTTGTGACGTCATTTTTTTGACGTTATGTATTTTGTGACGCCATTTATATTTGTGACGTTATGTATTTTGTGACGTTATGTATTTTGTGACGTAATTTATTTTTGTGACGTTATGTATTTTGTGACTTAATTAATTTTTTGACGTCATTTATTTTTGTGACGTTATGCATTTTGTGACGTGATTAATATTTTGTGACGTCATTTATTTTTGTGACGTTATGTATTTTGTGACGTCATTTATTTTTGTGACGTTATGTATTTTGTGATGTAATTAATATTTTGTTACGTCATTTATTTTTGTGACGTTATGTATTTTGTGACGTAATTAATATTTTGTGACGTCATTTATTTTTGTGACGTTATGTATTTTGTGACGTCTTTTTTTTGTGACGTTATGTATTTTGTGACGTCATTTTTTTGTGACGTTATGTATTTTGTGACGTCATTTATTTTTGTTACGTTATGTATTTTGTGACGCCATTTATTTTTGTGACGTTATGTATTTTGTAACGTCATTTATTTTTGTGACGTTATGTATTTTGTGACGTAATTAATTTTTGTGACGTCATTTATTTTTGTGAAGTTATGTATTTTGTGAATTAATTAATTTTTGTGACATCATTTATTTTTGTGACGTTATGTATTTTGTGACGTCATTTATTTTTGTGACGTTATGTATTTTGTGACGTCATTTATTTTTGTGACGTTATGTATTTTGTGACGTCATTTATTTTTGTGACGTTATGTATTTTGTGACGTCATTTATTTTTGTGACGTTATGTATTTTGTGACGTCTTTTTTTTGTGACGTCATTTTTTGTGACGTTATGTATTTTGTGACGTCATTTATTTTTGTTACGATATGTATTTTGTGACGTCATTTATTTTTGTTACGTTATGTATTTTGTGACGCCATTTATTTTTGTGACGTTATGTATTTTGTGACGTCATTTATTTTTGTGACGTTATGTATTTTGTGACGTAATTAATTTTTGTGACGTCATTTATTTTTGTGAAGTTATGTATTTTGTGACTTAATTAATTTTTGTGACGTTATGTATTTTGTGACGTCATTTATTTTTGTGACGTTATGTATTTTGTGACGTCATTTATTTTTGTGACGTTATGTATTTTGTGACGTCATTTATTTTTGTGACGTTATGTATTTTGTGACGTCATTTATTTTTGTGACGTTATGTATTTCGTGACGTCGTTTATTTTTTTGACGTTATGTATTTTGTGACGTCATTTATTTTTTTGACGTTATGTATTTTGTGACGTTATGTATTTTGTGACGTTATGTATTTTGTGACGTAATTTATTTTTGTGACGTTATGTATTTTGTGACTTAATTAATTTTTGTGACGTCATTTATTTTTGTGGCGTTATGTATTTTGTGACGTAATTTATTTTTGTGACGTTATGTATTTTGTGACTTAATTAATTTTTGTGACGTCATTTATTTTTGTGACGTTATGTATTTTGTGACGTCATTTATTTTTGTGACGTTATGTATTTTGTGACGTCATTTTTTTGACGTTATGTATTTTGTGACGCCATTTATTTTTGTGACGTTATGTATTTTGTGACGTTATGTATTTTGTGACGTAATTTATTTTTGTGACGTTATGTATTTTGTGACTTAATTAATTTTTTGACGTCATTTATTTTTTGTGACGTTATGCATTTTGTGACGTGATGAATATTTTGTGACGTCATTTATTTTTGTGACGTTATGTATTTTTTGACGTCATTTATTTTTGTGACGTTATGTATTTTGTGATGTAATTAATATTTTGTGACGTCATTTATTTTTGTGACGTTATGTATTTTATGACGTCTTTTTTTTGTGACGTTATGTATTTTGTGACGTCATTTTTTTGTGACGTTATGTATTTTGTGACGTCATTTATTTTTGTTACGTTATGTATTTTGTGACGCCATTTATTTTTGTGACGTTATGTATTTTGTGTCGTCATTTATTTTTGTGACGTTATGTATTTTGTGACGTAATTAATTTTTGTGACGTCATTTATTTTTCTGAAGTTATGTATTTTGTGACTTAATGCATTTTTGTGACGTCATTTATTTTTGTGACGTTATGTATTTTGTGACGTCATTTATTTTTGTGACGTTATGTATTTTGTGACGTCATTTATTTTTGTGACATTATGTATTTTGTGACGTCATTTATTTTTGTGACGTTATGTATTTTGTGACGTCATTTATTTTTTTGACGTTATGTATTTTGTGACGCCATTTATTTTTGTGACGTTATGTATTTTGTGACGTTATGTATTTTGTGACGTAATTTATTTTTGTGACGTTATGTATTTTGTGACTTAATTAATTTTTGTGACGTCATTTATTTTTGTGACGTTATGTATTTTGTGACGTCATTTATTTTTGTGACGTTATGTATTTTGTGACGTCATTTATTTTTGTGACGTTATGTATTTTTTGACGTCATTTATTTTTGTGACGTTATGCATTTTGTGACGTGATTAATATTTTGTGACGTCATTTATATTTGTGACGTTATGTATTTTGTGACGTAAATTATATTTTGTGACGTCATTTATTTTTGTGACGTTATGTATTTTGTGACGTCATTTATTTTTGAAACGTTATGTATTTTGTAACGTCATTTATTTTTGTGACGTTATGTATTTTGTGACGTCATTTATTTTTGTGACGTTATGTTTTTGTGACGTTGTGTATTTTGTGACGTCATTTATTTTTGTGACGTTATGTATTTTGTGACGTAATTAATATTTTGTGACGTCATTTATTTTTGTGACGTTATGTATTTTGTGACGTCTTTTTTTTGTGACGTTAAGTATTTTGTGACGTCATTTTTTTGTGACGTTATGTATTTTGTGACGTCATTTATTTTTGTTAGGTTATGTATTTTGTGACGCCATTTATTTTTGTGACGTTATGTATTTTGTGACGTCATTTATTTTTGTGACGTTATGTATTTTGTGACGTTATGTATTTTGTGACGTTATGTATTTTGTGACGTCATTTATTTTTGTGACGTTATGTATTTTGTGACGTCATTTTTTTGTGACGTCATTTATTTTTGTGACGTCATTTATTTTTGTGACGTCATTTATTTTTGTGACGTTATGTATTTTGTGACGTCATTTATTTTTGAAACGTTATGTATTTTATGACGTAATCAATATTTTGTGACGTCATTTATTTTTGTGACGTTATGTATTTTGTGACGTCTTTTTTTTGTGACGTTATGTATTTTTTGACGTCATTTTTTGTGACGTTATGTATTTTGTGACGTCATTTATTTTTGTGACGTTATAAATTTTGTGACGTCATTTATTTTTGAAACGTTATGTATTTTATGACGTAATTAATTTTTGTGACGTCATTTATTTTTGTGAAGTTATGTATTTTGTGACTTAATTAATTTTTGTGACGTCATTTATTTTTTTGACGTTATGTAATTTGTGACGTCATTTATTTTTGTGACGTTATGTATTTTGTGACGTCATTTATTTTTTTGACGTTATGTATTTTGTGACGCCATTTATTTTTGTGACGTTATGTATTTTGTGACGTTATGTATTTTGTGACGTCATTTATTTTTGTGAAGTTATGTATTTTGTGACTTAATTAATTTTTGTGACGTCATTTATTTTTGTGACGTTATGTATTTTGTGACGTCATTTATTTTTGTGACGTTATGTATTTTGTGACGTCATTTATTTTTTTGACGTTATGTATTTTGTGACGCCATTTATTTTTGTGACGTTATGTATTTTTTGACGTCATTTATTTTTGTGACGTTATGTATTTTGTGACGTCATTTATTTTTGTGACGTTATGTATTTTTTGACGTCATTTATTTTTGTGACGTTATGCATTTTGTGACGTGATTAATATTTTGTGACGTCATTTATTTTTGTGACGTTATGTATTTTGTGACGTAAATTATATTTTGTGACGTCATTTATTTTTGTGACGTTATGTATTTTGTGACGTCATTTATTTTTGTGACGTTATGTATTTTGTGACGTCATTTTTTTTGACGTTATGTATTTTGTGACGCCATTTATATTTGTGACGTTATGTATTTTGTGACGTTATGTATTTTGTGACGTAATTTATTTTTGTGACGTTATGTATTTTGTGACTTCATTAATTTTTTGACGTCATTTATTTTTGTGACGTTATGCATTTTGTGACGTGATTAATATTTTGTGACGTCATTTATTTTTGTGACGTTATGTATTTTTTGACGTCATTTATTTTTGTGACGTTATGCATTTTGTGACGTGATTAATATTTTGTGACGTCATTTATTTTTGTGACGTTATGTATTTTGTGACGTAATTAATATTTTGTGACGTCATTTATTTTTGTGACGTTATGTATTTTGTGACGTCATTTATTTTTGTGACGTTATGTATTTTGTGACGTCATTTTTTTGACGTTATGTATTTTGTGACGCCATTTATTTTTGTGACGTTATGTATTTTGTGACGTTATGTATTTTGTGACGTAATTTATTTTTGTGACGTTATGTATTTTGTGACTTAATTAATTTTTTGACGTCATTTATTTTTTGTGACGTTATGCATTTTGTGACGTGATGAATATTTTGTGACGTCATTTATTTTTGTGACGTTATGTATTTTGTGACGTCAATTATTTTTGTGACGTTATGTATTTTGTGATGTAATTAATATTTTGTGACGTCATTTATTTTTGTGACGTTATGTATTTTGTGACGTCTTTTTTTGTGACGTTATGTATTTTGTGACGTCATTTTTTTGTGACGTTATGTATTTTGTGACGTCATTTATTTTTGTTACGTTATGTATTTTGTGACGCCATTTATTTTTGTGACGTTATGTATTTTGTGTCGTCATTTATTTTTGTGACGTTATGTATTTCGTGACGTCGTTTATTTTTGTGACGTTATGTATTTTTTTGACGTCATTTATTTTTTTGACGTTATGTATTTTGTGACGTTATGTATTTTGTGACGTTATGTATTTTGTGACGTAATTTATTTTTGTGACGTTATGTATTTTGTGACTTAATTAATTTTTGTGACGTCATTTATTTTTGTGGCGTTATGTATTTTGTGACGTAATTTATTTTTGTGACGTTATGTATTTTGTGACTTAATTAATTTTTGTGACGTCATTTATTTTTGTGACGTTATGTATTTTGTGACGTCATTTATTTTTGTGACGTTATGTATTTTGTGACGTCATTTTTTTGACGTTATGTATTTTGTGACGCCATTTATTTTTGTGACGTTATGTATTTTGTGACGTTATGTATTTTGTGACGTAATTTATTTTTGTGACGTTATGTATTTTGTGACTTAATTAATTTTTTGACGTCATTTATTTTTTGTGACGTTATGCATTTTGTGACGTGATGAATATTTTGTGACGTCATTTATTTTTGTGACGTTATGTATTTTGTGACGTCATTTATTTTTGTGACGTTATGTATTTTGTGATGTAATTAATATTTTGTGACGTCATTTATTTTTGTGACGTTATGTATTTTGTGACGTCTTTTTTTTGTGACGTTATGTATTTTGTGACGTCATTTTTTTGTGACGTTATGTATTTTGTGACGTCATTTATTTTTGTTACGTTATGTATTTTGTGACGCCATTTATTTTTGTGACGTTATGTATTTTGTGTCGTCATTTATTTTTGTGACGTTATGTATTTTGTGACGTAATTAATTTTTGTGACGTCATTTATTTTTCTGAAGTTATGTATTTTGTGACTTAATGCATTTTTGTGACGTCATTTATTTTTGTGACGTTATGTATTTTGTGACGTCATTTATTTTTGTGACGTTATGTATTTTGTGACGTCATTTATTTTTGTGACATTATGTATTTTGTGACGTCATTTATTTTTGTGACGTTATGTATTTTGTGACGTCATTTATTTTTGTGACGTTATGTATTTTGTGACGTCATTTATTTTTTTGACGTTATGTATTTTGTGACGCCATTTATTTTTGTGACGTTATGTATTTTGTGACGTTATGTATTTTGTGACGTAATTTATTTTTGTGACGTTATGTATTTTGTAACTTAATTAATTTTTGTGACGTCATTTATTTTTGTGACGTTATGTATTTTGTGACGTCATTTATTTTTGTGACGTTATGTATTTTGTGACGTAATTAATTTTTGTGACGTTATGTATTTTTTGACGTCATTTATTTTTGTGACGTTATGTATTTTGTGACGTAAATTATATTTTGTGACGTCATTTATTTTTGTGACGTTAAGTATTTTGTGACGTCATTTATTTTTGAAACGTTATGTATTTTGTAACGTCATTTATTTTTGTGACGTTATGTATTTTGTGACGTCATTTATTTTTGTGACGTTATGTTTTTGTGACGTTGTGTATTTTGTGACGTCATTTATTTTTGTGACGTTATGTATTTTGTGACGTAATTAATATTTTTTGACGTCATTTATTTTTGTGACGTTATGTATTTTGTGACGTCTTTTTTTTGTGACGTTAAGTATTTTGTGACGTCATTTTTTGTGACGTTATGTATTTTGTGACGTCATTTATTTTTGTTACGTTATGTATTTTGTGACGCCATTTTTTTTGTGACGTTATGTATTTTGTGACGTCATTTATTTTTGTGACGTTATGTATTTTGTGACGTTATGTATTTTGTGACGTTATGTATTTTGTGACGTCATTTATTTTTGTGACGTTATGTATTTTGTGACGTCATTTTTTTGTGACGTCATTTATTTTTGTGACGTCATTTATTTTTGTGACGTCATTTATTTTTGTGACGTTATGTATTTTGTGACGTCATTTATTTTTGAAACGTTATGTACTTTATGACGTAATTAATATTTTGTGACGTCATTTATTTTTGTGACGTTATGTATTTTGTGACGTCTTTTTTTTGTGACGTTATGTATTTTTTGACGTCATTTTTTGTGACGTTATGTATTTTGTGACGTCATTTTTTTTTGTGACGTTATAAATTTTGTGACGTCATTTATTTTTGAAACGTTATGTATTTTATGACGTAATTAATTTTTGTGACGTCATTTATTTTTGTGAAGTTATGTATTTTGTGACTTAATTAATTTTTGTGACGTCATTTATTTTTTTGACGTTATGTATTTTGTGACGCCATTTATTTTTGTGACGTTATGTATTTTGTGACGTTATGTATTTTGTGACGTCATTTATTTTTGTGAAGTTATGTATTTTGTGACTTAATTAATTTTTGTGACGTCATTTATTTTTGTGACGTTATGTATTTTGTGACGTCATTTATTTTTGTGACGTTATGTATTTTGTGACGTCATTTATTTTTTTGACGTTATGTATTTTGTGACGCCATTTATTTTTGTGACGTTATGTATTTTTTGACGTCATTTATTTTTGTGACGTTATGTATTTTGTGACGTCATTTATTTTTGTGACGTTATGTATTTTTTGACGTCATTTATTTTTGTGACGTTATGCATTTTGTGACGTGATTAATATTTTGTGACGTCATTTATTTTTGTGACGTTATGTATTTTGTGACGTAAATTATATTTTGTGACGTCATTTATTTTTGTGACGTTATGTATTTTGTGACGTCATTTATTTTTGTGACGTTATGTATTTTGTGACGTCATTTATTTTTGTGACGTTATGTATTTTGTGACGTCATTTTTTTGACGTTATGTATTTTGTGACGCCATTTATATTTGTGACGTTATGTATTTTGTGACGTTATGTATTTTGTGACGTAATTTATTTTTGTGACGTTATGTATTTTGTGACTTAATTAATTTTTTGACGTCATTTATTTTTGTGACGTTATGCATTTTGTGACGTGATTAATATTTTGTGACGTCATTTATTTTTGTGACGTTATGTATTTTTTGACGTCATTTATTTTTGTGACGTTATGCATTTTGTGACGTGATTAATATTTTGTGACGTCATTTATTTTTGTGACGTTATGTATTTTGTGACGTAATTAATAATTTGTGACGTCATTTATTTTTGTGACGTTATGTATTTTGTGACGTCATTTATTTTTGTGACGTTATGTATTTTGTGACGTCATTTTTTTGACGTTATGTATTTTGTGACGCCATTTATTTTTGTGACGTTATGTATTTTGTGACGTTATGTATTTTGTGACGTAATTTATTTTTGTGACGTTATGTATTTTGTGACGTCATTTATTTTTGTGACGTTATGTATTTTGTGACGGCATTTATTTTTTTGACGTTATGTATTTTGTGACGCCATTTATTTTTGTGACGTTATGTATTTTTTGACGTCATTTATTTTTGTGACGTTATGTATTTTGTGACGTCATTTATTTTTGTGACGTTATGTATTTTTTGACGTCATTTATTTTTGTGACGTTATGCATTTTGTGACGTGATTAATATTTTGTGACGTCATTTATTTTTGTGACGTTATGTATTTTGTGACGTAAATTATATTTTGTGACGTCATTTATGTTTGTGACGTTATGTATTTTGTGACGTCATTTATTTTTGTGACGTTATGTATTTTGTGACGTCATTTTTTTGACGTTATGTATTTTGTGACGCCATTTATATTTGTGACGTTATGTATTTTGTGACGTTATGTATTTTGTGACGTAATTTATTTTTGTGACGTTATGTATTTTGTGACTTAATTAATTTTTTGACGTCATTTATTTTTGTGACGTTATGCATTTTGTGACGTGATTAATATTTTGTGACGTCATTTATTTTTGTGACGTTATGTATTTTGTGACGTCATTTATTTTTGTGACGTTATGTATTTTGTGATGTAATTAATATTTTGTTACGTCATTTATTTTTGTGACGTTATGTATTTTGTGACGTAATTAATATTTTGTGACGTCATTTATTTTTGTGACGTTATGTATTTTGTGACGTCTTTTTTTGTGACGTTATGTATTTTGTGACGTCATTTTTTTGTGACGTTATGTATTTTGTGACGTCATTTATTTTTGTTACGTTATGTATTTTGTGACGCCATTTATTTTTGTGACGTTATGTATTTTGTGACGTCATTTTTTTTGTGACGTTATGTATTTTGTGACGTAATTAATTTTTGTGACGTCATTTATTTTTGTGAAGTTATGTATTTTGTGAATTAATTAATTTTTGTGACATCATTTATTTTTGTGACGTTATGTATTTTGTGACGTCATTTATTTTTGTGACGTTATGTATTTTGTGACGTCATTTATTTTTGTGACGTTATGTATTTTGTGACGTCATTTATTTTTGTGACGTTATGTATTTTGTGACGTCATTTATTTTTGTGACGTTATGTATTTTGTGACGTCTTTTTTTTGTGACGTCATTTTTTTGTGACGTTATGTATTTTGTGACGTCATTTATTTTTGTTACGATATGTATTTTGTGACGTCATTTATTTTTGTTACGTTATGTATTTTGTGACGCCATTTATTTTTGTGACGTTATGTATTTTGTGACGTCATTTATTTTTGTGACGTTATGTATTTTGTGACGTAATTAATTTTTGTGACGTCATTTATTTTTGTGAAGTTATGTATTTTGTGACCTAATTAATTTTTGTGACGTTATGTATTTTGTGACGTCATTTATTTTTGTGACGTTATGTATTTTGTGACGTCATTTATTTTTGTGACGTTATGTATTTTGTGACGTCATTTATTTTTGTGACGTTATGTATTTCGTGACGTCGTTTATTTTTGTGACGTTATGTATTTTGTGACGTCATTTATTTTTTTGACGTTATGTATTTTGTGACGTTATGTATTTTGTGACGTTATGTATTTTGTGACGTAATTTATTTTTGTGACGTTATGTATTTTGTGACTTAATTAATTTTTGTGACGTCATTTATTTTTGTGGCGTTATGTATTTTGTGACGTAATTTATTTTTGTGACGTTATGTATTTTGTGACTTAATTAATTTTTGTGACGTCATTTATTTTTGTGACGTTATGTATTTTGTGACGTCATTTATTTTTGTGACGTTATGTATTTTGTGACGTCATTTTTTTGACGTTATGTATTTTGTGACGCCATTTATTTTTGTGACGTTATGTATTTTGTGACGTTATGTATTTTGTGACGTAATTTATTTTTGTGACGTTATGTATTTTGTGACTTAATTAATTTTTTGACGTCATTTATTTTTTGTGACGTTATGCATTTTGTGACGTGATGAATATTTTGTGACGTCATTTATTTTTGTGACGTTATGTATTTTGTGACGTCATTTATTTTTGTGACGTTATGTATTTTGTGATGTAATTAATATTTTGTGACGTCATTTATTTTTGTTACGTTATGTATTTTGTGACGCCATTTATTTTTGTGACGTTATGTATTTTGTGACGTCATTTTTTTGACGTTATGTATTTTGTGACGCCATTTATTTTTGTGACGTTATGTATTTTGTGACGTTATGTATTTTGTGACGTAATTTATTTTTGTGACGTTATGTATTTTGTGACGTCATTTATTTTTGTGACGTTATGTATTTTGTGACGGCATTTATTTTTTTGACGTTATGTATTTTGTGACGCCATTTATTTTTGTGACGTTATGTATTTTTTGACGTCATTTATTTTTGTGACGTTATGTATTTTGTGACGTCATTTATTTTTGTGACGTTATGTATTTTTTGACGTCATTTATTTTTGTGACGTTATGCATTTTGTGACGTGATTAATATTTTGTGACGTCATTTATTTTTGTGACGTTATGTATTTTGTGACGTAAATTATATTTTGTGACGTCATTTATGTTTGTGACGTTATGTATTTTGTGACGTCATTTATTTTTGTGACGTTATGTATTTTGTGACGTCATTTTTTTGACGTTATGTATTTTGTGACGCCATTTATATTTGTGACGTTATGTATTTTGTGACGTTATGTATTTTGTGACGTAATTTATTTTTGTGACGTTATGTATTTTGTGACTTAATTAATTTTTTGACGTCATTTATTTTTGTGACGTTATGCATTTTGTGACGTGATTAATATTTTGTGACGTCATTTATTTTTGTGACGTTATGTATTTTGTGACGTCATTTATTTTTGTGACGTTATGTATTTTGTGATGTAATTAATATTTTGTTACGTCATTTATTTTTGTGACGTTATGTATTTTGTGACGTAATTAATATTTTGTGACGTCATTTATTTTTGTGACGTTATGTATTTTGTGACGTCTTTTTTTGTGACGTTATGTATTTTGTGACGTCATTTTTTTGTGACGTTATGTATTTTGTGACGTCATTTATTTTTGTTACGTTATGTATTTTGTGACGCCATTTATTTTTGTGACGTTATGTATTTTGTGACGTCATTTTTTTTGTGACGTTATGTATTTTGTGACGTAATTAATTTTTGTGACGTCATTTATTTTTGTGAAGTTATGTATTTTGTGAATTAATTAATTTTTGTGACATCATTTATTTTTGTGACGTTATGTATTTTGTGACGTCATTTATTTTTGTGACGTTATGTATTTTGTGACGTCATTTATTTTTGTGACGTTATGTATTTTGTGACGTCATTTATTTTTGTGACGTTATGTATTTTGTGACGTCATTTATTTTTGTGACGTTATGTATTTTGTGACGTCTTTTTTTTGTGACGTCATTTTTTTGTGACGTTATGTATTTTGTGACGTCATTTATTTTTGTTACGATATGTATTTTGTGACGTCATTTATTTTTGTTACGTTATGTATTTTGTGACGCCATTTATTTTTGTGACGTTATGTATTTTGTGACGTCATTTATTTTTGTGACGTTATGTATTTTGTGACGTAATTAATTTTTGTGACGTCATTTATTTTTGTGAAGTTATGTATTTTGTGACTTAATTAATTTTTGTGACGTTATGTATTTTGTGACGTCATTTATTTTTGTGACGTTATGTATTTTGTGACGTCATTTATTTTTGTGACGTTATGTATTTTGTGACGTCATTTATTTTTGTGACGTTATGTATTTCGTGACGTCGTTTATTTTTGTGACGTTATGTATTTTGTGACGTCATTTATTTTTTTGACGTTATGTATTTTGTGACGTTATGTATTTTGTGACGTTATGTATTTTGTGACGTAATTTATTTTTGTGACGTTATGTATTTTGTGACTTAATTAATTTTTGTGACGTCATTTATTTTTGTGGCGTTATGTATTTTGTGACGTAATTTATTTTTGTGACGTTATGTATTTTGTGACTTAATTAATTTTTGTGACGTCATTTATTTTTGTGACGTTATGTATTTTGTGACGTCATTTATTTTTGTGACGTTATGTATTTTGTGACGTCATTTTTTTGACGTTATGTATTTTGTGACGCCATTTATTTTTGTGACGTTATGTATTTTGTGACGTTATGTATTTTGTGACGTAATTTATTTTTGTGACGTTATGTATTTTGTGACTTAATTAATTTTTTGACGTCATTTATTTTTTGTGACGTTATGCATTTTGTGACGTGATGAATATTTTGTGACGTCATTTATTTTTGTGACGTTATGTATTTTGTGACGTCATTTATTTTTGTGACGTTATGTATTTTGTGATGTAATTAATATTTTGTGACGTCATTTATTTTTGTGACGTTATGTATTTTGTGACGTCTTTTTTTTGTGACGTTATGTATTTTGTGACGTCATTTTTTTGTGACGTTATGTATTTTGTGACGTCATTTATTTTTGTTACGTTATGTATTTTGTGACGCCATTTATTTTTGTGACGTTATGTATTTTGTGTCGTCATTTATTTTTGTGACGTTATGTATTTTGTGACGTAATTAATTTTTGTGACGTCATTTATTTTTCTGAAGTTATGTATTTTGTGACTTAATGCATTTTTGTGACGTCATTTATTTTTGTGACGTTATGTATTTTGTGACGTCATTTATTTTTGTGACGTTATGTATTTTGTGACGTCATTTATTTTTGTGACATTATGTATTTTGTGACGTCATTTATTTTTGTGACGTTATGTATTTTGTGACGTCATTTATTTTTGTGACGTTATGTATTTTGTGACGTCATTTATTTTTTTGACGTTATGTATTTTGTGACGCCATTTATTTTTGTGACGTTATGTATTTTGTGACGTTATGTATTTTGTGACGTAATTTATTTTTGTGACGTTATGTATTTTGTGACTTAATTAATTTTTGTGACGTCATTTATTTTTGTGACGTTATGTATTTTGTGACGTCATTTATTTTTGTGACGTTATGTATTTTGTGACGTCATTTATTTTTGTGACGTTATGTATTTTTTGACGTCATTTATTTTTGTGACGTTATGCATTTTGTGACGTGATTAATATTTTGTGGCGTCATTTATTTTTGTGACGTTATGTATTTTGTGACGTAAATTATATTTTGTGACGTCATTTATTTTTGTGACGTTATGTATTTTGTGACGTCATTTATTTTTGAAACGTTATGTATTTTGTAACGTCATTTATTTTTGTGACGTTATGTATTTTGTGACGTCATTTATTTTTGTGACGTTATGTTTTTGTGACGTTGTGTATTTTGTGACGTCATTTATTTTTGTGACGTTATGTATTTTGTGACGTAATTAATATTTTGTGACGTCATTTATTTTTGTGACGTTATGTATTTTGTGACGTCTTTTTTTTGTGACGTTAAGTATTTTGTGACGTCATTTTTTTGTGACGTTATGTATTTTGTGACGTCATTTATTTTTGTTACGTTATGTATTTTGTGACGCCATTTATTTTTGTGACGTTATGTATTTTGTGACGTCATTTATTTTTGTGACGTTATGTATTTTGTGACGTTATGTATTTTGTGACGTTATGTATTTTGTGACGTCATTAATTTTTGTGACGTTATGTATTTTGTGACGTCATTTTTTTGTGACGTCATTTATTTTTGTGACGTCATTTATTTTTGTGACGTCATTTATTTTTGTGACGTTATGTATTTTGTGACGTCATTTATTTTTGAAACGTTATGTATTTTATGACGTAATCAATATTTTGTGACGTCATTTATTTTTGTGACGTTATGTATTTTGTGACGTCTTTTTTTGTGACGTTATGTATTTTTTGACGTCATTTTTTGTGACGTTATGTATTTTGTGACGTCATTTATTTTTGTGACGTTATAAATTTTGTGACGTCATTTATTTTTGAAACGTTATGTATTTTATGACGTAATTAATTTTTGTGACGTCATTTATTTTTGTGAAGTTATGTATTTTGTGACTTAATTAATTTTTGTGACGTCATTTATTTTTTTGACGTTATGTAATTTGTGACGTCATTTATTTTTGTGACGTTATGTATTTTGTGACGTCATTTATTTTTTTGACGTTATGTATTTTGTGACGCCATTTATTTTTGTGACGTTATGTATTTTGTGACGTTATGTATTTTGTGACGTCATTTATTTTTGTGAAGTTATGTATTTTGTGACTTAATTAATTTTTGTGACGTCATTTATTTTTGTGACGTTATGTATTTTGTGACGTCATTTATTTTTGTGACGTTATGTATTTTGTGACGTCATTTATTTTTTTGACGTTATGTATTTTGTGACGCCATTTATTTTTGTGACGTTATGTATTTTTTGACGTCATTTATTTTTGTGACGTTATGTATTTTGTGACGTCATTTACTTTTGTCACGTTATGTATTTTTTGACGTCATTTATTTTTGTGACGTTATGCATTTTGTGACGTGATTAATATTTTGTGACGTCATTTATTTTTGTGACGTTATGTATTTTGTGACGTAAATTATATTTTGTGACGTCATTTATTTTTGTGACGTTATGTATTTTGTGACGTCATTTATTTTTGTGACGTTATGTATTTTGTGACGTCATTTTTTTTGACGTTATGTATTTTGTGACGCCATTTATATTTGTGACGTTATGTATTTTGTGACGTTATGTATTTTGTGACGTAATTTATTTTTGTGACGTTATGTATTTTGTGACTTAATTAATTTTTTGACGTCATTTATTTTTGTGACGTTATGCATTTTGTGACGTGATTAATATTTTGTGACGTCATTTATTTTTGTGACGTTATGTATTTTTTGACGTCATTTATTTTTGTGACGTTGTGCATTTTGTGACGTGATTAATATTTTGTGACGTCATTTATTTTTGTGACGTTATGTATTTTGTGACGTAATTAATATTTTGTGACGTCATTTATTTTTGTGACGTTATGTATTTTGTGACGTCATTTATTTTTGTGACGTTATGTATTTTGTGACGTCATTTTTTTGACGTTATGTATTTTGTGACGCCATTTATTTTTGTGACGTTATGTATTTTGTGACGTTATGTATTTTGTGACGTTATGTATTTTGTGACGTAATTTATTTTTGTGACGTTATGTATTTTGTGACTTAATTAATTTTTTGACGTCATTTATTTTTTGTGACGTTATGCATTTTGTGACGTGATGAATATTTTGTGACGTCATTTATTTTTGTGACGTTATGTATTTTGTGACGTCAATTATTTTTGTGACGTTATGTATTTTGTGATGTAATTAATATTTTGTGACGTCATTTATTTTTGTGACGTTATGTATTTTGTGACGTCTTTTTTTTGTGACGTTATGTATTTTGTGACGTCATTTTTTTGTGACGTTATGTATTTTGTGACGTCATTTATTTTTGTTACGTTATGTATTTTGTGACGCCATTTATTTTTGTGACGTTATGTATTTTGTGTCGTCATTTATTTTTGTGACGTTATGTATTTCGTGACGTCGTTTATTTTTGTGACGTTATGTATTTTTTTGACGTCATTTATTTTTTTGACGTTATGTATTTTGTGACGTTATGTATTTTGTGACGTTATGTATTTTGTGACGTAATTTATTTTTGTGACGTTATGTATTTTGTGACTTAATTAATTTTTGTGACGTCATTTATTTTTGTGGCGTTATGTATTTTGTGACGTAATTTATTTTTGTGACGTTATGTATTTTGTGACTTAATTAATTTTTGTGACGTCATTTATTTTTGTGACGTTATGTATTTTGTGACGTCATTTATTTTTGTGACGTTATGTATTTTGTGACGTCATTTTTTTGACGTTATGTATTTTGTGACGCCATTTATTTTTGTGACGTTATGTATTTTGTGACGTTATGTATTTTGTGACGTAATTTATTTTTGTGACGTTATGTATTTTGTGACTTAATTAATTTTTTGACGTCATTTATTTTTTGTGACGTTATGCATTTTGTGACGTGATGAATATTTTGTGACGTCATTTATTTTTGTGACGTTATGTATTTTGTGACGTCATTTATTTTTGTGACGTTATGTATTTTGTGATGTAATTAATATTTTGTGACGTCATTTATTTTTGTGACGTTATGTATTTTGTGACGTCTTTTTTTTGTGACGTTATGTATTTTGTGACGTCATTTTTTTGTGACGTTATGTATTTTGTGACGTCATTTATTTTTGTTACGTTATGTATTTTGTGACGCCATTTATTTTTGTGACGTTATGTATTTTGTGTCGTCATTTATTTTTGTGACGTTATGTATTTTGTGACGTAATTAATTTTTGTGACGTCATTTATTTTTCTGAAGTTATGTATTTTGTGACTTAATGCATTTTTGTGACGTCATTTATTTTTGTGACGTTATGTATTTTGTGACGTCATTTATTTTTGTGACGTTATGTATTTTGTGACGTCATTTATTTTTGTGACATTATGTATTTTGTGACGTCATTTATTTTTGTGACGTTATGTATTTTGTGACGTCATTTATTTTTGTGACGTTATGTATTTTGTGACGTCATTTATTTTTTTGACGTTATGTATTTTGTGACGCCATTTATTTTTGTGACGTTATGTATTTTGTGACGTTATGTATTTTGTGACGTAATTTATTTTTGTGACGTTATGTATTTTGTGACTTAATTAATTTTTGTGACGTCATTTATTTTTGTGACGTTATGTATTTTGTGACGTCATTTATTTTTGTGACGTTATGTATTTTGTGACGTCATTTATTTTTGTCACGTTATGTATTTTTTGACGTCATTTATTTTTGTGACGTTATGCATTTTGTGACGTGATTAATATTTTGTGACGTCATTTATTTTTGTGACGTTATGTATTTTGTGACGTAAATTATATTTTGTGACGTCATTTATTTTTGTGACGTTATGTATTTTGTGACGTCATTTATTTTTGAAACGTTATGTATTTTGTAACGTCATTTATTTTTGTGACGTTATGTATTTTGTGACGTCATTTATTTTTGTGACGTTATGTTTTTGTGACGTTGTGTATTTTGTGACGTCATTTATTTTTGTGACGTTATGTATTTTGTGACGTAATTAATATTTTGTGACGTCATTTATTTTTGTGACGTTATGTATTTTGTGACGTCTTTTTTTTGTGACGTTAAGTATTTTGTGACGTCATTTTTTGTGACGTTATGTATTTTGTGACGTCATTTATTTTTGTTACGTTATGTATTTTGTGACGCCATTTATTTTTGTGACGTTATGTATTTTGTGACGTCATTTATTTTTGTGACGTTATGTATTTTGTGACGTTATGTATTTTGTGACGTTATGTATTTTGTGACGTCATTTATTATTGTGACGTTATGTATTTTGTGACGTCATTTTTTTGTGACGTCATTTATTTTTGTGACGTCATTTATTTTTGTGACGTCATTTATTTTTGTGACGTTATGTATTTTGTGACGTCATTTATTTTTGAAACGTTATGTACTTTATGACGTAATTAATATTTTGTGACGTCATTTATTTTTGTGACGTTATGTATTTTGTGACGTCTTTTTTTTGTGACGTTATGTATTTTGTGACGTCATTTATTTTTGAAACGTTATGTATTTTATGACGTAATTAATTTTTGTGACGTCATTTATTTTTGTGAAGTTATGTATTTTGTGACTTAATTAATTTTTGTGACGTCATTTATTTTTTTGACGTTATGTAATTTGTGACGTCATTTATTTTTGTGACGTTATGTATTTTGTGACGTCATTTATTTTTTTGACGTTATGTATTTTGTGACGCCATTTATTTTTGTGACGTTATGTATTTTGTGACGTTATGTATTTTGTGACGTCATTTATTTTTGTGAAGTTATGTATTTTGTGACTTAATTAATTTTTGTGACGTCATTTATTTTTGTGACGTTATGTATTTTGTGACGTCATTTATTTTTGTGACGTTATGTATTTTGTGACGTCATTTATTTTTTTGACGTTATGTATTTTGTGACGCCATTTATTTTTGTGACGTTATGTATTTTTTGACGTCATTTATTTTTGTGACGTTATGTATTTTGTGACGTCATTTATTTTTGTGACGTTATGTATTTTTTGACGTCATTTATTTTTGTGACGTTATGCATTTTGTGACGTGATTAATATTTTGTGACGTCATTTATTTTTGTGACGTTATGTATTTTGTGACGTAAATTATATTTTGTGACGTCATTTATTTTTGTGACGTTATGTATTTTGTGACGTCATTTATTTTTGTGACGTTATGTATTTTGTGACGTCATTTTTTTGACGTTATGTATTTTGTGACGCCATTTATATTTGTGACGTTATGTATTTTGTGACGTTATGTATTTTGTGACGTAATTTATTTTTGTGACGTTATGTATTTTGTGACTTAATTAATTTTTTGACGTCATTTATTTTTGTGACGTTATGCATTTTGTGACGTGATTAATATTTTGTGACGTCATTTATTTTTGTGACGTTATGTATTTTTTGACGTCATTTATTTTTGTGACGTTATGCATTTTGTGACGTGATTAATATTTTGTGACGTCATTTATTTTTGTGACGTTATGTATTTTGTGACGTAATTAATATTTTGTGACGTCATTTATTTTTGTGACGTTATGTATTTTGTGACGTCATTTATTTTTGTGACGTTATGTATTTTGTGACGTCATTTTTTTGACGTTATGTATTTTGTGACGCCATTTATTTTTGTGACGTTATGTATTTTGTGACGTTATGTATTTTGTGACGTAATTTATTTTTGTGACGTTATGTATTTTGTGACTTAATTAATTTTTTGACGTCATTTATTTTTTGTGACGTTATGCATTTTGTGACGTGATGAATATTTTGTGACGTCATTTATTTTTGTGAAGTTATGTATTTTGTGACGTCATTTATTTTTGTGACGTTATGTATTTTGTGATGTAATTAATATTTTGTGACGTCATTTATTTTTGTGACGTTATGTATTTTGTGACGTCTTTTTTTGTGACGTTATGTATTTTGTGACGTCATTTTTTTGTGACGTTATGTATTTTGTGACGTCATTTATTTTTGTTACGTTATGTATTTTGTGACGCCATTTATTTTTGTGACGTTATGTATTTTGTGTCGTCATTTATTTTTGTGACGTTATGTATTTTGTGACGTAATTAATTTTTGTGACGTCATTTATTTTTCTGAAGTTATGTATTTTGTGACTTAATTAATTTTTGTGACGTCATTTATTTTTGTGACGTTATGTATTTTGTGACGTCATTTATTTTTGTGACGTTATGTATTTTGTGACGTTATGTATTTTGTGACGCCATTTATTTTTGTGACGTTATGTATTTTGTGTCGTCATTTATTTTTGTGACGTTATGTATTTTGTGACGTAATTAATTTTTGTGACGTCATTTATTTTTCTGAAGTTATGTATTTTGTGACTTAATTAATTTTTGTGACGTCATTTATTTTTGTGACGTTATGTATTTTGTGACGTCATTTATTTTTGTGACGTTATGTATTTTGTGACGTTATGTATTTTGTGACGTCATTTATTTTTGTGACGTTATGTATTTTGTGACGTCATTTATTTTTGTGACGTTATGTATTTTGTGACGTCATTTATTTTTTTGACGTTATGTAATTTGTGACGCCATTTATTTTTGTGACGTTATGTATTTTGTGACGTTATGTATTTTGTGACGTAATTTATTTTTGTGACGTTATGTATTTTGTGACTTAATTAATTTTTGTGACGTCATTTATTTTTGTGACGTTATGTATTTTGGGACGTCATTTATTTTTGTGACGTTATGTATTTTGTGACGTCATTTATTTTTGTGACGTTATGTATTTTTTGACGTCATTTATTTTTGTGACGTTATGCATTTTGTGACGTGATTAATATTTTGTGACGTCATTTATTTTTGTGACGTTATGTATTTTGTGACGTAAATTATATTTTGTGACGTCATTTATTTTTGTGACGTTATGTATTTTGTGACGTCATTTATTTTTGAAACGTTATGTATTTTGTAACGTCATTTATTTTTGTGACGTTATGTATTTTGTGACGTCATTTATTTTTGTGACGTTATGTTTTTGTGACGTTGTGTATTTTGTGACGTCATTTATTTTTGTGACGTTATGTATTTTGTGACGTAATTAATATTTTGTGACGTCATTTATTTTTGTAACGTTATGTATTTTGTGACGTCATTTATTTTTGTTACGTTATGTATTTTGTGACGCCATTTATTTTTGTGACGTTATGTATTTTGTGACGTCATTTATTTTTGTGACGTTATGTATTTTGTGACGTTATGTATTTTGTGACGTTATGTATTTTGTGACGTCATTTATTTTTGTGACGTTATGTATTTTGTGACGTCATTTTTTTGTGACGTCATTTATTTTTGTGACGTCATTTATTTTTGTGACGTTATGTATTTTGTGACGTCATTTATTTTTGAAACGTTATGTATTTTATGACGTAATTAATATTTTGTGACGTCATTTATTTTTGTGACGTTATGTATTTTGTGACGTCTTTTTTTGTGACGTTATGTATTTTTAGACGTCATTTTTTTGTGACGTTATGTATTTTGTGACGTCATTTACTTTTGTGACGTTATAAATTTTGTGACGTCATTTATTTTTGAAACGTTATGTATTTTATGACGTAATTAATTTTTGTGACGTCATTTATTTTTGTGAAGTTATGTATTTTGTGACTTAATTAATTTTTGTGACGTCATTTATTTTTTTGACGTTATGTATTTTGTGACGTCATTTATTTTTGTGACGTTATGTATTTTGTGACGTCATTTATTTTTTTGACGTTATGTATTTTGTGACGCCATTTATTTTTGTGACGTTATGTATTTTGTGACGTTATGTATTTTGTGACGTCATTTATTTTTGTGAAGTTATGTATTTTGTGACTTAATTAATTTTTGTGACGTCATTTATTTTTGTGACGTTATGTATTTTGTGACGTCATTTATTTTTGTGACGTTATGTATTTTGTGACGTCATTTATTTTTTTGACGTTATGTATTTTGTGACGCCATTTATTTTTGTGACGTTATGTATTTTTTGACGTCATTTATTTTTGTGACGTTATGTATTTTGTGACGTCATTTATTTTTGTGACGTTATGTATTTTTTGACGTCATTTATTTTTGTGACGTTATGCATTTTGTGACGTGATTAATATTTTGTGACGTCATTTATTTTTGTGACGTTATGTATTTTGTGACGTAAATTATATTTTGTGACGTCATTTATTTTTGTGACGTTATGTATTTTGTGACGTCATTTATTTTTGTTACGTTATGTATTTTGTGACGCCATTTATTTTTGTGACGTTATGTATTTTGTGTCGTCATTTATTTTTGTGACGTTATGTATTTCGTGACGTCGTTTATTTTTGTGACGTTATGTATTTTTTTGACGTCATTTATTTTTTTGACGTTATGTATTTTGTGACGTTATGTATTTTGTGACGTTATGTATTTTGTGACGTAATTTATTTTTGTGACGTTATGTATTTTGTGACTTAATTAATTTTTGTGACGTCATTTATTTTTGTGGCGTTATGTATTTTGTGACGTAATTTATTTTTGTGACGTTATGTATTTTGTGACTTAATTAATTTTTGTGACGTCATTTATTTTTGTGACGTTATGTATTTTGTGACGTCATTTATTTTTGTGACGTTATGTATTTTGTGACGTAATTTTTTTGACGTTATGTATTTTGTGACGCCATTTATTTTTGTGACGTTATGTATTTTGTGACGTTATGTATTTTGTGACGTAATTTATTTTTGTGACGTTATGTATTTTGTGACTTAATTAATTTTTTGACGTCATTTATTTTTTGTGACGTTATGCATTTTGTGACGTGATGAATATTTTGTGACGTCATTTATTTTTGTGACGTTATGTATTTTGTGACGTCATTTATTTTTGTGACGTTATGTATTTTGTGATGTAATTAATATTTTGTGACGTCATTTATTTTTGTGACGTTATGTATTTTGTGACGTCTTTTTTTTGTGACGTTATGTATTTTGTGACGTCATTTTTTTGTGACGTTATGTATTTTGTGACGTCATTTATTTTTGTTACGTTATGTATTTTGTGACGCCATTTATTTTTGTGACGTTATGTATTTTGTGTCGTCATTTATTTTTGTGACGTTATGTATTTTGTGACGTAATTAATTTTTGTGACGTCATTTATTTTTCTGAAGTTATGTATTTTGTGACTTAATGCATTTTTGTGACGTCATTTATTTTTGTGACGTTATGTATTTTGTGACGTCATTTATTTTTGTGACGTTATGTATTTTGTGACGTCATTTATTTTTGTGACATTATGTATTTTGTGACGTCATTTATTTTTGTGACGTTATGTATTTTGTGACGTCATTTATTTTTGTGACGTTATGTATTTTGTGACGTCATTTATTTTTTTGACGTTATGTATTTTGTGACGCCATTTATTTTTGTGACGTTATGTATTTTGTGACGTTATGTATTTTGTGACGTAATTTATTTTTGTGACGTTATGTATTTTGTGACTTAATTAATTTTTGTGACGTCATTTATTTTTGTGACGTTATGTATTTTGTGACGTCATTTATTTTTGTGACGTTATGTATTTTGTGACGTCATTTATTTTTTTGACGTTATGTATTTTGTGACGTCATTTATTTTTGTGACGTTATGCATTTTGTGACGTGATTAATATTTTGTGACGTCATTTATTTTTGTGACGTTATGTATTTTGTGACGTAAATTATATTTTGTGACGTCATTTATTTTTGTGACGTTATGTATTTTGTGACGTCATTTATTTTTGTGACGTTATGTTTTTGTGACGTTGTGTATTTTGTGACGTCATTTATTTTTGTGACGTTATGTATTTTGTGACGTAATTAATATTTTGTGACGTCATTTATTTTTGTGACGTTATGTATTTTGTGACGTCTTTTTTTTGTGACGTTAAGTATTTTGTGACGTCATTTTTTGTGACGTTATGTATTTTGTGACGTCATTTATTTTTGTTACGTTATGTATTTTGTGACGCCATTTATTTTTGTGACGTTATGTATTTTGTGACGTCATTTATTTTTGTGACGTTATGTATTTTGTGACGTTATGTATTTTGTGACGTTATGTATTTTGTGACGTCATTTATTATTGTGACGTTATGTATTTTGTGACGTCATTTTTTTGTGACGTCATTTATTTTTGTGACGTCATTTATTTTTGTGACGTCATTTATTTTTGTGACGTTATGTATTTTGTGACGTCATTTATTTTTGAAACGTTATGTACTTTATGACGTAATTAATATTTTGTGACGTCATTTATTTTTGTGACGTTATGTATTTTGTGACGTCTTTTTTTTGTGACGTTATGTATTTTGTGACGTCATTTATTTTTGAAACGTTATGTATTTTATGACGTAATTAATTTTTGTGACGTCATTTATTTTTGTGAAGTTATGTATTTTGTGACTTAATTAATTTTTGTGACGTCATTTATTTTTTTGACGTTATGTAATTTGTGACGTCATTTATTTTTGTGACGTTATGTATTTTGTGACGTCATTTATTTTTTTGACGTTATGTATTTTGTGACGCCATTTATTTTTGTGACGTTATGTATTTTGTGACGTTATGTATTTTGTGACGTCATTTATTTTTGTGAAGTTATGTATTTTGTGACTTAATTAATTTTTGTGACGTCATTTATTTATTTTTGTGACGTTATGTATTTTGTGACGTCATTTATTTTTGTGACGTTATGTATTTTGTGACGTCATTTATTTTTTTGACGTTATGTATTTTGTGACGCCATTTATTTTTGTGACGTTATGTATTTTTTGACGTCATTTATTTTTGTGACGTTATGTATTTTGTGACGTCATTTATTTTTGTGACGTTATGTATTTTTTGACGTCATTTATTTTTGTGACGTTATGCATTTTGTGACGTGATTAATATTTTGTGACGTCATTTATTTTTGTGACGTTATGTATTTTGTGACGTAAATTATATTTTGTGACGTCATTTATTTTTGTGACGTTATGTATTTTGTGACGTCATTTATTTTTGTGACGTTATGTATTTTGTGACGTCATTTTTTTGAAGTTATGTATTTTGTGACGCAATTTATATTTGTGACGTTATGTATTTTGTGACGTTATGTATTTTGTGACGTAATTTATTTTTGTGACGTTATGTATTTTGTGACTTAATTAATTTTTTGACGTCATTTATTTTTGTGACGTTATGCATTTTGTGACGTGATTAATATTTTGTGACGTCATTTATTTTTGTGACGTTATGTATTTTTTGACGTCATTTATTTTTGTGACGTTATGCATTTTGTGACGTGATTAATATTTTGTGACGTCATTTATTTTTGTGACGTTATGTATTTTGTGACGTAATTAATATTTTGTGACGTCATTTATTTTTGTGACGTTATGTATTTTGTGACGTCATTTATTTTTGTGACGTTATGTATTTTGTGACGTCATTTTTTTGACGTTATGTATTTTGTGACGCCATTTATTTTTGTGACGTTATGTATTTTGTGACGTTATGTATTTTGTGACGTAATTTATTTTTGTGACGTTATGTATTTTGTGACTTAATTAATTTTTTGACGTCATTTATTTTTTGTGACGTTATGCATTTTGTGACGTGATGAATATTTTGTGACGTCATTTATTTTTGTGACGTTATGTATTTTGTGACGTCATTTATTTTTGTGACGTTATGTATTTTGTGATGTAATTAATATTTTGTGACGTCATTTATTTTTGTGACGTTATGTATTTTGTGACGTCTTTTTTTGTGACGTTATGTATTTTGTGACGTCATTTTTTTGTGACGTTATGTATTTTGTGACGTCATTTATTTTTGTTACGTTATGTATTTTGTGACGCCATTTATTTTTGTGACGTTATGTATTTTGTGTCGTCATTTATTTTTGTGACGTTATGTATTTTGTGACGTAATTAATTTTTGTGACGTCATTTATTTTTCTGAAGTTATGTATTTTGTGACTTAATTTATTTTTGTGACGTCATTTATTTTTGTGACGTTATGTATTTTGTGACGTCATTTATTTTTGTGACGTTATGTATTTTGTGACGTCATTTATTTTTGTGACATTATGTATTTTGTGACGTCATTTATTTTTGTGACGTTATGTATTTTGTGACGTCATTTATTTTTGTGACGTTATGTATTTTTTGACGTCATTTATTTTTTTGACGTTATGTAATTTGTGACGCCATTTATTTTTGTGACGTTATGTATTTTGTGACGTTATGTATTTTGTGACGTAATTTATTTTTGTGACGTTATGTATTTTGTGACTTAATTAATTTTTGTGACGTCATTTATTTTTGTGACGTTATGTATTTTGTGACGTCATTTATTTTTGTGACGTTATGTATTTTGTAACGTCATTTATTTTTGTGACGTTATGTATTTTTTGACGTCATTTATTTTTGTGACGTTATGCATTTTGTGACGTGATTAATATTTTGTGACGTCATTTATTTTTGTGACGTTATGTATTTTGTGACGTAAATTATATTTTGTGACGTCATTTATTTTTGTGACGTTATGTATTTTGTGACGTCATTTATTTTTGAAACGTTATGTATTTTGTAACGTCATTTATTTTTGTGACGTTATGTATTTTGTGACGTCATTTATTTTTGTGACGTTATGTTTTTGTGACGTTGTGTATTTTGTGACGTCATTTATTTTTGTGACGTTATGTATTTTGTGACGTAATTAATATTTTGTGACGTCATTTATTTTTGTGACGTTATGTATTTTGTGACGTCATTTATTTTTGTTACGTTATGTATTTTGTGACGCCATTTATTTTTGTGACGTTATGTATTTTGTGACGTCATTTATTTTTGTGACGTTATGTATTTTGTAACGTTATGTATTTTGTGACGTTATGTATTTTGTGACGTCATTTATTTTTGTGACGTTATGTATTTTGTGACGTCATTTTTTTGTGACGTCATTTATTTTTGTGACGTCATTTATTTTTGTGACGTTATGTATTTTGTGACGTCATTTATTTTTGAAACGTTATGTATTTTATGACGTAATTAATATTTTGTGACGTCATTTATTTTTGTGACGTTATGTATTTTGTGACGTCTTTTTTTTGTGACGTTATGTATTTTTTGACGTCATTTTTTTGTGACGTTATGTATTTTGTGACGTCATTTACTTTTGTGACGTTATAAATTTTGTGACGTCATTTATTTTTGAAACGTTATGTATTTTATGACGTAATTAATTTTTGTGACGTCATTTATTTTTGTGAAGTTATGTATTTTGTGACTTAATTAATTTTTGTGACGTCATTTATTTTTTTGACGTTATGTATTTTGTGACGTCATTTATTTTTGTGACGTTATGTATTTTGTGACGTCATTTATTTTTTTGACGTTATGTATTTTGTGACGCCATTTATTTTTGTGACGTTATGTATTTTGTGACGTTATGTATTTTGTGACGTCATTTATTTTTGTGACATTATGTATTTTGTGACGTCATTTATTTTTGTGACGTTATGTATTTTGTGACGTCATTTATTTTTGTGACGTTATGTATTTTTTGACGTCATTTATTTTTTTGACGTTATGTAATTTGTGACGCCATTTATTTTTGTGACGTTATGTATTTTGTGACGTTATGTATTTTGTGACGTAATTTATTTTTGTGACGTTATGTATTTTGTGACTTAATTAATTTTTGTGACGTCATTTATTTTTGTGACGTTATGTATTTTGTGACGTCATTTATTTTTGTGACGTTATGTATTTTGTGACGTCATTTATTTTTTTGACGTTATGTATTTTGTGACGCCATTTATTTTTGTGACGTTATGTATTTTTTGACGTCATTTATTTTTGTG
This sequence comes from Flexamia atlantica, assembly GCA_035578135.1. Taxonomy (NCBI): domain Eukaryota; kingdom Metazoa; phylum Arthropoda; class Insecta; order Hemiptera; family Cicadellidae; genus Flexamia; species Flexamia atlantica. Next base: position 30,467 of record JAQJVK010000127.1, on the reverse strand, counting down.
ACGTTATGTATTTTGTGACGTCATTTATTTTTGTGACGTTATGTATTTTTTGACGTCATTTATTTTTGTGACGTTATGCATTTTGTGACGTGATTAATATTTTGTGACGTCATTTATTTTTGTGACGTTATGTATTTTGTGACGTAAATTATATTTTGTGACGTCATTTATTTTTGTGACGTTATGTATTTTGTGACGTCATTTATTTTTGTGACGTTATGTATTTTGTGACGTCATTTTTTTGACGTTATGTATTTTGTGACGCCATTTATATTTGTGACGTTATGTATTTTGTGACGTTATGTATTTTGTGACGTAATTTATTTTTGTGACGTTATGTATTTTGTGACTTAATTAATTTTTTGACGTCATTTATTTTTGTGACGTTATGCATTTTGTGACGTGATTAATATTTTGTGACGTCATTTATTTTTGTGACGCTATGTATTTTTTGACGTCATTTATTTTTGTGACGTTATGCATTTTGTGACGTGATTAATATTTTGTGACGTCATTTATTTTGTGACGTTATGTATTTTGTGACGTAATTAATATTTTGTGACGTCATTTATTTTTGTGACGTTATGTATTTTGTGACGTCTTTTTTTTGTGACGTTATGTATTTTGTGACGTCATTTTTTTGTGACGTTATGTATTTTGTGACGTCATTTATTTTTGTTACGTTATGTATTTTGTGACGCCATTTATTTTTGTGACGTTATGTATTTTGTGACGTCATTTATTTTTGTGACGTTATGTATTTTGTGGCGTAATTAATTTTTGTGACGTCATTTATTTTTGTGAAGTTATGTATTTTGTGACTTAATTAATTTTTGTGACATCATTTATTTTTGTGACGTTATGTATTTTGTGACGTCATTTATTTTTGTGACGTTATGTATTTTGTGACGTCATTTATTTTTGTGACGTTATGTATTTTGTGACGTCATTTATTTTTGTGACGTTATGTATTTTGTGACGTCATTTATTTTTGTGACGTTATGTATTTTGTGACGTCATTTATTTTTTGACGTTATGTATTTTGTGACGCCATTTATTTTTGTGACGTTATGTATTTTGTGACGTTATGCATTTTGTGACGTACTTTATTTTTGTGACGTTATGTTTTTGTGAAGTTATGTATTTTGTGACGTCAATTATTTTTGTGACGTTATGTATTTTGTGACGTCATTTATTTTTGTGACGTTATGTATTTTGTGACGTCATTTATTTTTGTGACGTTATGTATTTTGTGACGTCATTTATTTTTGTGACGTTAAGTATTTTGTGACGTCATTTATTTTTGTGACGTTATGCATTTTGTGACGTGATTAATATTTTGTGACGTCATATATTTTTGTGACGTTATGTATTTTGTGACGTAAATTATATTTTGTGACGTCATTTATTTTTGTGACGTTATGTATTTTGTGACGTCATTTATTTTTGAAACGTTATGTATTTTGTAACGTCATTTATTTTTGTGACGTTATGTATTTTGTGACGTCATTTATTTTTATGACGTTATGTTTTTGTGACGTTATGTATTTTGTGACGTCATTTATTTTTGTGACGTTATGTATTTTGTGACGTAATTAATATTTTGTGACGTCATTTATTTTTGTGACGTTATGTATTTTGTGACGTCTTTTTTTTGGGACGTCATTTTTTTGTGACGTTATGTATTTTGTGACGTCATTTATTTTTGTTACGTTATGTATTTTGTGACGCCATTTATTTTTGTGACGTTATGTATTTTGTGACGTCATTTATTTTTGTGACGTTATGTATTTTGTGACGTTATGTATTTTGTGACGTAATTTATTTTTGTGACGTTATGTATTTTGTGACTTAATTAATTTTTGTGACGTAATTAATTTTTTGACGTTATGTATTTTGTGACGTCATTTATTTTTGTGATGTTATGTATTTTGTGACGTCATTTTTTTGTGACGTCATTTATTTTTGTGACGTCATTTACTTTTGTGACGTTATGTATTTTGTGACGTTATTTATTTTTGAAACGTTATGTATTTTGTAACGTCATTTATTTTTGTGACGTTATGTATTTTGTGACGTCATTTATTTTTGTGACGTTATTTTTTTCTGACTTAATTAATTTTTTGACGTCATTTATTTTTGTGACGTTATGTATTTTGTGACGTAATTAATATTTTGTGACGTCATTTATTTTTGTGACGTTATGTATTTTGTGACGTCTTTTTTTTGTGACGTTATGTATTTTGTGACGTCATTTTTTGTGACGTTATGTATTTTGTGACGTCATTTATTTTTGTGACGTTATGTATTTTGTGACGTCATTTATTTTTGTGACGTTATGTATTTTGTGACGTCATTTATTTTTTTGACGTTATGTATTTTGTGACTTAATTAATTTTTGTGACGTCATTTATTTTTGTGACGTTATGTATTTTGTGACGTCATTTTTTTTACGTTATGTATTTTGTGACGCCATTTATTTTTGTGACGTTATGTATTTTGTGACGTTATGTATTTTGTGACGTAATCTATTTTTGTGACGTTATAAATTTTGTGACTTAATTAATTTTTTGACGTCATTTATTTTTGTGACGTTATGCATTTTGTGACGTGATTAATATTTTGTGACGTCATTTATTTTTGTGACGTTATGTATTTTGTGACGTCATTTATTTTTGTGACGTTATGTATTTTGTGATGTAATTAATATTTTGTGACGTCATTTATTTTTGTGACGTTATGTATTTTGTGACGTAATTAATATATTGTGACGTCATTTATTTTTGTGACGTTATGTATTTTGTGACGTTTTTTTTTGTGACGTTATGTATTTTGTGACGTCATTTTTTTGTGACGTTATGTATTTTGTGACGTCATTTATTTTTGTTACGTTATGTATTTTGTGACGCCATTTATTTTTGTGACGTTATGTATTTTGTGACGTCATTTATTTTTGTGACGTTATGTATTTTGTGACGTAATTAATTTTTGTGACGTCATTTATTTTTGTGAAGTTTTGTATTTTGTGACTTAATTAATTTTTGTGACGTCATTTATTTTTGTGACGTTTTGTATTTTGTGACGTCATTTATTTTTGTGACGTTATGTTTTTTGTGTCGTCATTTATTTTTTTGACGTTATGTATTTTGTGACGCCATTTATTTTTGTGACGTTATGTATTTTGTGACGTTATGTATTTTGTGACGTAATTTATTTTTGTGACGTTATGTATTTTTTGACTTAATTAATTTTTGTGACGTCATTTATTTTTGTGACGTTATGTATTTTGTGACGTCATTTATTTTTGTGACGTTATGTATTTTGTGACGTCATTTATTTTTGTGACGTTATGTATTTTTTGACGTCATTTATTTTTGTGACGTTATGCATTTTGTGACGTGATAAATATTTTGTGACGTCATTTTTTTTTGTGACGTTATGTATTTTGTGAAGTAAATTATATTTTGTGACGTCATTTATTTTTGTGACGTTATGTATTTTGTGACGTCATTTATTTTTGTGACGTTATGTATTTTGTGACGTCATTTATTTTTGTGACGTTATGTATTTTGTGACGTCATTTATTTTTGTGAGGTTATGTATTTTGTGACGTCATTTATTTTTGTGACGTAATGTATTTTGTGACGTCATTTTTTTTGACGTTATGTATTTTGTGACGCCATTTATATTTGTGACGTTATGTATTTTGTGACGTTATGTATTTTGTGACGTAATTTATTTTTGTGACGTTATGTATTTTGTGACTTAATTAATTTTTTGACGTCATTTATTTTTGTGACGTTATGCATTTTGTGACGTGATTAATATTTTGTGACGTCATTTATTTTTGTGACGTTATGTATTTTGTGACGTCATTTATTTTAGTGACGTTATGTATTTTGTGATATAATTAATATTTTGTTACGTCATTTATTTTTGTGACGTTATGTATTTTGTGAGTTAATTAATATTTTGTGACGTCATTTATTTTTGTGACGTTATGTATTTTGTGACGTCTTTTTTGTGACGTTATGTATTTTGTGACGTCATTTTTTTGTGACGTTATGTATTTTGTGACGTCATTTATTTTTGTGACGTTATGTATTTTGTGACGCCATTTATTTTTGTGACGTTATGTATTTTGTGACGTCATTTATTTTTGTGACGTTATGTATTTTGTGACGTAATTAATTTTTGTGACGTCATTTATTTTTGTGACGTTATGTATTTTGTGACGTAATTAATATTTTGTGACGTCATTTATTTTTGTGACGTTATGTATTTTGTGACGTCTTTTTTTGTGACGTTATGTATTTTGTGTCGTCATTTTTTTGTGACGTTATGTATTTTGTGAAGTCATTTATTTTTGTTACGTTATGTATTTTGTGACGTAATTTATTTTTGTGACGTTATGTATTTTGTGACTTAATTAATTTTTGTGACGTCATTTATTTTTGTGACGTTTTGTATTTTGTGACGTCATTTATTTTTGTGACGTTATGTATTTTGTGACGTCATTTATTTTTGTGACGTTATGTATTTTGTGACGTCATTTATTTTTGTGACGTTATGTATTTTGTGACGTCATTTATTTTTTGACGTTATGTATTTTGTGACGTCATTTATTTTTGTGACGTTATGTATTTTGTGACGTCATTTATTTTTTTGACGTTATGTATTTTGTGACGTCATTTATTTTTGTGACGTTATGTATTTTGTGACGTCATTTATTTTTGTGAGGTTATGTATTTTGTGACGTCATTTATTTTTGTGACGTTATGTATTTTGTGACGTCATTTATTTTTGTGACGTTATGTATTTTTTGACGTCATTTATTTTTGTGACGTTATGCATTTTGTGACGTGATTAATATTTTGTGACGTCATTTATTTTTGTGACGTTATGTATTTTGTGACGTAAATTATATTTTGTGACGTCATTTATTTTTGTGACGTTATGTATTTTGTGACGTCATTTATTTTTGTGACGTTATGTATTTTGTGACGTCATTTATTTTTGTGACGTTATGTATTTTGTGACGTCATTTATTTTTGTGAGGTTATGTATTTTGTGACGTCATTTATTTTTGTGACGTTATGTATTTTGTGACGTCATTTTTTTGACGTTATGTATTTTGTGACGCCATTTATATTTGTGACGTTATGTATTTTGTGACGTTATGTATTTTGTGACGTAATTTATTTTTGTGACGTTATGTATTTTGTGACTTAATTAATTTTTTGACGTCATTTATTTTTGTGACGTTATGCATTTTGTGACGTGATTAATATTTTGTGACGTCATTTATTTTTGTGACGTTATGTATTTTGTGACGTCATTTATTTTAGTGACGTTATGTATTTTGTGATGTAATTAATATTTTGTTACGTCATTTATTTTTGTGACGTTATGTATTTTGTGAGTTAATTAATATTTTGTGACGTCATTTATTTTTGTGACGTTATGTATTTTGTGACGTCTTTTTTTGTGACGTTATGTATTTTGTGACGTCATTTTTTTGTGACGTTATGTATTTTGTGACGTCATTTATTTTTGTGACGTTATGTATTTTGTGACGCCATTTATTTTTGTGACGTTATGTATTTTGTGACGTCATTTATTTTTGTGACGTTATGTATTTTGTGACGTAATTAATTTTTGTGACGTCATTTATTTTTGTGACGTTATGTATTTTGTGACGTAATTAATATTTTGTGTCGTCATTTATTTTTGTGACGTTATGTATTTTGTGACGTCTTTTTTTGTGACGTTATGTATTTTGTGACGTCATTTTTTTGTGACGTTATGTATTTTGTGAAGTCATTTATTTTTGTTACGTTATGTATTTTGTGACGCCATTTATTTTTGTGACGTTATGTATTTTGTGACGTCATTTATTTTTGTGACGTTATGTATTTTGTGACGTAATTAATTTTTGTGACGTCATTTCTTTTTGTGACGTTTTCTATTTTGTGACGTCATTTATTTTTGTGACGTTATGTATTTTGTGACGTCATTTATTTTTGTGACGTTATGTATTTTGTGACGTCATTTATTTTTGTGACGTTATGTATTTTGTGACGTAATTTATTTTTGTGACGTTATGTATTTTGTGACTTAATTAATTTTTGTGACGTCATTTATTTTTGTGACGTTTTGTATTTTGTGACGTCATTTATTTTTGTGACGTTATGTATTTTGTGACGTCATTTATTTTTGTGACGTTATGTATTTTGTGACGTCATTTATTTTTGTGACGTTATGTATTTTGTGACGTCATTTATTTTTTGACGTTATGTATTTTGTGACGTCATTTATTTTTGTGACGTTATGTATTTTGTGACGTCATTTATTTTTTTGACGTTATGTATTTTGTGACGTCATTTATTTTTGTGACGTTATGTATTTTGTGACGTCATTTATTTTTGTGAGGTTATGTATTTTGTGACGTCATTTATTTTTGTGACGTTATGTATTTTGTGACGTCATTTATTTTTGTGACGTTATGTATTTTTTGACGTCATTTATTTTTGTGACGTTATGCATTTTGTGACGTGATTAATATTTTGTGACGTCATTTATTTTTGTGACGTTATGTATTTTGTGACGTAAATTATATTTTGTGACGTCATTTATTTTTGTGACGTTATGTATTTTGTGACGTCATTTATTTTTGTGACGTTATGTATTTTGTGACGTCATTTATTTTTGTGACGTTATGTATTTTGTGACGTCATTTATTTTTGTGAGGTTATGTATTTTGTGACGTCATTTATTTTTGTGACGTTATGTATTTTGTGACGTCATTTTTTTTGACGTTATGTATTTTGTGACGCCATTTATATTTGTGACGTTATGTATTTTGTGACGTTATGTATTTTGTGACGTAATTTATTTTTGTGACGTTATGTATTTTGTGACTTAATTAATTTTTTGACGTCATTTATTTTTGTGACGTTATGCATTTTGTGACGTGATTAATATTTTGTGACGTCATTTATTTTTGTGACGTTATGTATTTTGTGACGTCATTTATTTTAGTGACGTTATGTATTTTGTGATGTAATTAATATTTTGTTACGTCATTTATTTTTGTGACGTTATGTATTTTGTGAGTTAATTAATATTTTGTGACGTCATTTATTTTTGTGACGTTATGTATTTTGTGACGTCTTTTTTTGTGACGTTATGTATTTTGTGACGTCATTTTTTTGTGACGTTATGTATTTTGTGACGTCATTTATTTTTGTGACGTTATGTATTTTGTGACGCCATTTATTTTTGTGACGTTATGTATTTTGTGACGTCATTTATTTTTGTGACGTTATGTATTTTGTGACGTAATTAATTTTTGTGACGTCATTTATTTTTGTGACGTTATGTATTTTGTGACGTAATTAATATTTTGTGTCGTCATTTATTTTTGTGACGTTATGTATTTTGTGACGTCTTTTTTTGTGACGTTATGTATTTTGTGACGTCATTTTTTTGTGACGTTATGTATTTTGTGAAGTCATTTATTTTTGTTACGTTATGTATTTTGTGACGCCATTTATTTTTGTGACGTTATGTATTTTGTGACGTCATTTATTTTTGTGACGTTATGTATTTTGTGACGTTATGTATTTTGTGACGTACTTTATTTTTGTGACGTTATGTTTTTGTGACGTTATGTATTTTGTGACGTCATTTATTTTTGTGACGTTATGTATTTTGTGACGTCATTTATTTTTGTGACGTTATGTATTTTGTGACGTCATTTATTTTTGTGACGTTATGTATTTTGTGACGTCATTTATTTTTGTGACGTTAAGTATTTTGTGACGTCATTTATTTTTGTGACGTTATGTATTTTGTGACGTCATTTATTTTTGTGACGTTATGTATTTTTTGACGTCATTTATTTTTGTGACGTTATGCATTTTGTGACGTGATTAATATTTTGTGACGTCATTTATTTTTGTGACGTTATGTATTTTGTGACGTAAATTATATTTTGTGACGTCATTTATTTTTGTGACGTTATGTATTTTGTGACGTCATTTATTTTTGTGACGTTATGTATTTTGTGACGTCATTTATTTTTGTGACGTTATGTATTTTGTGACGTCATTTATTTTTGTGACGTTATATATTTTGTGACGTCATTTATTTTTGTGACGTTAAGTATTTTGTGACGTCATTTATTTTTGTGACGTTATGTATTTTGTTACGTCATTTATTTTTGTGACGTTATGTATTTTGTGACGTTTTGTATTTTGTGACGTCATTTATTTTTGTGACGTTATGTATTTTGTGACGTCATTTTTTTGTGACGTTATGTATTTTGTGACGTCATTTATTTTTGTGACGTTATGTTTTTTGTGACGTCATTTTTTTTTGAAACGTTATGTATTTTGTAACGTCATTTATTTTTGTGACGTTATGTATTTTGTGACGTCATTTATTTTTGTGACGTTATGTTTTTGTGACGTTATGTATTTTGTGACGTCATTTATTTTTGTGACGTTATGTATTTTGTGACGTAATTAATATTTTGTGACGTCATTTATTTTTGTGACGTTATGTATTTTGTGACGTCATTTGTTTTTGTGACGTTATGTATTTTGTGACGTCATTTATTTTTGTGACGTTATGTAATTTGTGACGTAATTAATAATTTGTGACGTCATTTATTTTTGTGACGTTATGTATTTTGTGACGTCTTTTTTTGTGACGTTATGTAATTTGTGACGTCATTTTTTTGTGACGTTATGTATTTTGTGACGTCATTTATTTTTGTGACGTTATGTATTTTGTTACGTCATTTATTTTTGTGACGTTATGTATTTTGTGACGTCATTTGTTTTTGTGACGTTATGTATTTTGTGACGTCATTTATTTTTGTGACGTTATGTATTTTGTGACGTAATTAATAATTTGTGACGTCATTTATTTTTGTGACGTTATGTATTTTGTGACGTCTTTTTTTGTGACGTTATGTAATTTGTGACGTCATTTTTTTGTGACGTTATGTATTTTGTGACGTCATTTATTTTTGTGACGTTATGTATTTTGTTACGTCATTTATTTTTGTGACGTTATGTATTTTGTGACGTCATTTATTTTTGTGACGTTATGTATTTTGTGACGCTATTTATTTTTGTGACGTTATGTATTTTGTGACGTCATTAATGTTTGGGACGTTATGTATTTTGTGACGTCATTTATTTTTGTGACATTATGTATTTTGTGACGTAATTAATTTTTGTGACGTCATTTATTTTTGTGAAGTTATGTATTTTGTGACTTAATTAATTTTTGTGACGTCATTTATTTTTGTGACGTTATGTATTTTGTGACGTCATTTATTTTTGTGACATTATGTATTTTGTGACGTCATTTATTTTTGTGACGTTATGTATTTTGTGACGTCATTTATTTTTGTGACGTTATGTATTTTGTGACGTCATTTATTTTTGTGACGTTATGTATTTTGTGACGTCATTTATTTTTTTGACGTTATGTATTTTGTGACGCCATTTATTTTTGTGACGTTATGTATTTTGTGACGTTATGTATTTTGTGACGTAATTTATTTTTGTGACGTTATGTATTTTGTGATTTAATTAATTTTTGTGACGTCATTTATTTTTGTAACGTTATGTATTTTGTGACGTCATTTATTTTTGTGACGTGATGTATTTTGTGACGTCATTTATTTTTATGACGTTATATATTTTTTGAAGTCATTTATTTTTGTGATGTTATGCATTTTGTGACTTAATTAATTCTTGTGACGTCATTTATTTTTGTGACGTTATGTATTTTGTGACGTCATTTATTTTTGTGACGTTATGTATTTTGTGACGTCATTTTTTTGTGACGTCATTTATTTTTGTGACGTCATTTATTTTTGTGACGTTATGTATTTTGTGACGTCATTTATTTTTGAAACGTTATGTATTTTGTAACGTCATTTATTTTTGTGACGTTATGTATTTTTTGACGTCATTTATTTTTGTGATGTTATGCATTTTGTGACGTCATTTATTTTTGTGACGTTATGTATTTTGTGACGTCATTTTTTTGTGACGTCATTTATTTTTGTGACGTCATTTATTTTTGTGACGTTATGTATTTTGTGACGTCATTTATTTTTGTGACGTCATTTATTTTTGTGACGTTATGTATTTTGTGACGTCATTTATTTTTGAAACGTTATGTATTTTGTAACGTCATTTATTTTTGTAACGTTATGTTTTTGTGACGTTATGTATTTTGTGACGTCATTTATTTTTGTGACGTTATGTATTTTGTGACGTAATTAATATTTTGTGACGTCATTTATTTTTGTGACGTTATGTATTTTGTGACGTAATTAATATTTTGTGACGTCATTTATTTTTGTGACGTTATGTATTTTTTGACGTCATTTATTTTTGTGACGTTATGTATTTTGTGACGTCATTTATTTTTGTGACGTTATGTATTTTTTGACGTCATTTATTTTTGTGACGTTATGCATTTTGTGACGTGATTAATATTTTGTGACGTCATTTATTTTTGTGACGTTATGTATTTTGTGACGTAAATTATATTTTGTGACGTCATTTATTTTTGTGACGTTATGTATTTTGTGACGTCATTTATTTTTGTGACGTTATGTATTTTGTGACGTCATTTTTTTTGACGTTATGTATTTTGTGACGCCATTTATATTTGTGACGTTATGTATTTTGTGACGTTATGTATTTTGTGACGTAATTTATTTTTGTGACGTTATGTATTTTGTGACTTAATTAATTTTTTGACGTCATTTATTTTTGTGACGTTATGCATTTTGTGACGTGATTAATATTTTGTGACGTCATTTATTTTTGTGACGTTATAATTTTTTGACGTCATTTATTTTTGTGACGTTATGCATTTTGTGACGTGATTAATATTTTGTGACGTCATTTATTTTTGTGACGTTATGTATTTTGTGACGTAATTAATATTTTGTGACGTCATTTATTTTTGTGACGTTATGTATTTTGTGACGTCTTTTTTTGTGACGTTATGTATTTTGTGACGTCATTTTTTTGTGACGTTATGTATTTTGTGACGTCATTTATTTTTGTTACGTTATGTATTTTGTGACGCCATTTATTTTTGTGACGTTATGTATTTTGTGACGTCATTTATTTTTGTGACGTTATGTATTTTGTGGCGTAATTAATTTTTGTGACGTCATTTATTTTTGTGAAGTAATGTATTTTGTGACTTAATTAATTTTTGTGACATCATTTATTTTTGTGACGTTATGTATTTTGTGACGTCATTTATTTTTGTGACGTTATGTATTTTGTGACGTCATTTATTTTTGTGACGTTATGTATTTTGTGACGTCATTTATTTTTGTGACGTTATGTATTTTGTGACGTCATTTATTTTTGTGACGTTATGTATTTTGTGACGTCATTTATTTTTTGACGTTATGTATTTTGTGACGCCATTTATTTTTGTGACGTTATGTATTTTGTGACGTTATGCATTTTGTGACGTACTTTATTTTTGTGGCGTTATGTTTTTGTGAAGTTATGTATTTTGTGACGTCAATTATTTTTGTGACGTTATGTATTTTGTGACGTCATTTATTTTTGTGACGTTATGTATTTTGTGACGTCATTTATTTTTGTGACGTTATGTATTTTGTGACGTCATTTATTTTTGTGACGTTAAGTATTTTGTGACGTCATTTATTTTTGTGACGTTATGCATTTTGTGACGTGATTAATATTTTGTGACGTCATATATTTTTGTGACGTTATGTATTTTGTGACGTAAATTATATTTTGTGACGTCATTTATTTTTGTGACGTTATGTATTTTATGACGTCATTTATTTTTGAAACGTTATGTATTTTGTAACGTCATTTATTTTTGTGACGTTATGTATTTTGTGACGTCATTTATTTTTATGACGTTATGTTTTTGTGACGTTATGTATTTTGTGACGTCATTTATTTTTGTGACGTTATGTATTTTGTGACGTAATTAATATTTTGTGACGTCATTTATTTTTGTGACGTTATGTATTTTGTGACGTCTTTTTTTTGGGACTTAATTTTTTTGTGACGTTATGTATTTTGTGACGTCATTTATTTTTTTTACGTTATGTATTTTGTGACGCCATTTATTTTTGTGACGTTATGTATTTTGTGACGTCATTTATTTTTGTGACGTTATGTATTTTGTGACGTTATGTATTTTGTGACGTAATTTATTTTTGTGACGTTATGTATTTTGTGACTTAATTAATTTTTGTGACGTCATTAATTTTTTGACGTTATGTATTTTGTGACGTCATTTATTTTTGTGACGTTATGTATTTTGTGACGTCATTTTTTTGTGACGTCATTTATTTTTGTGACGTCATTTACTTTTGTGACGTTATGTATTTTGTGACGTTATTTATTTTTGAAACGTTATGTATTTTGTAACGTCATTTATTTTTGTGACGTTATGTATTTTGTGACGTCATTTATTTTTGTTACGTTATGTATTTTGTGACGCCATTTATTTTTGTGACGTTATGTATTTTGTGACGTCATTTATTTTTGTGACGTTATGTATTTTGTGACGTAATTAATTTTTGTGACGTCATTTATTTTTGTGAAGTTTTGTATTTTGTGACTTAATTAATTTTTGTGACGTCATTTATTTTTGTGACGTTATGTTTTTTGTGTCGTCATTTATTTTTTTGACGTTTCTTTTTTGTGACGCAATTTATTTTTGTGACGTTATGTATTTTGTGACGTTATGTATTTTGTGACGTAATTTATTTTTGTGACGTTATGTATTTTTTGACTTAATTAATTTTTGTGACGTCATTTATTTTTGTGACGTTATGTATTTTGTGACGTCATTTATTTTTGTGACGTTATGTATTTTGTGACGTCATTTATTTTTGTGACGTTATGTATTTTTTGACGTCATTTATTTTTGTGACGTTATGCATTTTGTGACGTGATTAATATTTTGTGACGTCATTTATTTTTGTGACGTTATGTATTTTGTGACGTAAATTATATTTTGTGACGTCATTTATTTTTGTGACGTTATGTATTTTGTGACGTAATTTATTTTTGTGACGTTATGTATTTTGTGACGTCATTTATTTTTGTGAGGTTATGTATTTTGTGACGTCATTTATTTTTGTGACGTAATGTATTTTGTGACGTCATTTTTTTTGACGTTATGTATTTTGTGACGCCATTTATATTTGTGACGTTATGTATTTTGTGACGTTATGTATTTTGTGACGTTATGTATTTTGTGACGTAATTTATTTTTGTGACGTTATGTATTTTGTGACTTAATTAATTTTTTGACGTCATTTAATTTTGTGACGTTATGCATTTTGTGACGTGATTAATATTTTGTGACGTCATTTATTTTTGTGACGTTATGTATTTTGTGACGTCATTTATTTTAGTGACGTTATGTATTTTGTGATGTAATTAATATTTTGTTACGTCATTTATTTTTGTGACGTTATGTATTTTGTGAGTTAATTAATATTTTGTGACGTCATTTATTTTTGTGACGTTATGTATTTTGTGACGTTTTTTTTGTGACGTTATGTATTTTGTGACGTCATTTTTTTGTGACGTTATGTATTTTGTGACGTCATTTATTTTTGTGACGTTATGTATTTTGTGACGCCATTTATTTTTGTGACGTTATGTATTTTGTGACGTCATTTATTTTTGTGACGTTATGTATTTTGTGACGTAATTAATTTTTGTGACGTCATTTATTTTTGTGACGTTATGTATTTTGTGACGTAATTAATATTTTGTGACCTCATTTATTTTTGTGACGTTATGTATTTTGTGACGTCTTTTTTTGTGACGTTATGTATTTTGTGTCGTCATTTTTTTGTGACGTTATGTATTTTGTGAAGTCATTTATTTTTGTTACGTTATGTATTTTGTGACGCCATTTATTTTTGTGACGTTATGTATTTTGTGACGTAATTTATTTTTGTGACGTTATGTATTTTGTGACTTAATTAATTTTTGTGACGTCATTTATTTTTGTGACGTTTTGTATTTTGTGACGTCATTTATTTTTGTGACGTTATGTATTTTGTGACGTCATTTATTTTTGTGACGTTATGTATTTTGTGACGTCATTTATTTTTGTGACGTTATGTATTTTGTGACGTCATTTATTTTTTGACGTTATGTATTTTGTGACGTCATTTATTTTTGTGACGTTATGTATTTTGTGACGTCATTTATTTTTTTGACGTTATGTATTTTGTGACGTCATTTATTTTTGTGACGTTATGTATTTTGTGACGTCATTTATTTTTGTGAGGTTATGTATTTTGTGACGTCATTTATTTTTGTGACGTTATGTATTTTGTGACGTCATTTATTTTTGTGACGTTATGTATTTTTTGACGTCATTTATTTTTGTGACGTTATGCATTTTGTGACGTGATTAATATTTTGTGACGTCATTTATTTTTGTGACGTTATGTATTTTGTGACGTAAATTATATTTTGTGACGTCATTTATTTTTGTGACGTTATGTATTTTGTGACGTCATTTTTTTTGACGTTATGTATTTTGTGACGCCATTTATATTTGTGATGTTATGTATTTTGTGACGTTATGTATTTTGTGACGTAATTTATTTTTGTGACGTTATGTATTTTGTGACTTAATTAATTTTTTGACGTCATTTAATTTTGTGACGTTATGCATTTTGTGACGTGATTAATATTTTGTGACGTCATTTATTTTTGTGACGTTATGTATTTTGTGACGTCATTTATTTTAGTGACGTTATGTATTTTGTGATGTAATTAATATTTTGTTACGTCATTTATTTTTGTGACGTTATGTATTTTGTGAGTTAATTAATATTTTGTGACGTCATTTATTTTTGTGACGTTATGTATTTTGTGACGTCTTTTTTTGTGACGTTATGTATTTTGTGACGTCATTTTTTTGTGACGTTATGTATTTTGTGACGTCATTTATTTTTGTGACGTTATGTATTTTGTGACGCCATTTATTTTTGTGACGTTATGTATTTTGTGACGTCATTTATTTTTGTGACGTTATGTATTTTTTGACGTAATTAATTTTTGTGACGTCATTTATTTTTGTGACGTTATGTATTTTGTGACGTAATTAATATTTTGTGACGTCATTTATTTTTGTGACGTTATGTATTTTGTGACGTCTTTTTTGTGACGTTATGTATTTTGTGACGTCATTTTTTTGTGACGTTATGTATTTTGTGAAGTCATTTATTTTTGTTACGTTATGTATTTTGTGACGCCATTTATTTTTGTGACGTTATGTATTTTGTGACGTCATTTATTTTTGTGACGTTATGTATTTTGTGACGTAATTAATTTTTGTGACGTCATTTATTTTTGTGACGTTTTGTATTTTGTGACGTCATTTATTTTTGTGACGTTATGTATTTTGTGACGTCATTTATTTTTGTGACGTTATGTATTTTGTGACGTCATTTATTTTTGTGACGTTATGTATTTTGTGACGTCATTTATTTTTGTGACGTTATGTATTTTGTGACGTCATTTATTTTTGTGACGTTATGTATTTTGTGACGTCATTTATTTTTGTGACGTTAAGTATTTTGTGACGTCATTTATTTTTGTGACGTTATGTATTTTGTGACGTCATTTATTTTTGTGACGTTATGCATTTTGTGACGTGATTAATATTTTGTGACGTCATTTATTTTTTGACGTTATGTATTTTGTGACGCCATTTATTTTTGTGACGTTATGTATTTTGTGACGTTATGTATTTTGTGACGTACTTTATTTTTGTGACGTTATGTTTTTGTGACGTTATGTATTTTGTGACGTCATTTATTTTTGTGACGTTATGTATTTTGTGACGTCATTTATTTTTGTGACGTTATGTATTTTGTGACGTCATTTATTTTTGTGACGTTATGTATTTTGTGACGTCATTTATTTTTGTGACGTTAAGTATTTTGTGACGTCATTTATTTTTGTGACGTTATGTATTTTGTGACGTCATTTATTTTTGTGACGTTATGTATTTTTTGACGTCATTTATTTTTGTGACGTTATGCATTTTGTGACGTGATTAATATTTTGTGACGTCATTTATTTTTTTGACGTTATGTATTTTGTGACGTAAATTATATTTTGTGACGTCATTTATTTTTGTGACGTTATGTATTTTGTGACGTCATTTATTTTTGTGACGTTATGTATTTTGTGACGTCATTTATTTTTGTGACGTTATGTATTTTGTGACGTCATTTATTTTTGTGACGTTATGTATTTTGTGACGTCATTTATTTTTGTGACGTTAAGTATTTTGTGACGTCATTTATTTTTGTTACGTTATGTATTTTGTTACGTCATTTATTTTTGTGACGTTATGTATTTTGTGACGTTTTGTATTTTGTGACGTCATTTATTTTTGTGACGTTATGTATTTTGTGACGTCATTTTTTTGTGACGTTATGTATTTTGTGACGTCATTTATTTTTGTGACGTTATGTTTTTTGTGACGTCATTTATTTTTGAAACGTTATGTATTTTGTAACGTCATTTATTTTTGTGACGTTATGTATTTTGTGACGTCATTTATTTTTGTGACGTTATGTTTTTGTGACGTTATGTATTTTGTGACGTCATTTATTTTTGTGACGTTATGTATTTTGTGACGTAATTAATATTTTGTGACGTCATTTATTTTTGTGACGTTATGTATTTTGTGACGTCTTTTTTTGTGACGTTATATATTTTGTGACGTCATTTATTTTTTGACGTTATGTATTTTGTGACTTAATTAATTTTTGTGACGTCATTTATTTTTGTGACGTTATGTATTTTGTGACGTCATTTATTTTTGTGACGTTATGTATTTTGTGACGTCATTTATTTTTGTGACGTTATGTATTTCGTGACGTCATTTGTTTTTGTGACGTTATGTATTTTGTGACGTCATTTATTTTTGTGACGTTATGTATTTTGTGACGTAATTAATAATTTGTGACGTCATTTATTTTTGTGACGTTATGTATTTTGTGACGTCTTTTTTTGTGACGTTATGTAATTTGTGACGTCATTTTTTTGTGACGTTATGTATTTTGTGACGTCATTTATTTTTGTGACGTTATGTATTTTGTTACGTCATTTATTTTTGTGACGTTATGTATTTTGTGACGTCATTTGTTTTTGTGACGTTATGTATTTTGTGACGTCATTTATTTTTGTGACGTTATGTATTTTGTGACGTAATTAATAATTTGTGACGTCATTTATTTTTGTGACGTTATGTATTTTGTGACGTCTTTTTTTTGTGACGTTATGTAATTTGTGACGTCATTTTTTTGTGACGTTATGTATTTTGTGACGTCATTTATTTTTGTGACGTTATGTATTTTGTTACGTCATTTATTTTTGTGACGTTATGTATTTTGTGACGTCATTTATTTTTGTGACGTTATGTATTTTGTGACGCTATTTATTTTTGTGACGTTATGTATTTTGTGACGTCATTAATGTTTGGGACGTTATGTATTTTGTGACGTCATTTATTTTTGTGACATTATGTATTTTGTGACGTAATTAATTTTTGTGACGTCATTTATTTTTGTGAAGTTATGTATTTTGTGACTTAATTAATTTTTGTGACGTCATTTATTTTTGTGACGTTATGTATTTTGTGACGTCATTTATTTTTGTGACATTATGTATTTTGTGACGTCATTTATTTTTGTGACGTTATGTATTTTGTGACGTCATTTATTTTTGTGACGTTATGTATTTTGTGACGTCATTTATTTTTGTGACGTTATGTATTTTGTGACGTCATTTATTTTTTTGACGTTATGTATTTTGTGACGCCATTTATTTTTGTGACGTTATGTATTTTGTGACGTTATGTATTTTGTGACGTAATTTATTTTTGTGACGTTATGTATTTTGTGATTTAATTAATTTTTGTGACGTCATTTATTTTTGTAACGTTATGTATTTTGTGACGTCATTTATTTTTGTGACGTGATGTATTTTGTGACGTCATTTATTTTTGTGACGTTATGTATTTTTTGACGTCATTTATTTTTGTGATGTTATGCATTTTGTGACTTAATTAATTCTTGTGACGTCATTTATTTTTGTGACGTTATGTATTTTGTGACGTCATTTATTTTTGTGACGTTATGTATTTTGTGACGTCATTTTTTTGTGACGTCATTTATTTTTGTGACGTCATTTATTTTTGTGACGTTATGTATTTTGTGACGTCATTTATTTTTGAAACGTTATGTATTTTGTAACGTCATTTATTTTTGTGACGTTATGTATTTTTTGACGTCATTTATTTTTGTGATGTTATGCATTTTGTGACTTAATTAATTCTTGTGACGTCATTTATTTTTTTGACGTTATGTATTTTGTGACGTCATTTATTTTTGTGACGTTATGTATTTTGTGACGTCATTTATTTTTGTGACGTTATGTATTTTGTGACGTCATTTATTTTTGAAACGTTATGTATTTTGTAACGTCATTTATTTTTGTAACGTTATGTTTTTGTGACGTTATGTATTTTGTGACGTCATTTATTTTTGTGACGTTATGTATTTTGTGACGTAATTAATATTTTGTGACGTCATTTATTTTTGTGACGTTATGTATTTTGTGACGTAATTAATATTTTGTGACGTCATTTATTTTTGTGACGTTATGTATTTTGTGACGTCTTTTTTTGTGACGTTATGTATTTTGTGACGTCATTTTTTGTGACGTTATGTATTTTGTGACGTCATTTATTTTTGTGACGTTATGTATTTTGTGACGTCATTTATTTTTGTGACGTTATGTATTTTGTGACGTCATTTATTTTTTTGACGTTATGTATTTTGTGACGTCATTTATTTTTGTGACGTTATGTTTTTGTGACGTTATGTATTTTGTGACGTCATTTATTTTTGTGACGTTATGTATTTTGTGGCGTAATTAATAATTTGTGACGTCATTTATTTTTGTGACGTTATGTATTTTGTGACGTCTTTTTTTGTGACGTTATATAATTTGTGACGTCATTTTTTTGTGACGTTATGTATTTTGTGACGTCATTTATTTTTGTGACGTTATGTATTTTGTTACTTCATTTATTTTTTTGACGTTATGTATTTTGTGACGTCATTTATTTTTGCGACGTTATGTATTTCGTGACGTAATTAATTTTTGTGACGTCATTTATTTTTATGAAGTTATGTATTTTGTGACTTAATTAATTTTTGTGACGTCATTTATTTTTGTGACGTTATGTATTTTGTGACTTAATTAATTTTTGTGTCGTCATTTATTTTTTGACGTTATGTATTTTGTGACGTCATTTATTTTTGTGACGTTATGTATTTTGTGACGCTATTTATTTTTGTGACGTTATGAATTTTGTGACGTCATTAATGTTTGGGACGTTATGTATTTTGTGACGTCATTTATTTTTGTGACATTATGTATTTTGTGACGTAATTAATTTTTGTGACGTCATTTATTTTTGTGAAGTTATGTATTTTGTGACTTAATTAATTTTTGTGACGTCATTTATTTTTGTGACGTTATGTATTTTGTGACGTCATTTATTTTTGTGACGTTATGTATTTTGTGACGTCATTTATTTTTGTGACGTTATGTATTTTGTGACGTCATTTATTTTTGTGACGTTATGTATTTTGTGACGTCATTTATTTTTGTGACGTTATGTATTTTGTGACGTCATTTATTTTTTTGACGTTATGTATTTTGTGACGCCATTTATTTTTGTGACGTTATGTATTTTGTGACGTTATGTATTTTGTGACGTAATTTATTTTTGTGACGTTATGTATTTTGTGACTTAATTAATTTTTGTGACGTCATTTATTTTTGTGACGTTATGTATTTTGTGACGTCATTTATTTTTGTGACGTTATGTATTTTGTGACGTCATTTATTTTTGTGACGTTATGTATTTTGTGACGTATTTATTTTTGAGACGTTATGTATTTTGTGACGTCATTTATTTTTGTGACGTTATGTATTTTGTGACGTCATTTATTTTTTTGACGTTATGTATTTTGTGACGTCATTTATTTTTGTGACGTTATGTATTTTGTGACGCTATTTATTTTTGTGACGTTATGAATTTTGTGACGTCATTAATGTTTAAGACGTTATGTATTTTGTGACGTCATTTATTTTGTGACGTTATGTATTTTGTGACGTAATTAATTTTTGTGACGTCATTTATTTTTGTGAAGTTATGTATTTTGTGACTTAATTAATTTTTGTGACGTCATTTATTTTTGTGACGTTATGTATTTTGTGACGTCATTTATTTTTGTGACGTTATGTATTTTGTGACGTCATTTATTTTTGTGACGTTATGTATTTTGTGACGTCATTTATTTTTGTGACGTTATGTATTTTGTGACGTCATTTATTTTTGTGACGTTATGTATTTTGTGACGTCATTTATTTTTGTGACGTTATGTATTTTGTGACGTCATTTATTTTTTTGACGTTATGTATTTTGTGACGTCATTTATTTTTGTGACGTTATGTATTTTTTGACGTCATTTATTTTTGTGATGTTATGAATTTTGTGACTTAATTAATTCTTGTGACGTCATTTATTTTTGTGACGTTATGTATTTTGTGACGTCATTTATTTTTGTGACGTTATGTATTTTGTGACGTCATTTTTTTTGTGACGTCATTTATTTTTGTGACGTCATTTATTTTTGTGACGTTATGTATTTTGTGACGTCATTTATTTTTGAAACGTTATGTATTTTGTAACGTCATTTATTTTTGTGACGTTATGTATTTTGTGACGTCATTTATTTTTGTGACGTTATGTTTTTGTGACGTTATGTATTTTGTGACGTCATTTATTTTTGTGACGTTATGTATTTTGTGACGTAATTAATATTTTGTGACGTCATTTATTTTTGTGACGTTATGTATTTTGTGACGTCTTTTTTTTGTGACGTTATGTATTTTGTGACGTCATTTTTTGTGACGTTATGTATTTTGTGACGTCATTTATTTTTGTGACGTTATGTATTTTGTGACGTCATTTATTTTTGTGACGTTATGTATTTTGTGACGTCATTTATTTTTTTGACGTTATGTATTTTGTGACTTAAATAATTTTTGTGACGTCATTTATTTTTGTGACGTTTTCTATTTTGTGACGTCATTTATTTTTGTGTCGTTATGTATTTTGTGACGTCATTTATTTTTGTGACGTTATGTATTTTTTGACTTC
Source organism: Flexamia atlantica (assembly GCA_035578135.1). Taxonomy (NCBI): domain Eukaryota; kingdom Metazoa; phylum Arthropoda; class Insecta; order Hemiptera; family Cicadellidae; genus Flexamia; species Flexamia atlantica. The sequence goes on along the minus strand of JAQJVK010000127.1, from coordinate 9,140 downwards.
ATTTTTTTTGACGTTATGTATTTTGTGACGCCATTTATTTTTGTGATGTTATGCATTTTGTGACGTGATTAATATTTTGTGACGTCATTTATTTTTGTGACGTTATGTATTTTGTGACGTAAATTATATTTTGTGACGTCATTAATTTTTGTGACGTTATGTATTTTGTGACGTCATTTATTTTTGTGACGTTATGTATTTGTGACGTCATTTATTTTTGTGACGTTATGTATTTTGTGACGTCATTTATTTTTGTGACGTTAAGTATTTTGTGACGTCATTTATTTTTGTGACGTTATGTATTTTCTTACGTTATTTATTTTTGTGACGTTATGTATTTTGTGACGTTTTGTATTTTGTGACGTCATTTATTTTTGTGACGTTATGTATTTTGTGACGTCATTTTTTTTGTGACGTTATGTATTTTGTGACGTCATTTATTTTTGTGACGTTATGTATTTTGTGACGTCATTTATTTTTGTGACGTTATGTATTTTGTGACGTCATTTATTTTTTTGACGTTATGTATTTTGTGACGTCATTTATTTTTGTGACGTTATGTATTTTTTGACGTCATTTATTTTTGTGATGTTATGCATTTTGTGACTTAATTAATTCTTGTGACGTCATTTATTTTTGTGACGTTATGTATTTTGTGACGTCATTTATTTTTGTGACGTTATGTATTTTGTGACGTCATTTTTTTGTGACGTCATTTATTTTTGTGACGTCATTTATTTTTGTGACGTTATGTATTTTGTGACGTTTTGTATTTTGTGACGTCATTTATTTTTGTGACGTTATGTATTTTGTGACGTCATTTTTTTTGTGACGTTATGTATTTTGTGACGTCATTTATTTTTGTGACGTTATGTATTTTGTGACGTCATTTATTTTTTAAACGTTATGTATTTTGTGACGTCATTTATTTTTGTGACGTTATGTATTTTGTGACGTCATTTATTTTTTTGACGTTATGTATTTTGTGACGTCATTTATTTTTGTGACGTTATGTATTTTTTGACGTCATTTATTTTTGTGATGTTATGCATTTTGTGACTTAATTAATTCTTGTGACGTCATTTATTTTTGTGACGTTATGTATTTTGTGACGTCATTTATTTTTGTGACGTTATGTATTTTGTGACGTCATTTTTTTGTGACGTCATTTATTTTTGTGACGTCATTTATTTTTGTGACGTTATGTATTTTGTGACGTCATTTATTTTTGAAACGTTATGTATTTTGTAACGTCATTTATTTTTGTGACGTTATGTATTTTGTGACGTCATTTATTTTTGTGACGTTATGTTTTTGTGACGTTATGTATTTTGTGACGTCATTTATTTTTGTGACGTTATGTATTTTGTGACGTAATTAATATTTTGTGACGTCATTTATTTTTGTGACGTTATGTATTTTGTGACGTCTTTTTTTTGTGACGTTATGTATTTTGTGACGTCATTTTTTGTGACGTTATGTATTTTGTGACGTCATTTATTTTTGTGACGTTATGTATTTTGTGACGTCATTTATTTTTGTGACGTTATGTATTTTGTGACGTCATTTATTTTTATGACGTTATGTATTTTGTGACTTAAATAATTTTTGTGACGTCATTTATTTTTGTGACGTTTTCTATTTTGTGACGTCATTTATTTTTGTGTCGTTATGTATTTTGTGACGTCATTTATTTTTGTGACGTTATGTATTTTGTGACTTCATTTTTTTTGACGTTATGTATTTTGTGACGCCATTTATTTTTGTGACGTTATGTATTTTGTGACGTAAATTATATTTTGTGACGTCATTAATTTTTGTGACGTTATGTATTTTGTGACGTCATTTATTTTTGTGACGTTATGTATTTTGTGACGTCATTTATTTTTGTGACGTTATGTATTTTGTGACGTCATTTATTTTTGTGACGTTATGTATTTTGTGACGTCATTTATTTTTGTGACGTTATGTATTTTGTGACGTCATTTATTTTTGTGACGTTATGTATTTTGTGACGTCATTTATTTTTGTGACGTTATGTATTTTGTGACGTCATTTATTTTTGTGACGTTATGTATTTTGTGACGTCATTTATTTTTGTGACGTTTTGTATTTTGTGACGTCATTTATTTTTGTGACGTTATGTATTTTGTGACGTCATTTTTTTGTGACGTTATGTATTTTGTGACGTCATTTATTTTTGTGACGTTATGTATTTTGTGACGTCATTTATTTTTGAAACGTTATGTATTTTGTAACGTCATTTATTTTTGTGACGTTATGTATTTTGTGACGTCATTTATTTTTGTGACGTTATGTTTTTGTGACGTTATGTATTTTTTGACGTCATTTATTTTTGTGATGTTATGAATTTTGTGACTTAATTAATTCTTGTGACGTCATTTATTTTTGTGACGTTATGTATTTTGTGACGTCATTTATTTTTGTGACGTTATGTATTTTGTGACGTCATTTTTTTTGTGACGTCATTTATTTTTGTGACGTCATTTATTTTTGTGACGTTATGTATTTTGTGACGTCATTTATTTTTGAAACGTTATGTATTTTGTAACGTCATTTATTTTTGTGACGTTATGTATTTTGTGACGTCATTTATTTTTGTGACGTTATGTTTTTGTGACGTTATGTATTTTGTGACGTCATTTATTTTTGTGACGTTATGTATTTTGTGACGTAATTAATATTTTGTGACGTCATTTATTTTTGTGACGTTATGTATTTTGTGACGTCTTTTTTTTGTGACGTTATGTATTTTGTGACGTCATTTTTTGTGACGTTATGTATTTTGTGACGTCATTTATTTTTGTGACGTTATGTATTTTGTGACGTCATTTATTTTTGTGACGTTATGTATTTTGTGACGTCATTTATTTTTTTGACGTTATGTATTTTGTGACTTAAATAATTTTTGTGACGTCATTTATTTTTGTGACGTTTTCTATTTTGTGACGTCATTTATTTTTGTGTCGTTATGTATTTTGTGACGTCATTTATTTTTGTGACGTTATGTATTTTTTGACTTCATTTTTTTTGACGTTATGTATTTTGTGACGCCATTTATTTTTGTGATGTTATGCATTTTGTGACGTGATTAATATTTTGTGACGTCATTTATTTTTGTGACGTTATGTATTTTGTGACGTAAATTATATTTTGTGACGTCATTAATTTTTGTGACGTTATGTATTTTGTGACGTCATTTATTTTTGTGACGTTATGTATTTGTGACGTCATTTATTTTTGTGACGTTATGTATTTTGTGACGTCATTTATTTTTGTGACGTTAAGTATTTTGTGACGTCATTTATTTTTGTGACGTTATGTATTTTCTTACGTCATTTATTTTTGTGACGTTATGTATTTTGTGACGTTTTGTATTTTGTGACGTCATTTATTTTTGTGACGTTATGTATTTTGTGACGTCATTTTTTTTGTGACGTTATGTATTTTGTGACGTCATTTATTTTTGTGACGTTATGTATTTTGTGACGTCATTTATTTTTGAAACGTTATGTATTTTGTGACGTCATTTATTTTTGTGACGTTATGTATTTTGTGACGTCATTTATTTTTTTGACGTTATGTATTTTGTGACGTCATTTATTTTTGTGACGTTATGTATTTTTTGACGTCATTTATTTTTGTGATGTTATGCATTTTGTGACTTAATTAATTCTTGTGACGTCATTTATTTTTGTGACGTTATGTATTTTGTGACGTCATTTATTTTTGTGACGTTATGTATTTTGTGACGTCATTTTTTTGTGACGTCATTTATTTTTGTGACGTCATTTATTTTTGTGACGTTATGTATTTTGTGACGTTTTGTATTTTGTGACGTCATTTATTTTTGTGACGTTATGTATTTTGTGACGTCATTTTTTTTGTGACGTTATGTATTTTGTGACGTCATTTATTTTTGTGACGTTATGTATTTTGTGACGTCATTTATTTTTGAAACGTTATGTATTTTGTGACGTCATTTATTTTTGTGACGTTATGTATTTTGTGACGTCATTTATTTTTTTGACGTTATGTATTTTGTGACGTCATTTATTTTTGTGACGTTATGTATTTTTTGACGTCATTTATTTTTGTGATGTTATGCATTTTGTGACTTAATTAATTCTTGTGACGTCATTTATTTTTGTGACGTTATGTATTTTGTGACGTCATTTATTTTTGTGACGTTATGTATTTTGTGACGTCATTTTTTTGTGACGTCATTTATTTTTGTGACGTCATTTATTTTTGTGACGTTATGTATTTTGTGACGTCATTTATTTTTGAAACGTTATGTATTTTGTAACGTCATTTATTTTTGTGACGTTATGTATTTTGTGACGTCATTTATTTTTGTGACGTTATGTTTTTGTGACGTTATGTATTTTGTGACGTCATTTATTTTTGTGACGTTATGTATTTTGTGACGTAATTAATATTTTGTGACGTCATTTATTTTTGTGACGTTATGTATTTTGTGACGTCTTTTTTTTGTGACGTTATGTATTTTGTGACGTCATTTTTTGTGACGTTATGTATTTTGTGACGTCATTTATTTTTGTGACGTTATGTATTTTGTGACGTCATTTATTTTTGTGACGTTATGTATTTTGTGACGTCATTTATTTTTATGACGTTATGTATTTTGTGACTTAAATAATTTTTGTGACGTCATTTATTTTTGTGACGTTTTCTATTTTGTGACGTCATTTATTTTTGTGTCGTTATGTATTTTGTGACGTCATTTATTTTTGTGACGTTATGTATTTTGTGACTTCATTTTTTTTGACGTTATGTATTTTGTGACGCCATTTATTTTTGTGACGTTATGTATTTTGTGACGTAAATTATATTTTGTGACGTCATTAATTTTTGTGACGTTATGTATTTTGTGACGTCATTTATTTTTGTGACGTTATGTATTTTGTGACGTCATTTATTTTTGTGACGTTATGTATTTTGTGACGTCATTTATTTTTGTGACGTTATGTATTTTGTGACGTCATTTATTTTTGTGACGTTATGTATTTTGTGACGTCATTTATTTTTGTGACGTTATGTATTTTGTGACGTCATTTATTTTTGTGACGTTATGTATTTTGTGACGTCATTTATTTTTGTGACGTTATGTATTTTGTGACGTCATTTATTTTTGTGACGTTTTGTATTTTGTGACGTCATTTATTTTTGTGACGTTATGTATTTTGTGACGTCATTTTTTTGTGACGTTATGTATTTTGTGACGTCATTTATTTTTGTGACGTTATGTATTTTGTGACGTCATTTATTTTTGAAACGTTATGTATTTTGTAACGTCATTTATTTTTGTGACGTTATGTATTTTGTGACGTCATTTATTTTTGTGACGTTATGTTTTTGTGACGTTATGTATTTTGTGACGTCATTTATTTTTGTGACGTTATGTATTTTGTGACGTGATTAATATTTTGTGACGTCATTTATTTTTTTGACGTAATGTATTTTGTGACTTAATTAATTTTTGTGACGTCATTTATTTTTGTGACATTATGTATTTTGTGACGTCATTTATTTTTGTGACGTTATGTATTTTGTGACGTCATTTATTTTTTTGACGTTATGTATTTTGTGACGTCATTTATTTTTGTGACGTTATGTATTTTTTGACGTCATTTATTTTTGTGATGTTATGCATTTTGTGACTTAATTAATTCTTGTGACGTCATTTATTTTTGTGACGTTATGTATTTTGTGACGTCATTTATTTTTGTGACGTTATGTATTTTGTGACGTCATTTTTTTGTGACGTCATTTATTTTTGTGACGTCATTTATTTTTGTGACGTTATGTATTTTGTGACGTCATTTATTTTTGAAACGTTATGTATTTTGTAACGTCATTTATTTTTGTGACGTTATGTATTTTGTGACATCATTTATTTTTGTGACGTTATGTTTTTGTGACGTTATGTATTTTGTGACGTCATTTATTTTTGTGACGTTATGTATTTTGTGACGTAATTAATATTTTGTGACGTCATTTATTTTTGTGACGTTATGTATTTTGTGACGTCTTTTTTTTGTGACGTTATGTATTTTGTGACGTCAATTTTTGTGACGTTATGTATTTTTTGACGTCATTTATTTTTGTGACGTTATGTATTTTGTGACGTCATTTATTTTTGTGACGTTATGTATTTTGTGACGTCATTTATTTTTTTGACGTTATGTATTTTGTGACTTAATTAATTTTTGTGACGTCATTTATTTTTGTGACGTTTTCTATTTTGTGACGTCATTTATTTTTGTGACGTTATGTATTTTGTGACGTCATTTATTTTTGTGACGTTATGTATTTTGTGACGTCATTTTTTTGTGACGTCATTTATTTTTGTGACGTCATTTATTTTTGTGACGTTATGTATTTTGTGACGTCATTTATTTTTGAAACGTTATGTATTTTGTAACGTCATTTATTTTTGTGACGTTATGTATTTTGTGACATCATTTATTTTTGTGACGTTATGTTTTTGTGACGTTATGTATTTTGTGACGTCATTTATTTTTGTGACGTTATGTATTTTGTGACGTAATTAATATTTTGTGACGTCATTTATTTTTGTGACGTTATGTATTTTGTGACGTCTTTTTTTTGTGACGTTATGTATTTTGTGACTTCATTTTTTTTGACGTTATGTATTTTGTGACGCCATTTATTTTTGTGATGTTATGCATTTTGTGACGTGATTAATATTTTGTGACGTCATTTATTTTTGTGACGTTATGTATTTTGTGACGTCATTTATTTTTTTGACGTTATGTATTTTGTGACGCCATTTATTTTTGTGACGTTATGTATTTTGTGACGTTATGTATTTTGTGACGTAATTTATTTTTGTGACGTTATGTATTTTGTGACTTAATTAATTTTTGTGATGTCATTTATTTTTGTGACGTTATGTTTTTTGTGACGTCATTTATTTTTGTGACGTTATGTATTTTGTGACGTCATTTATTTTTTTGACGTTATGTATTTTGTGACGTCATTTATTTTTGTGACGTTATGTATTTTGTGACGCTATTTATTTTTGTGACGTTATGAATTTTGTGACGTCATTAATGTTTAAGACGTTATGTATTTTGTGACGTCATTTATTTTGTGACATTATGTATTTTGTGACGTAATTAATTTTTGTGACGTCATTTATTTTTGTGAAGTTATGTATTTTGTGACTTAATTAATTTTTGTGACGTCATTTATTTTTGTGACGTTATGTATTTTGTGACGTCATTTATTTTTGTGACGTTATGTATTTTGTGACGTCATTTATTTTTGTGACGTTATGTATTTTGTGACGTCATTTATTTTTGTGACGTTATGTATTTTGTGACGTCATTTATTTTTGTGACGTTATGTATTTTGTGACGTCATTTATTTTTTTGACGTTATGTATTTTGTGACGTCATTTATTTTTGTGACGTTATGTATTTTTTGACGTCATTTATTTTGTGATGTTATGAATTTTGTGACTTAATTAATTCTTGTGACGTCATTTATTTTTGTGACGTTATGTATTTTGTGACGTCATTTATTTTTGTGACGTTATGTATTTTGTGACGTCATTTTTTTTGTGACGTCATTTATTTTTGTGACGTCATTTATTTTTGTGACGTTATGTATTTTGTGACGTCATTTATTTTTGAAACGTTATGTATTTTGTAACGTCATTTATTTTTGTGACGTTATGTATTTTGTGACGTCATTTATTTTTGTGACGTTATGTTTTTGTGACGTTATGTATTTTGTGACGTCATTTATTTTTGTGACGTTATGTATTTTGTGACGTAATTAATATTTTGTGACGTCATTTATTTTTGTGACGTTATGTATTTTGTGACGTCTTTTTTTTTGTGACGTTATGTATTTTGTGACGTCATTTTTTGTGACGTTATGTATTTTGTGACGTCATTTATTTTTGTGACGTTATGTATTTTGTGACGTCATTTATTTTTGTGACGTTATGTATTTTGTGACGTCATTTATTTTTTTGACGTTATGTATTTTGTGACTTAAATAATTTTTGTGACGTCATTTATTTTTGTGACGTTTTCTATTTTGTGACGTCATTTATTTTTGTGTCGTTATGTATTTTGTGACGTCATTTATTTTTGTGACGTTATGTATTTTGTGACTTCATTTTTTTTGACGTTATGTATTTTGTGACGCCATTTATTTTTGTGATGTTATGCATTTTGTGACGTGATTAATATTTTGTGACGTCATTTATTTTTGTGACGTTATGTATTTTGTGACGTAAATTATATTTTGTGACGTCATTAATTTTTGTGACGTTATGTATTTTGTGACGTCATTTATTTTTGTGACGTTATGTATTTTGTGACGTCATTTATTTTTGTGACGTTATGTATTTTGTGACGTCATTTATTTTTGTGACGTTAAGTATTTTGTGACGTCATTTATTTTTGTGACGTTATGTATTTTGTTACGTCATTTATTTTTGTGACGTTATGTATTTTGTGACGTTTTGTATTTTGTGACGTCATTTATTTTTGTGACGTTATGTATTTTGTGACGTCATTTTTTTTGACGTTATGTATTTTGTGACGCCATTTATTTTTGTGACGTTATGTATTTTGTGACGTAAATTATATTTTGTGACGTCATTAATTTTTGTGACGTTATGTATTTTGTGACGTCATTTATTTTTGTGACGTTATGTATTTTGTGACGTCATTTATTTTTGTGACGTTATGTATTTTGTGACGCCATTTATTTTGTGACGTTATGTATTTTGTGACGTCATTTATTTTTGTGACGTTATGTATTTTGTGACGTCATTTATTTTTGTGACGTTATGTATTTTGTGACGTCATTTATTTTTGTGTCGTTATGTATTTTGTGACGTCATTTATTTTTGTGACGTTATGTATTTTGTGACTTCATTTTTGTGACGTTATGTATTTTGTGACGTTATGTATTTTGTGACGTAATTTATTTTTGTGACGTTATGTATTTTGTGACTTAATTAATTTTTGTGACGTCATTTATTTTTGTGACGTTATGTATTTTGTGACGTCATTTATTTTTGTGACGTTATGTATTTTGTGACGTCATTT